>JAHLSL010000064.1:3279916-3551407 GCA_025920805.1 Petroica traversi
CCCTTCCCTTCCCTTCCCTTCCCTTCCCTTCCCTTCCCTTCCCTTCCCTTTTTCTTTGTTAGAAGTTTCTCTCAGCCAGGTTCTAATTCTGCTCCAGCCTCTGCTGTGAGCTCCATCACACCCCCAGTTTGAAAGTCTCTGGGCAGAGTACCAGCCTATGAAGCACAGATGAGTTTGGGTTACAGATCAAGAAGGTAAAATCCATAGAGCAGTGCCCAGCACAACCACACTGGCACAAGAACCATTCTCAGGATGGCAGTTGTAAGCCAGGTCTCAAATGCCCATATCCTGAGGTGTCCCTGGCTGCAAATACAGAAACCTGACATCTGGAGGCCATCTAGATCTTGAACAGAGGAAGAATAAGGTAAAAACTACTTAAATTTTAGGTTCAGAGAGGAAGAAACCAAACTGGAATTAAATCAACAAATAGAAACTGGCCCTGGAAAGCTTTATATTCTCTCTGGTTTTCTTCTCTTGGTTTCAATCTCCTTTTTTTTTTTTTTCTGAATACTGAGGCTATATAATTTTGGAAATGTTTTCCTGGTGCCACACTGATTTTCTCCACAGCAGAAGCCACTGAAACCTCGCTTTCCAGGATGAGATTTTGTATTGTTGTTTTTAAACGGCAGTGGTCCTACTGTCCTGTCTGTATAATTTTTTCTGCCTGGTAGCTCTGTGAAGATTCATTCTCTAAAGGTCTGCAGCACCTATTCCTGGGACCCGTCTAAAATTACCTTTTTCATAACATTTTCCTCCAAAAGAAAAGGAAAATTTATAATTCACCTACAATTCTCTGGTAGTGCAGATATTTGAAATTGTATAAACTTCTCCATTTCTGTATTCTTGGAATGATAGCTTCCAAATAACACAAGAAAATATCTGAAAAGTAGTAACTTTGCACTTGGCTTGTGGAATAAAAGCTGCTAATACATATCTTAGCTTCAACTACACAAAGATACCCACCAAAGCAAGAAAGAAACAGACTGGCCAATTTAAATATTTAAGAAATCAGATACTGGTTTAAGCTGAGTACCCTGAAGTAAAATTTTCTGTGTCCTGAGACCTTAGGGGATGAAAAAAAAGGAAATTCTTAAGAAGCTTAAGTAACAAAACATCTGCCACAGATCAACTGAAACGAGTCTTGAACCCACGCAAGGAAAATTGCAGTCGCTGGGATTTCACTGTTCAAATGCTGTATTTTTACTTCAACCTGGTTGAACTATTAATTACATTTTGAACATTCACATCAAAGTCAAGGACTGAACAGTGTTTTTTAACACCTCATCACCCACTGATGCTTTGCTGCCTTTCATTACTCTGGTGGGCTGCAGCAAACAGCAGCCAGGAACCTTTCTGGAATCCTTGGGATGTGCAAACCTGGAGGGGTCTGGAGCTCACATCCTATGGAGAGGCTGAGGGAGCTGGGAAGGGGCTCAGCCTGGAGCAAAGGAGGCTCAGGGGGGACCTTGTGGCTCTGCACAAGTCCCTGACAGGAGGGGGCAGCCGGGGGGTTGGGCTCTGATCCCAGGGAACAGGGACAGGAGGAGAGGGAACGGCCTCAGGCTGGGCCAGGGGATGCCCAGTTTGGATATGAGGAAAAATTCATCACAGAAAGGTGTTGGAAGAGGCTGCTCAGGGAACTTTTGGAGTTATAATCCCTGGAGAGATTTAAATCACATGCAGGTGTAGCACTTGGGGATGTGGTTTAGTGTGGGGCTTGGCAGTGCTGGGTCAACACTTGGACTCGGTCTTAAAGGGCTTCCCCAAACTAAATGAAACAAGCTCTCCCCATGATTCTTCAGTGGAATCTCTGTTCTCAGTCCAGGGAAAAAGACATTGTTGGGCAAACAGAGTCCTGGGACTGCTTCTTCTGTCATCAGAATTTCACAGCAAAGCTGACTTTTAAGGCCACTTCTTTTCAGTCCTTATTGAGTGTCACCGAGCTCATTTTGTTCTCTGCCGTCCTCTCGCTCAAGATGATGCACAGAAAAGAGAATGTTTCTCTTTTTGGCTCAGATTATCAATAACAATTGTCACAGCTTTGTAACCCTCCACCAGGGGAAGAACAGAGAGGAAAGGAAGCTGTGGGGGGGACGCTGGGGTTTGAGCACAGAGCTCAAGTCGAGGAGTGAAGTTAAACACAGACAATCAGCTGCTGCCCCTGGGTTAAGTACCTGCTGCAGGAGCCTAATTGCGAGAAATTGCTGCTGTCAGTAAAGACACAGCCAGTGGAGATGTCCCTCCTGTCTGGGGCCCTGTGCTCATGTCCCCTGACCCTGTGAAGAGCAGGAGGCAGAGTTTATTAGCAAGTGCAGGTGTCCTCTGATTAAATTCTGTTTCCCAGCCGCAGGTTACAGAGACTGAGAATGCATGAAGGGAAGAAAAATGAGTGTGGCATGAGCAGCAGCTTTGCGTGAATCCTGAACTGATGTTTTCTGATAGACAGAGAATACACAGGTGTAACTATGGATTCTGCCTTCCCTTCTGCACACCCACACTGAGGTCATCAATCAGTCACTCTAATCAGTGCAGACCATCCAAAATCTGGGCACCTCAGTTAAGTCCCCAGCCCTTTCTCTAGGCAGACTGGGAGTAGCTAAGGAGAAAATTGGGTGCACTGGTAGCTGGTACAGCCTCTCCATAGCCAGGGAAATATTTAAATTCTTTCACATTTACAAAATATAAATTTGGCAGTGGAGACGTGCACAGGATATTTCACTCGCACAATAAATTGAAACAGTGGCCATTTTTCAAGGAACAGCAACAAAAGTCACAATCACAGAATCTCTGAAAGGCTTGGGCTGGCAGGAACCTTGAGGATAATCTCAGTCTAACCCCTCTGCCAAGAGCGGGGACACCTTGCCCTGGAGCTTGATTCTGCAAGCCCCATCCAACCTGGCCTTGGACCAACCATGAGAATGTTTCCTTGGTGTTTTTCAAAGACAGTGTTCTTATTCCACAAATGGAAGACCAAAGAGAAATGTGTCCAACAATGATTTGATTCAGGGTGTTAGATAAAAGCTGAAGCCTTCTCTCTCTCCCCTTCATTTCCTATTCCTCATCTTCCTCCCCTAATTTCCTCAGGATGAAACAAGTCTAGGAAAACACACCTACTACCAAAAAATGCAGCAAGGCAAACAGAGCAAAAATAATCCAGAGGTTTACCTTAAATGCACAATTCCTGGGTGTGTGGTGGTTCAGGGTAAACCCAGCCCTTCCAGGGAGATCCTGACAGAGCAATCGTCCCACAAACACCTTCCCCAGCCTTGGCCCTCTCACGGCCATCTCTGAGTGAGGGACAACTCTGTCCATCCCTGAAGTGCAGCAGAAGTGTCCTTCTGTGTCAGCTCCTCTGCTGAGCTATCATATCTGAGCCAAAATGTGGGATAAATACCTTTTCACACATGGCAGATGAGAACACTGATTAAAGAGAGTTCACCAGTCTTTCGGTGCTGTTTTGGCTTTGCCCTTCTCTGCAGAGAGAACATCTCCCTAATATTTGGACCTAATTTTTGCTTTCTTTCAAACCACTTCAGATATCATCACTGGTCCAAAGGCGGTGCAGACAGAGCTGAAAGTAGGCAATTATAGAGAAAAGTGTGTTCTGAAAGACTTGCAACAGAGAAAAGAGAAGAAAGGAGGGAGACTGACACAATAAAATCACCAGAGAACAAACAAGCTGTTTGTGAGATGCCTTCAATCACTGCAGCCCAAGCCATGAACAAAGAAATAGGTGTCATTACAGCTGATAAACTAAACCAGGCTATTTTAGGGCATTCTCTGAGCAATAAAGAAAGAGGAATACTGCCACGCTGATGAATCTGTTCTAAAAGAAATAGGAAATAAGTTAGATAATTGGGTTTGTAGTTAGGTAAGGCAGGGAGCTCTCTCCACAACTAACAATAATTTTAATTTAGTTAACTGCAAATCCTGTTAATTTTTTATTGATCTGATTTTCTTCAGTTGCAAATTTTACTTAGAATTCTGCACTGAAAGACACCTAAAATTTGAAAATATTTATTAAAAAGGAAAGTATTTGATACACTGCAAGTCCCATAAAACATCCTCTAATCTCAGGCTTCAAACTTGTTACAAAGAACCAAACAAAAGTTTAAAACAACTCCAACAGCCTTAAAGGGATCCTTCCCAGCACCTGCCCCAGCACTGCTACAGCCAGAGCTGAGCTGCCAAAGCTCCACTTGTAAACAACTTCAAGATAATTAAGCACTGCTTTTTAAAAAAGGTTTATTAGCATCTATTTAAAGGAATTTTTTTTCATTACATTATGAAATGGCAAAATGAGAGCTTGCTTTCTTATATACCCCAAACCTGTTGTGCCCTAACATACTTAAAAAATAACAATTTAAAAGAACAATAAAGGGTAATTACTGATTTTATTAAAAACATCTATCATGGATACACATAGCAGTGGTGTTCCATGGCTGGGAACAAAATGTACATTATTGAGCATTTTGATGATTAAATACAATAGCATAATTAAATATGCTAATGCAAGTGAGATTAGAAAGCAGGTAAACTGCTTGGTTTTGGCAAAATAAAAGTAAAACCTCTGGCTTTACAAATTTATTTCATTATGCATCACTAAAATATTTATTTTAACTGATTGTTTTACTAACACGTATGTGCATTTATTTTTATTAGCTCTTCCTCTGTGTGCTTTGCTGTTATCCTCAAATGGACTAAGTGGAGGAGATTCAGAGTAATACAGATGCTAGATCCTGACAAAACATAAATTATCTCTGTAAAAATAAATAAGGCAATCAAAATTGTAAGTAAAAGAGAAGCTTCCTCTACACAGGCATGGGGCTGTTCCATTATTCTGAGCAGCAGAAAAAAGCATTGCTCTTGAATGTTTTATCTCACTTATAACTATGGGTTCTTTGTATGTCTGTGCATCCCGCAAAAGAAGTTCTCAAAGTTCCTTCAGAATTCTTCAACAACAAACATTTTCAAAAATAAAAATATTCCTGGTTCTACTTGTTGGATCTGGCAGAAGGAGCTTCTGCAGTTGGTGAAACTGCAGTGGCTTTGAGAGCACTGCTGGAAGAGCCAAATTGTCCTAAAGCTCCTGAGGCCTCAAGGCACAACAAGGGAAGTGATCCTGCCTTGGGAGGCCCCTCTGGGGTGCTGTGCCCAGCTCTGGGGTGCTGTGCCCAGCTCTGGATCCTCAGGACATGGGGACAGGGAGCACCTGGAGCTGAGGAAGGGCCTGGAGCATCTCCATGCCCAGGAAAGGCTGAGGGAGCTGGGGCTGCTCAGCCTGAAGAGAGACACAGCTGAGAGAGGTCTCAGCCCTGGGTGTCCCTGCATGTTCCTGGGTGTCCCTGGGTGTCCCTGTCCATCCCTGGCTGTCCCTGTGTGTCCCTGGGTGCCTCTGCCCATCTCTGGGTGTGTGTCCCTGTCTGTCCCTGGGTGTCCCTGTCCATCCTTGGGTGTCTCTTGATGTCCCTGTCCATCCCTGTCCATCCCTGACTGTCCCTGTGTCAGGGAGGGTCAGAGCAGGGCCCAGGCTCTGCTCCAGGTCCCAGCAGTGGCACCAGAGTCACAGGCAGGGACTGAGCCCAGGAATTGCCCTGCACAGGAGGATCAACTTCTGCCCTGGGCAGTGCCCAACCCTGAACAGAGCCCAGGGAGGGCTGGAGTCTCCTCACTGGGGATATTCCAGAACCCTCTGGATTCAATCCTGTGCCCTGTGCTCTGGGATGGCCCTGCCTGAGCAGGGAGGTGGCACCAGATAGCCCTACTTTGGTCCCTTCCAGCCTGACCCATCCTGGGATTTATTAAAGAATGAATATAAATAATTCAGACGCGTAAGTCACAAAAGATTTAAAAAAAAACAAAACAAAAATCATGGAAAGCACTGCACAGAAGAGGAATACAAAGGATGAAAAATTGCTCCATACATCACAGACAAGGTAGAAAAACACTCAACAGTGGGATCTAAAGGCAGCCTGCATTCTCACCATGTCTAATGGAAGCACTAGCCCTTGGCTTTCATTTTACATCCCAAAGAACACAAAAATAAAAAGACAGTGCCAAGCTTTCAACACTCAATTAAGATTTAGGATGTCACTCAGAGGAGGCAGAAATCTGTCCTTGTCTGGTGCTGCTCAGTGAGCAGATCTGCCTCATTCATTGTTTATGTTCCCAATCAGGGCACACTATCTGTACTAAAGAGAACAAGACCACCTAATGGAAACCTCACAGCCTGGGGAAGTGTGAGCTACCAGCGTGCTCATCCAAATAAATTCTCCTGTGAGAGCCATTTATTGATTTGTGTATTTGACTCTCTTTGGGATTATTGTTCAATTACTTTTATCCTCCGAGATGAAAGCAGCTGAATGTAACATCAAAAGCAGATAAAAAGTCGCATGTTTCAAATTTTCTTTCAAATCTCCATAACATCCATTACAGATCCGATTTTGAAGAGGGTCCTCTGAGAGCAACAGCAGAGAGTAACTCCATCAGACATACAGCTCTCATCTATATTTCCCCTAATTATTCTGGCTGAAACATATTCCCTGTAAAACACATTATTTGTCCTTGAAAAGTGACAGTCTACAGAAAGTGAGTGTCTCTCCTCTTTATCAGGTGAGCTGCTTGCTAATTTTTGATATGATTAGTGATTTACCACCGCTTAAAATTGCAAACACACAATTTCCACCTCTATATTGTAGCAGGTTGAAGAGGTTATAGCATGGTGATGGTGGGGGTGAAGAGACCATGAAATGTCATTTTGTTCGGGTGCATTCATTCTTCACTAAATGATTTTAATTTCATTTACAAGGAAAAATAAAAATATTTTAAATTGCCAACCCTCTGTTTTCATTGTGGGACATGGACTCATATTATTTCCATTTTGCTGCACATGTCGGAAGCAGTGAGGCACCTGGAATCAGGCTCTTGCTCCCCTTTTGAGAGGCAGGTGCAGCCAGCAGTTGCCTGGTTCTCCTCCCCATGCACAAGGTGAGCTTTGCCTTTAAGTCACCAGAAAACTGATCTGAGTTCCTCAAACATGAAAAATCACACTACTGCAAGCTTAAAATCCCAACAGGATAATTTTATAATGAATGGGTGGATGAGGATGATTGTTCCTGTGGTCTTTTTGGCAGGGACATTCAGACCACAGCTCATGCCCTCACTGATGACAGCCCTCAGTCTAAAAACTCATCAGAGGTGACCTCAGTCATAACCCCCCTACCAGCATGGACATGAGCTTTGTTAAAGCTCAACATGAGGCAAAATTATGAATTGAAATAAATAATTGCACTCCCAGTTTGATTTTTTGGCTGGTTGCTCCTTCCCCAGCTACAAGAGGAGCTATCCCAACACAAACAGGTCAGAGAGGCAATCCAGCTGCTCCCTGCCCTCCTAGGGCTGCCCTGCACTCTGCCCTACAGATGTGAGCAAGGCTGAACTCCCAGGGCATCAGGCTTAGCCTGACATGGGGCCAGAAAGTCCCTCTGTCACCAGGCAGAGATGGAGCACAGAAGTTCCAGCTGGATTTTTACTGCACTTGAGCCATTCATCTGCTCCAAAACTACTTTTGCCTTTTGTCACAGAGTGTTGTAAAAATCTTTGCAAAGCTGTTTCCAACCAACCTGTAAAGCTCATTGGTTTTCTTTCAGTGATGCAATTACAAGAGGAAGGCAGTTATGAATATTAGTGAACTTTGAATTATTGTTTCTAGGGGCAATAGATTTTACCCAAAGGGATATTAGTGCTCCACCACAACGTTACAAAAAATCACTTTAAAACTCACAGCAACACATTTCAAGTCCATTACTCTGCCTTTTCAAATGTCATGCCTTGAATGTGACAGTCAAATTCCTGAATCAATCAGCCAAATGGAATTATTTCACTCAGAAATTATGTGAAGAGAAAATAGCAAAAAGCAGTAAAAATGTAGAATAACTTTACGCTGCAACTTAAACAACTAAACAGGCTTCTTGGTGAAATAAGGGCCAACACACTCCCTGTGTCTGCTTTGCAGGATGAACTGCACAACACACTGGGGATTTTTTTTTTTTTTCTGCAGTAGGACAAGGTTTGGGGTTTTAATTTGCAATCTGTCCCACAAAGAGTGCCTGGGATATTTCCAGGCAGCACCAGGGGCCTGGCCACAGCTCTGTACTGGGTACCCACCACACACACAGGGCAAATCCAGCATGTGCCAGCTGCAGTGTCTGCAGGCTGAGCCTGCATCTCCAGTTGTGCTGTGTGCTCTCCCTCAGCTATATTTCCGACTATCTCATGAATCCATGTGGGAAACAGGCCAAGCCCAGCTACTCCACTTAGAAATCCTGCTCTGAAGCATCCTTGTGAGCCAGTCTGAGCATCCATGTACACCAGTTTAACTGACATCCATGGCATGGCATATTCTGCCCTCAGCACTGAAGAAAATCAGAGCTTTGGAATCCTTTCTGTCCTGGCTGACATCCCATTATCCCAACAAGGCATGTTTAACAAAGCCACAAGATCTATGGCACTGGTGGCTTTCAGACACAAAAGGAAAATCACACTGCCCTTCATCTCTGCTCTGTGTTCATGCTCGTGCCTTCTCTTTGTTTTACCCTCCAGCACTTCCAGACAGGAAAGATTTTTTTTTTTCCTGGAGCCACAGAATAGTGATGGTATTTTCTTTGTAGAAGACAGACAGTGTGTTAGATCAATCAGGATCAAGAATGGTAAACTTCATTTCTTCCCCCAATGCTCTCACAATTTCAGCTGGCTGATAGGTAATTAATCCACATCAGCCAGTGCTGGTGAAGCACCTTGTCCAAAAGCAAACGTGTTATAATCCAGTGAGCTGATCCTGGGGGAAAATGGCTGATGGATGGGGAAAGAGCTGTCTACCTTTATTCTCTCATTTCCATTGGAAAATGAAGGCCAAATAACAGCCAATAAAGTGTAAAAAATACACTCTTGTATTTCCAAATGCCAGCAAAAATAATCTTCTGATTTAAGTGTAGCTAAAAAAAAAACCACCCAAAAAAATCTCTTTAGTTTTCAAAGTCAACCTCAGTAGTTGTATGAAAGGCAGATTTTATGTAATAATGGGTAGCAGTATGAGGCAATGAGACTTGATAGCATCAGAGAGAGTTTTCAGTTGCCTGAATTGACATGCAAATGTTTAAAAAAGTGAGAAAATCCCTTGAAGTGAGTTACAATTCACAGCAGGTGCATTAGGCACAGCTCGCACACTCAGAGTTAACTAAGTTGTGATGGATCTTTTTCTGGCTCCTTGTTTCACTTTGGAACCCTCCATTTTTTATGCTGGCAGTGATTTGTGATGCTGCAGGGGGAAAGCCAGAGGCTCCCATCCCCAAATATACCAGAAAGAAACCATGGGGCCCAAGACACTCATTTGAAATGAGAACCAAAATTTATATATTTGGCTCAGAAGATGACCTTTGTCATTAAACTGACACAGAAGACACTCAGGCAGAATTCTGTTAAAAGACCCTGCTGAGCATCAACTACTTGGAAATTAAAACAGAAGCAAAAGAGTGGTCCTTTCTCACACTGTGATTGTGGTGGGAATGTCAGAGCGTGATTTTCACACTTTGTAGTCATGCTTGTGCTGCCTGGGTGTGATAAAGGTGATCCCAGGAATGTGAATTTAATAGGAAGCCAACTGGTCACATTAGAGTTAATTAAGGAGTTAAAAATCCTGAAAACAGTCCTAAGTTATAGATTACTCATAAAGCACAAATCTCTTTATACACTCCCATGGCAACTCCTGCACAAGTTAATGTTGTTATACAGGGAGCAGCATAAGGAGATTTCTGCACCAACTCAGAGCAGTTTAACTTCAGTTTTTTGTCAAAGGTATTACTGCAACAAGACTTGTAGTTGGCTGGGATAAATTAATCATTTTGAATAAGCCATGCCATCACAGGCTACCTCATTAGAGGAATGAGACCAAGATCCAGAGAGCAAAACAACAGCCCTGGCACCATGAAGGGTGTCCCATCTTATTGAATTCCTTAAAACTATCGATGTTAGGGGATATAAGGGGTCAATAAAACTCCCAACCCTGCGAACTAGAGAGGACTCTGTGTCAGATGTGGTACAAGAAATGTTGTTGCAGAATCATTAAAGTTGGAAAAGCTCTCTAAGATCATTGAGACCAAGTATTGACCCAGCACTGCCAAGCCCACCACTAAAGCATGTCCCCAGGTGCCACATCTGAGCTCAGGTTCACACAGAATTCCAAGCTTTAGATGGCCTGACATCACTACAGTTTAGTCTCAGAATATGTGAAGTCCTTTTTTACATGCCCATACATAAATATATCAATTAATGTTCTTGCTTAATCCATTTATACCAAAAGAAAAGTGGCATGAAAATGGAGCACTGGAACAAGAGACTTTGGGGATAATTTGGTGAAACTACAAAGCCATGAAGAGTTTCCCCACTGTCAAAGCAAACACCAACCTGATCACTTACTTACTAAAAGGGGTTCCTTCCTTTCTGTTCCTCCCTAAAGGATGGGGATTTTAATCTCCAGGACTGAGGATGCAAAGCAATGTGCTCGTCACCACTCCAGTCTGCTTTATACTCATACCAGCCTAGCTCTCAGGTGCAGAGACTGTACATCCTTAGCAGTGCAGCCACTGAAACACCATAAAGGCTGCAAATGTCACTGAATAAATTCATTAAATACAGGACTGGGTTATTTTTTTTTTTTGTTTTTTTTTTCCTGTTGGATCCCATTCTTTTCTGGGATATTCTTCTAACAGGCAGTTTAAAAGTAGCTTGAGCACATCTTCACAAACAGGAGGCAATAACATCAAACAGCTGAAAAACAGAGCGTGCTGTGTGTGTACAGTCCATCAGCCAGAAAATAAGAAGGTGTGAAGAAAGAAGAGACAGAAATTAAGAACCAGAAATTTTCAGCTACAGGGGTAATACTCTTGTGAAGATAATCCTCCTGTCCAAGATGTGACAAATCCAACTTGCTAGAAGATGGCTTTGAGAAGTGAAATAAAGCTGCATTCAGCTGCTCTGGACAGCTTCTGGCGCTTCTATTATAAGCAGAAATTAATACCCAGGTGGAAATAACCCTAAATCAGACTTATTTAGTTCATCAGCTGAAATTCCAGCCTTCATTTCTGGCATTTCCAATCTTATGGTAAAAAGCCAGACTTGTCACTTCATCCTGTACTGCTTACGGGGCAGGGAGGGAAGCTGAGAGTGGAACTTGCTCAGAGTCTGCTCTGCCAGCACAAGGGCAGATGTTCAGTCCAGCACAGGGATACTCCTGGGCAGATCAGGTGCTGGGAAGCAGAAGAAGCACTCTGGGCACTGCATCCCAGTGCAAGGCTCCCAGCACAAGGAAGACTTGGGCCTCCTATAACAAGTCCACAGGAGGCTACGGAGGTGCCCTAAGGACTGGAGCCAGACTGGGAGACCTGGAAGTATTCACCTGGACAAGAGAAGGCTTCAGGGAGATCTCAGAGCCCCTGCAGTGCCTAAAGAAATTCTTCACTGTGAGGGTGGGCAGGCCCTGGCACAGGGTGCCCAGAGAAGCTGTGGCTGCCCCTGGATCCCTGGCAGTGCCCAAGGCCAGGCTGGATGGGGCTTGGAGCATCCTGGGACAGTGGAAGTCTCCTTGCCCAAGGCAAGGGTGGGATTGGATGATCTGTAGGGTCCCTTCCAACCCAAACCATTCCATGATTCTATGTCTGATGATAGAAACCTGTGGCTGTGCAGTGGGGCCCTCTGACGGAAGGGAGATTACAGGTATTAAGAACAGTTTGGAATTGCTTAGCATTGAGTCATTTTCTGAGCAGGCTATTAATCCGGCTGCATTTAAATAATATTAATAATAATAAAAAAAGACTGCTGGATTTAAAGAGTTATTCTTGGACTGAGAAAACGGCTTGGAATTCAATGAGACTTAAAAAAATGCCTGCTGGAGAGTATTAACCAGACTGCTGTAATCCTGACACTGCTGTATGTTCGGATTACACTGAGAGCCCTGGCTGCGTTAGCAGCTACACTTTTTATAGGCTTGACAATGCGTCTGAAGAGCTGTTTTATTTGTATTTTCTCCCACATAATGCCTCTATTAAAATCCTTTAAGGGCCTTCTCTTAGTGTCAGGCAGATCAGATCAAAATGGTGTTAAAGGAGTGCTGGCCCTGCCCCTCCCACTCTGCTCTCCTCGCACTTCCCTTGGGCATAAAATTGTTTTGCTTTATATTTGTTTGAGCTAAAATGCAAGCACATCCTGGAAAAGGGTAATTATTGGGCTAAATTATTGAGCAGTGCACTGATTTTGTTCAGAGAAACTCTGATCTGTCCTCCACTACCCCAACAAGTGTCTCCAGCATTTGGAAATGAACATTTGTTCAAATATGTACATTCCCATAAGAGCTAACCATCCATGGCCTTAATGGCATCGCACTGCTGACTCCAACACCCTGGCACAAGGAGGACATGAGCATGAAATTAGAATTAAACAGCTGGCCATAAATTCCATCTAGACCCTTCATAAACACGAGTTGCTGGAGTGCATTGCAGCCAGAGCTCAGCTGCAGGAATTTCAACATTCCTTTGGTCTGGTTAAGGGAATAACTGGGGAAATGAACCAGTTGGCATCTCTGCCTTCTTTTCTCCCAGCTCAATTTCCAACCTCGTTCCTGAGGACTCCCCATTTGCCTAACCTATTCATTATTGTGGTTGTGGCATGTTCTACGTTTCTCTAAGTAATTTCTAGCCTTAGAAATTGGAGACTTTGGGGTTGTTGTTGCCAGGATTTCATTATTACTACTGTTGTTTTTCCTGTGATTATTACTATTATTATATTATTTTCTGCCAAGATGGAATGGTGTAGAGAGCAAATCCCTCCAGGTGTGATCAAGGCCAGGGAATCAGCTCATCCCCATCATACAGAGATTCCTGTGTGTGAGTATCCACAGCTGGTAAGAAAAGGAGTGGCTGCTACTCCTTTCTACTGAATTGTGAGAAAAATGGACAATCCTCACTGAATGGTTCTGAGTGTCTTCACTGCAACTGGACCCACTTCAATTTGCAGCCGTGGCACTCTTGAGTTTTAAATTTCACTGGAGATTTTCTGAAGATGATGAGGGAAGAGAAAGTGCTTGAATCTGTAAATCTTCAGAGGAACTGAATGGTTGCCACTTGGACATTTAGGATGTTTCTAATCTTCTGCTTCTCAGGATAAGTTATAACCACCTAGGGAGCAAATGCTAACACATCTCTGGTAGGAATATTGGTGTTTTAATAGCCAAGCAGTAATTATTTTTTCTCTGCCCTTCTTTCTTGCCCTTTACTCTGAACAGGAGGAAATCATTAACAAATGGAGAACAAGCAACCATCCAACTGACTTTTTTAGCACTTGTTGGAGGTAGGAATATTAGAGGAAAATGAGGTTAAGGATAAGGTATGCTCTTTATATAAATTCTATGGCATAGTAAACGAACAAAAAGCATGTCTCACCATAATTGCTGTTACAGCTTGCAGACCTGTGGTGCCAAGCTGTGGCAGTAGTTATTGGAATGTTTCAGTAACCTATTAACAGACCTTCTCTTGGAAACTCTTAGCTTTCCTTAACACACTTCCAGCAAATGGATTTCCAATAAGCATCCAGCTCCTTTCTCTTCTCTCCATTTCCAAATAAACTCTTTCAGGGCACAGTGGTGTGTTTGTGTGGAAATGGCTTTGCTGAGAAATTGAAAGGCAGGATCTGGATCAGTTCCCTGCATGAGCTTTGCAATATCCCCGAAAAGTGTCGTGATCTGTATTTGGTGCCCAGAGCATTGCTTAAGCTACTGAGGAGAAAACTAATCTCTTGCGCTTTCATTGGCAGCACTGTCTCATAGAGTGATCCTAATGGGGTGGAAATGAGCTCAGCTGCCTAATTCTGTTAAAAACATAGGCTTTTTCTCACACATGAATGCCCATCTACTTCCTTCTAGCCTTGCTGAAGCCATGGCAGCAAAGAATCAAGTCACAGTTGCCGAAAACAGAACACACTGCTTTTTTTCCACTTCAGCTCTTTTTAGTTATTTATTTATTTATACACAGTAAGAAACAGCCAGTGGAAGAGACTCTATTCACGCAGAAAAAAAACCCCATTCTAAAGTAAAAAAGATCTTGACGTGGACAAATGAGCTTTTCCCTAACTTTTGGGGCATGACTGACTTGCTCATTAGCAGTGTAATTTTAAGTAGCTCTGTAAACCTTGCTTTTATCATCTCTGTTTCACAAGGCACAAGTGAGGGCAGTGCAGCCACAGAACCAGAGGTGCCTCTTGCCAATGCAGCTTCACCCAGCTGTGATCCACGTGCAATGCAGACAGCCCAAGCTCTTCCATGGGCTGCTGTGGTCATGTGTTGGAGTTGTTGGCTGCAGTAACACAGAGCTCTGTGCCCGTGGTGATCTGAATTGGGATGTCCACATCCCTACTCCTGTCTATGGGATATAGTGGAAGCAGGCAAGGCTGTAAATCAGTCTCTGCATTCCCATCTGCCCATAAATGAGGACATGAGCAGTCATGGGGCTCCCTGGTGTGGTTTAGTGGACACAGTGGTGTTCAGTCAAAGGTTGGGCTTCAGGATCTTAGAAGTATTTTCTAACCTCAAAGATTTCATTAGTTTTTTCTGTTTTATAAAAAAATCCTCTGGGTGTACCTTTAGGTTCATTAGGGTTTACCTTCCTGTCTGTGCTCATTTAAACCAGGGCTCAATTTGTTAAGTGCTCTGGAGAAGAGGAGGCTGAGGACAAACATCACTGTGGCCTGCAGCTCCTCCAGAGGGGCAGCTCCAACCTGTGACAGTGACAGGAATCCAGGGACTGTCTGGAGCTATGGCAGGAGAGGGTAAGGCTGGAAATCAGGGAAAGGTTCTTCCCCAGAGGGTGCTGGGCACTGCCCAAGCTCCCCAGGGAATGGGCACGGCCCTGAGGCTGCCAGAGCTCCAGGAGCACGTGGTGGGATCCCTGGGGTTGTCCACTGCAAGGGCTGGAGTTGGACTCAATGATCCTTGGTGGTCCTTTCTACTCAGAATATTCTGTGATTCTATGAATGTTTCTAGTTCAAAGATGAATGTATCTATATAGGACTTTGTGGGATAATATCCCTATAACCTCCTTCATAATTTTCCCTTTGGAACTCTGCAGAGAATGTGTTCATGGCCACTCCAGTTCCGTGCTCTGAGGGAGCTGTGGATGTTCCTCAGGCAGAACTGGCTGTGTGAGGGGCCCAGGCAATGTGTGCGAGTACACACAACTGGTGCTTCTTGTAAGGACTTCCAGAACTATTCATTAAATCGTGCTAATATTCTTGTAAGGCTGTAGCTGGGTGCTAATCGCCTGCTTTGCTTTGCAAATGAGCTGAAAAGGGAGCTGAAAAGGATGTGGCCAGGCCTCCCCAGCAAACAGGGATCAGGAAATGGGAAGTTGCAGCTTTCTTTGACAAAAGAGTGTTGAGAGAGAGCAGGGCAATAATTTTATATTCTTTGGTAAATAATTCTAAATCTTGGGGGTTTGTTGGTTGGCTTGTTTGAACCCAGAAGTTCCTCAAAGTTGAAGAAGCAAGTGGTCTGAAGTTCTTCTGGGGAATTTCTGTGGATAAAATCCACTCTGCTCTCTGCTCTGGGAATGTTCACCAGCTCCTCAGCCTGCCTGTTGGAGCAGTGTCCTGACCTTTGCAGAGTCGTTCCTTCTGCAGTGTGGGGCATGAACCAGCAAACAAACCCCATGGGAACTGTTTGGAACTAAATGAATAGAGATTTAGATTAGATAGTAGGATGAAATTATTCCCTGTGAGGGTGGGGAGGCCCTGGAATGGAATTCCCAGAGAAGCTGTGGCTGCTCCTGGATCCCTGGCAGTGCCCAAGGCCAGGCAGGATGGGGCTTGGAGCAGCCTGGGACAGTGGAAGGTGTCCCTGCCTATGGCAGGGGTGGGATGGAATAAGCTTTAAGGTCCCTTCTAACCCAAACCATACTGTAATTCCACGTCATTAATTAAGTTGGAAAGGGCCAGGCTCCCAAGATGCCAGTTCCAAAATCAAATACATCAGCAGTGAGGAACCTGATAGCGAAGCAGACCAAACACAGCACTCAGCAGCTGAAGTCTGATTCAAGAATAATATGGATTTTCTTATGCAAGTAATCATTATATGTGCATGAAGATCCACAGGATTCAGATTGAAAACAGATCAAAACTGCTTTAATATGTTAATATGATAAGAGTCTGCCATTGAAGATAACTGCTGCAATTACAACTGTGCTTTTACCTACCACACACTCCTGCAAAAGGAACTAGATGTCTGTGCTTTGAATAGAGGCACAAATCTAAACATATTAGATAAGAAGTCTGTAATTGTCTTTTTTCCTCATTTTGTGTCTAATGCTTCAAAAGAATGAAAAAGAACACACCAAATTCATTGTACAGAACTGTATGTAAAGGGGCAGAGATGAAGGCTGCATGCTCTGAAGCTGATGCTCTGGAGAACAAATTTCTTCCTTGGAATAGAGAGCAAGGTAAAAATCCTCTTCTTAATTTGTTTGTTGAGGGTTTTTTTGTGGTTTTTTGTTAGTTTGGGGTTTTTTTTGTTTGGTTGGTTTGTTTTGTTTGGGTTTTTTTGTTTGTTTCTTTGTTGTTTTTTTGTTTGGTTGTTTTTTGTTGGGAGGAGTGGTTTGGTTTTTTTTTTTTCTTAAAACTTTTAAATAGAGTATTGGAAAATACTAAAATCTCAAGTCTGTTATCCATCAGTATCTCCAAGCGAGCCTGACATGTGAAATGGCAACACCTAAACAGCCTCAGATACAGAACCTGTATCCAGCAGGAAAACTACGCCTCAGGTTGACCAGGAGAAAAGAGCTGCCTTTGCTACAATAAATATTGTAATCATTGCATCAGAGACAGACACCCTTCTTCATGCTCAGAAGCTTCCAACTTATACCACACTGCTGTAACTTCATTAATTTTTCTTTCATCTAAAATTCCTGTAAAAAGTCAGACAATTTAACAAAATCCCGCTGCTGAGTAAGAAGCAGTAGGAATAAAGACTGGTGATCTGGAGTTCTGCTCCCCTTCCAGGCTCTGAACCACACCAGAGCTGACTCAGGGACTGGAGTAACTCCAGTTTTACCAAAAGCTCTGGAATCAGCTCATGGATGTTACTAAAACTGGTTGTTACACAGCGACAGCAGGGATGAAGTGGCCCCTCTGCAGGAGCCACCCCCAAGGACTTACACCCCAAAAAGCTCTGTTCAGGAGCATCAAGTGACAGAATCCTGGCCCATGGAATTAATTTGTCACTGGAGCATCAGTGCTCACAGAGAGCTGTCTCCAGCTAACCAGAAATAGAGAAACAACCCTCAGTCACTGCTGACAGTCTGCTTTTATCTCTGTACTTGCTTTTCCAAGTCTAAAACTGTAACAGTAATCAAATGGGAATAAAAGAAGTTTCCTTTGATGAGCGTGTCATGCTGATGAAAGGCAGCAGAAGTTCCCTGTGTAGACAAGAGCCACAAACATTAACAGACACTGGCATTTGGAGCTTCTTTCTCTGTCAGTCCTCAAAGGGATGTTTTTATGAATGGGATTCTGCATAGGAACTGAAGTTGATGCTTAATTTCTGCCAGTGCTCCCAGCTCATCCACCTTCATGGAGCAGACCCCTGTTGCAAATCCCTGAATATTTCTGTATTTGCCCCTGAATTCTGAGATTAGGGCAAGCCATAATATTAATAAAACAGTACTCTTATCACTCAGCACTTCCATATTACTTTTTGTTGCCTTTGAATCTTCAGCAAACGTTTGTTTAGTTCGCTTCTTTCACAGGAAGGTCTGAACTTCAGATGTTATTTTGTCCAAAGCAAGCAAAGCTTTTGTCAGCTGATAATCACAGATGTTGATGTATTTATATTGACCTATTTAAAATCTCAAAAGGTTTTAATAGGTTGGGAGGATTTTTAAAAGGCAGTTTTCAGAGGCATTATTGAAAAAGCATAATGATCCCGTTTGTTAAAAAAGCAAGTTTGCCCTTTAGCAAAGACCTACAACATAAAGCAGTCTTCAGCCAAACTCCTTCCAAAACAGCTGCTCTCCAATTTTTCAATAGCTGACTCTGAAAACACATTTTACCCCCAGCTCAGAGGACAACCATTATGCTCCAGCCTACTCAAAGAGAAATTAAAATTGAGTATCTCCAGCTTTTCAGATTTGAATGTGCCCTTCATAAGATATCTTCAGTCTTTATGGATTTTCATATGCAGTGAGGAAGGGCAGAGCAGGGATTCCTGAAGAAGGAAATGCCTGAATGTGAGATGGAGCAGGCATTTTCTCCAAAGTGGGAGCCACTGTCAGTTTTCTGAGGTTTTCTCAATGCTTACAAAATATTTTACCACGTGTTTGACTCTGCCTGTGGCACAGGGTAGGTAGCCTTGGAGATAAATTCTTCATGAATCAGGAAATACTTGCACATGCTCTTAAGATTTTTCTGAAGTGAGATATTTGCATCCTTTATAATCCTGAGAGGAAACAGGTGGCTCTTCAATGTATCTGTGGCTGTTCAATTACATGCTCAGGCTCCTGGAACAGGGCTCAGGGCTGGGTGGTTGCTGTGTAATTGCCCTGCTCTGGCAGCCAGCTACAAAAGCACTGGAATCTCCCTTTCCAGTGGGATTGCTGGTGTGCAATCTGCAGCATGGAATTTGCCTTGAATACTTTCCTTCTGCATCTGAATGTAAACTGAAGGCATCTACGTCTCTCTACTTCCACAGGTTGATTTACATTCAAGTTACAGGAATTTTTATGTACATTATGCTACAGACTAAACAATATCAACAGGTGCACGTTGGAATACACAGAGCACCTAAAGCAAGGAGTGCATCTAAAGGTCTCACTTTTCTCCCAAGGCAGTAGAAAAGTCTGGAGCCCAGATGTGCACAAGGCAAAAGAAAACTCTGTAGCCCAGATGTGCACTGTGAAGACAGTACCAAGACTGTTACACCAAAAACAAGGTGAAGAACAAAAAACCTCAGAGAGAGGAAGCCACCCATTCAGAATTGGTGTTTTTTGAGGAACCCTTGCAGAGTTACACAAGGAAGGTTTGCTGACACTGATGTGGCTGTTTTCCTATGGTCCCTGGGCAATGCCTTGGGTATTTCTCAGTGCAGTCGCTAATGACACTCGGATTTCTCATTAGCGTGGCAGGAGTTCTGGAGGTTGAAATCACATTTGTAAATTAGCAGCTACTGATCTGTGATCGACCTTTACTACATGATCAATAGCACAGATGGCACCAGAAGGGATAAGGCTAAACGTGGAAATTTTGGAAAAGGTATCAGTGAGATCAATCACCTCAAGCTCTGAAGTCCTCAAACCACAGGTTACAACACATATACGTTTAAATACAGCTTTTCCTAAGAATTTTTGTTAACCAAAGACTCTTAACTCAAAAATTGCTCTGACCTAAAGCAGTTAAGGTAGTGGTACAGCTACTCAATGAACAAAGTCAGGTGTCACCACACCCAGTTCAAATGATGAGTCTCATCCATTACACCTCCATGCAAGAGCACAGCTCCTAAAGGAACACCTTCTGGTGTGATAACCCAGTGTGATCCCATCCAACATAAATACTCATCTTGCTTCTACTTGTTGAACAGCAAAAAACGGCAGCAAAGGTGATGGAAAATTATTATTATTCAACTTCTCCCAAGCATTATGTTTACATGAAGCAAGGAGTTTAACTCAGGAATGCCTCAGGCCCACAGATCATTAGGATAATCCCCTGCCTTTGGACAGCACCCTGCAGGAAATGATCTGGCGCCGCAATTTCCACACCGAGCTAGAACGCCCCAGGCAACTCATTCTAATACATCTCCCAGGACCGAGCTTTAATAGAATTAGTTCCCTTTTCTCCTTCCTTAATTCCCATTTAGCTATTCATAGTTATATTCTGTATTCTTCCCCCTAAGTGTTTACAAGTGCCTGTATTGCATACAAGCTTCATTTTGTCCTCTCTGCCCAGATGTTGCCCAGCAGAGGTACAACATGTATGGCTCATTATCTCTTTAACCCACAACATCTCCTTTTATTTCCCTGAGCATTTTGAGTGCTATTATTACAAAGCCTTCCAGTTTTTCATCATCTCAAAGATAATGACTGATGATGATGGTGATGATGATTATTACCATAAATATTATATGCTTAAGAACGTTTCTCCTCTCCCCCTTCTCCATGCTTTGAACCAGAGCATTAGATAATCCTCCTAACTTATAAGGTGGGGAGGTCCAGAAGTTGTATTTGGAGTATTATGTGAGTAAATGTGGAAAAAACATTCTAAAATTGGCACAAGAAAAATATCAGCTGGAAAAAAAATGCACTATTCCTATTACCAACATTTTGGCTGGATCTGCAGCATTCCCTAAATCCTGCAGAACAACAAATGCAACAAATAAAATAATCTTGCCACATTATAAAACAACTTAAGTGAGATTATATAAATGATGGAAACTACTCTATTCCTATCAAACAGGATTTTTGCTGTCTTTTGGGGAATTCTTAGACATAGGAGATTTATGTGTGAGAAATATTTCTGGATAGTCCAAAGGAAGGTAGCAGGTATTCCATGATATTGAGAAACAGGCATTTGTCCTCATTTTTAACTCAGTATCTCAAAATTCTCTGAAAAAAGGTACTTGAAGATTAATTTTAGTGCACAAGTTGAGGCGTCAATATAAGAATATGAGTAAGTATAGAAAAATGTCACAAATAAATCATTAGGAAATAAATTTAGAAATCCAACAGGGAGGGAGATGAGACGAGTGCCAGGCAGAACATTTGCAGAGCCACAAGAGAAAGGGGAATGTTTCAGACACTGCAGAAATAGAGAGCCTGGAATAGATTTCTTTTTGGAAATGGCAAGGAAAATCTAATCTCTCCCTTTCAATCACTTCCCCCCAAGCCCTTCCAAAGTTTGTTTATTCAAATGAAACAGAACTTGGGCCAAAATGTAACCAAAGACATTTAGTGCATCCCAAATCTCAGCTCTAATTCTGGAGCTGCAAACACATCTCTGCTGAGATATGTCAGTTTTGCATTAAAAAAAAAAAAAGTGGAACAGTGATTTCTGAATAAATTTGACTCAACTCAAAAGTTCCTGCAGTGTTGTACATAATATCTTAGCTTCATTTTTGAAAATAATGTTTATAATTAAAAAAATAAGCACACATTCTATCCTGGGAGCATGAATTGAGAGAGAATTAATAGTTTCCTGTTGATGTTACTACATCTTCACTAAACACCAAGGAGCACGAGATCCTTCTTTACTTCATTTTATGGGGTCTAATTCTCATATCATTGCGAGAGGTTAATAATCTGCTTTCTCCTGATATTTGTTTCACAGTCAAAAATCAGCACATGATACATGTCACTCATTGAAGCAATCAGAAGAACACACTCCAGTCAACACCATTTATTAATGTCAGCCAGAAGAGCAATTATATTTCATCCAACCAAAAATAAACAGACAGGCATCACATCTTTGATGACAGCTAAAACTATCGTCTCTACAGCTCTCATCAAATCCCCACTGACATAAAATTGTACAGGGGTATGTGTTGTGCTAGTTCCAGGAATCCATTACCTTGCAGTAATCAGAAAACAAAATTTTAGAGAGATATTCAGGAAACAGAGGGAAATGAAGAACATAAATCTTGAATTAATCAAAGGGCAAAAAAGCCACCCCCACCAAAATGAATAATGGTTTCATTTGGCAAAATATACTCCAGTGGGTTGACTTTTTTAGAATCCCTACATGCCTGAAAATCCAGCATAAATCCATTACCATCAGAGCTCTGGTGGAATTCTGGATGCCAGAGAAAAGACTGGTGTTGGCTGTTTTATGAAGTGAACACAGAGAATCACAAAAGAATTAAACATTCAGCGCTCTGCTCTCCTCAATATCCAGCCCAGGATGCTAAATTACCCGCTGCTTCTCTCCAAGTGAGCCCAGACCCAGTGATGCCTTAGGATTGATTTTAGCTTTTATATTTTCCATATATTTGTAATCCTGCAGTTCTTTAGTGCAGAACTCTAAACTCCATACCCAGTGCCAGCTGCTGCTTTCCCATTTTGCTCAGACACAACAATTCCTCTCCAGGCCTGGCAATCAAGGACACCTGACTGTCCCAGGCCCTGAGAGATGGAAACAAAAGTGAGTTGGGGGGGAACAAACTTGGGATAAATGACTTCATTACCTGAAGCGTAATTGGAAGATGAACCCCCCAATGTGCAAATGGACCAAACTTATAAAAGTGTGAAAACCTGTGACCCATTGTCCATTTCTGGGTGTAGCCCCACAGAGGCTTTTGACTGCCTAAGGTGCCCCAGTTGAAGGTCTTCAATAAATACCTGTTTTTATTCTGTTAATTTTGTCTGGCCTCTGTTTTAGGCAGCCCCTCTAAGGCACCATTGGTGAACACCAATGTGTGCACAGAGCTGGGTGAAGCCACAGGGATAAATCACTGACTTGGGATATATTAAGAGAAGTTTTATGGAGTTAGAGATAAAAACTGGAATTAGATGCATGTGCACTCCCCTAGATTTTGCCTATTATTGGGTGGAATAGACATACAATTCTTTGGGTTTTCGGAAAAAATGTAAAGGGAAATACAAGAGGGGGACAATTGGAACAAGATGAAGTGGAGAAATATTACTGGATTCAGTGTTGTTCTCATGCCCTTAAAACCAGTACCGTCCCTTTAGGTTGTCATCCTCAATTAGTACAATAAAGCCTGAAATGATTCTCTGATAGCACTTGATATCCCCACTATTGAGGAATCCTAAAGGTTTCAGTCTCATTGTGTGAAATTCCCAGTAACAGCATCCATTCCCCTCTGTTTTATCTACAAGTCTGGTTCTCAATGGCAACAAAACACTCTAGGCAGCAAATTTCTCAAATTAATGAATTTCTCAGGCTGTTTAAGCCACTTAATCTTTGGCCTCATGCCTTATAGTACTACCCAAGTCAGGTTATAAGCACCCAGAAATGCATTCTGATGTGTCTTTATTGCTTAATTATCAAGGTGAGATGCTCATATTAAATTGGGCATTTAATTACAGGCACACACAGCTCCGAGCATTACCACCAAAAGATTTCCCTAGGTAAAGAATATAATTTATCTTTTTTCCCGTTCATGTCATTTAATTCTTGCATGATGGTAAATTGTATTTCAGAGCACAGTTTTACATTTGCCGAATGGGTCTTGAAGCAGAAATTACAGACCAAGCTTTGGCTTTCCTGTGTTAATATCAGGCCTAATTGCAGGGCTTTTCTCCACGAGTTTTTCTGTGAAGTCAACTTGAATCAAAGCAAGGTGATCACAACCCTGCCCAGTGGGGCTAAATCCAAATCTCTTTGGGTGTGAGAAGGAAACTTTTTCCACTAAACCCCACTGTCTGCACCAGCTGGGCTGTTGCTGCTCAAGCTGTGACTTGTGCAGGGAAATGTGGGTCTGTCCTGCAGGGAAATGAGGGTCTGTCCTGCAGGGAAATGAGGGTCTGTCCTGCAGGGAAATGCAGATCTGTCCTGCAGGGAAATGCAGATCTGTCCTGCAGGGAAATGTGAGTCTGTCCTGCAGGGAATGTGGGTCTGTCCTGCAGCTCCGAGCAGATGAGATGTGCCCTCCCAAGCCCTCCCCTCCCAGGGTTTGTCAGCATCTCTAAAACAACCCACAGCCCAAAAGTACTGCCATCCCATTAATCAGCAGGCTCCAACTGCCTGGAAGGCACAGTGTGAGAAGAGACCCAGAGAAAACAGATGGGAAAGAGCCCTCGTGTGTTATATGCACCATAATTATCTATAGCTGTGTCCTTCCTGTCAGGTGACTGGCTCAGTTCTCCTTCAGTGATGTGGCACAACCTCCTCACACAATCCAGCTGAGGGCTTCACTAGCACTAATGTTAAAAAGCTTTTCCTTAGAGCCTAAACAGAATCTTTGTTGCTGCTATTTAACCCCATTAACTGCTATTCCTGTCCACTACAGACAGAAGGAAGAGATTACTCTCTTCTTTTCTTTTATGCTCTCGAAGGATATTATGTTCTTTAAGTGCTGCCATGCCAACAAAACTGTCCTAATGACTGAATCTTGCCTTCCAGGTTGCTCTGACTGTTTTCCTTCAGGCTTTTTCTGTTGCTTTCCACATGTAGCTCTGCAGTGTCCAAAACTGGATTAGGTTCTTCATTTGAAGCATTTCTAAAATCTTATTGCAGTCAAGAATTACTGTGTTAAGAAAAACTTTCCTCAACAGCTTCATGTCCCAAGGAAAAGCAGAAACAATGCAAAAATCCTTGTCAGAGGACAGAGTAACCAAGCACAGTGCTGTCTGGTAGCTCTTCAGCCAGACCTCCTCTAGAACACCAGGCAACACTTTTTCTTGGGTGAAAAGGGCCAGTTTCTCTTTCAGCACATTCCAGGCAGGTTCAACCCAAGGCACTTTGACTTCCAGGCTTCAAGAGCCCTTAAAGAGCAACAGCAGCATCTGCAGCTTGCCTTGAACCACAAGCTGACAGCAACAGTGACAAAAAGAAAACCTTGGGGGAAGACCTAGTCAATTTTATAATTTTGTGTACCCAAAGTATCTGCTGGCCAGATTTTCACAGAGTATTTCAAAAACTGGTTTATGGTGTGCAATGTCACCTCTTCAGGACCTAATTCAGTCATTACACAAGTCTGGATTTAGGCAGGGCAGGGGAAATCTGCTGGAAGAGCTCAAAGAGTTTGCAGTAAGAAGTCTGCCATAAAGTAAGCACAGAAATGCGCCCAGTGGGTGTGGAGTTCTTTGCTTTTTGGCTTTTTGCTGTGCTCATTTCCTTCCTTCCTTGTCAATGGATCACTCTCCTGAAAGAGGGTTCAGTTTGGTCACTTCAGACTTTCAGGTAGAGAATAAAGAACATATTCCAAGGACAGGGCTGCCCAGGTAACATGACACAGAAATAATGTTTTCATTTATTTAATGTCTCGTTAACATATTTAACCAAAGATAGAGCATGGCAGTTCCACAACACTGAATGATCCAGAAGGAGCTGCTCTGTCTGTGGAATATCAGGAAAGCAGCAGGAACAGGAGACCCTCAGCCCTCATAGTCTGTGGTATCATGATCCACTCTGGCACATTTGCAAGATTCATGATAGACTTAGTGAAAAAGGAGCAGTGACTTTGTACTAAAGGAGAAACACAAATGTTCTATTGCCCAAAAACATGGGAAGTTGGTGTTTTGGAATAATTTGGAAGGAAAATAACCCAACTATCCTATAGCACTGTATGAGAGAAACAATCCCAAGCATTTTTTACCCATGCTGGACCAAGCAGGAGCACTTTTCAGAGAAGATAAATCATGGTGGGTTTATCTAATCCCTGAAGGCCACGACCAATCCATTCCTGATATTAATGCAGTTGTTTTGTGCTGCCCCTTCATCTCCTCCTACTTCCCTGTAGCCACCACAAGTACAGGTAACATCAGAAAACACAACAGTCCTCCTGTTCTAGATACCACTTCTCTGTGGATACAGCAAACCAAAACAGGGCACTTCCATGTCACACAGAACCTTGAGCAAGCCCCATCTGAAAGATGACCTGAGGTGATTAGAAAGAATCATCTGCCCCATCTAAACTTCAAATTTCTACTTTTACACTGAACCAAAAAGCCTAGAAAAACATTTTAATTCCTTTCTTCCTTTCCCCAGATACTTCAGGGCTTGCACTTACTGCAAAAACAAGTCATTTTCTCTTCAAAGTTTATGGCAAGTTGAACTTGAGAGCTGCAAATGAGGCTGTTCCTTTGGAGGCAACAATTTTCACCTCCAAGCAGGGACTGTGACGTCTGCAGATTCCCCTTTTCTGGTTGTGTGTGAGGTGTTTTGTCAGTTGCACCAAGAGCATTTACATTTGTGTAGGAGAGAAAAACATTTCTACTGTATTGATTGTGTGACCATCTGGATTTTGCATGGAATAACCTTCTGAACCTGCATCAAAAATGGTCCCTAAATCCAAATATATTGTCTGAAGTAGTATCATCACATATATCTCTGAGCACTGACATGGCTGAGTAATTGCTGAAGCAGATTACAGAGACTGTGAGAGCACAGCAGAAAATCTCTGAACTTCAGTGAACTCTTCCAGCCCCGGACTCTTTCATGTAGTTGAGTTTCTAAATATTTTCCAGTGAGACAGGCATAAGGTCAAGCTCTTTGAGACATGAGGTTTAATTATGGCACCTCTTGAATTGCCTGTGAAAGGAGTTTTACCTTTAAACAGCAATACCCTTCCTAATTCCACACTTCTCTCTTCCCAAAACACATACATATTTGTAACCCAAAACAGTGACAAAAATGTAATCTTGGGAAAGACTTTTCAAAAGAGGTTTTTGTTCAAAGCCCTGCAGTCAGCATGGGTGATAAAAGAGGAACTCTTTGAACAGCTCAGATGTTTCACTTTGCCATAGAGGACAGTGAGTTTGATCTGCCAGCAATCACACAGGTAATCCTTGTACAGCTTTAGGATGTGTGATCCCTTGTTTCTGACCCAGTGGACTTTCTTTGAATCAGGACTTGAATGAACTCTATTCTCACCATGAAGCCCCTGAATTTCACTAAGTGCTGTGGTGAGCATTAATAGGAGTCACATCTCTGCAGAAAACAATGTCTTGTTTGTGCATGCACCTTCCACCTCTTGTAAGCAAGAGGAGGACAAAAATAGGAACCTGGCAATAAATGACCTCCTCCAGGTCAGAAACAAAACACATGAATGCTTGAGAAAGAAAAAATAAAAAGAAAAAAAAGAAGTTCTCACAGGATCCTGCTGTGTTTTGCCCACTTCAAAAGCAGCCCAGCTGGAATCTAATATAAAGACCTCTCCTATACAAAGACACCATAAACGATAAATAAAGCTTGTTTTTTCTTTTTTCTTTTTTTTTTTTCCTTAAATGAAAATGTATTCTCCAATCCTGTCAAGCTATGAGGCATAAAATTAGAGTCTGGAAGATTTTAAATTATAATTTAACCTTTATGGAATCCTACATGGACTCTTCCCATCCCCAGACACAGAAAGGCAGATATCCTTGGACATAAAGCTGTGGAAAAGTTCTGGAACCCTGTAAAACCAGGTTGACTCAGCAATTATAAGGAATTTAAGGATGTGTGTCATTAAAATAAATCAGTGTTTCCTGAACTACCTAAGATTTTAGCCATGTTCATGTTCTACCAGCAGCTTAAGCTTAACTCTGCTGCCTCAGTGACTGAACCCACTGTGACTGAGCCACCACAGTTCAGCCCCCAGTGACCTCTCAGCAGAGCAAACACTGTTGTAGAAACTAGAGTGAGAAAGCAAAGCACCACTGCTGCAGGCCAAAATCAGAGAAATCTTCACTAAACCACACCTGATACTGATTTAAGCTGCTAAAAACCCCCGAACCCTCCACTGCAGACTCCTGAGAGGCCTGCAGGCAGATTTTGGTTCAGTGCTCCTTTGCACCCATGTGCAAGTCCACCACCATGGGCCAAGGCTCTCAGACCTAAGACCTCTCATTTCTCTTATTTCTTGCACCAGGACAAAAGAGTGCACACATTTTTTTCCCTAGCAAAGCAAAGAAGGTGATTTTTCTCAAGTTCTTGTCATAAACTGAGATAATTGTATTAGCTCTCTATCTCATTGGAATTGACAAAAAATTACATAAAACACCGGTTCAGCAACAAAATAATCTGCTTTAAGTTATGCCACATCTCCCAGCAACAGGAAAATCTACTTTGAATTATGCCACATCTCCATACCCACTCTGAATAGTCCTGGTAGTTTCAAAATTGCCCTTTCCTCTTCAATAAAAAACTGAAATTCAAGTATTTTGTACTGTCAAATACAAATGTTCTCCAGATTTCTTCCAGCCCTCTTAGGGAAAAGCACAGCTTTTGTGAGCAGAGCAGTGCAGAGCACCTCATCTTCCAGGAGAAAAAAGGTGTTTCACAGAGACACCACAGCCCCTGATCTCTTGTCTTGGTGGGACAAACTTGGTGTCAAAGCACCTTTAGAATGACAGATCAAAAGGCAAACCTGACAAAAGGGACAAATGAAAAACCTAAGAGAAGGGGTTGGCTCCACACAGAGTCCCACCCACAGAAACCCAAGCAAGTTGTGAACCCTGAGTGAAGTTTGGGGACAGGGAATTCCTGCCCCCATCATATCAGGATTACAGAAATCCTTGAACGGAAGCCTCCTGTCTCTGCAGCCATTTGGAGCTGGCCCTTGGTTTGATGCTCCACCTTGGCCCACAAGCACCAGAAAAGCTTCAAACCAGCATTTGTTCATGAGTGTGATAAAGGACCTGCTGAAATGAGCACCAGCTGAGGAAAACACTCTCCACTAATCCTCAGAAAAGTACTGGAAAACTTGAGAAATAGAGGGGTACTCACAGCAGAACATTCAGCCATGCCCCAGTGTGCACCAGCTCATTTGGAAAGGCATTTCCAGCTAATCCAGCTTGGCAGAGGGAACCCGTCTCACGCAATCTTCCCTCTTTCTCCCAAACCAGTGGCTTGTAAAACCTCCCCCATACTTCTGACCTGGTGGTCAGGAGTGTTACTTGGCAGGCTTTGAAAGTAGTAAAATCCTCAGAGGATGGGGACAAAGCTTTTGAGGTGAGGAAAAGGAAATAAGGTTTTCAGTTTAGGCAGTGCAAATGGTAACAAGATCAAGCACCTAAGGAGCCTTTAGGCTTTGCATGGATGTCCAACCAAGGGACACGTGGGAATGGGCCAGCCTTGGGTGACTGAGGGATCAGAGAAGAGATAAACCTTTCCGTTTATCACACCCTCCTAACTCCATTAATGCTGAAGGAGAGGCGATAAATGGATTGATCTGCACCTGGCGAAGGTGGGGAGGGGTGGGAACGTAAGAAGAATATTCTCATTTATAGAAGAAATGAAACAAATGGATCACACAGTGCTTTGGGTCTGCAGGCCAGGCTGCCTGGGACACCAGGCCCTCATGGCTCCCCAGGGAACAGCCACAAAACTGGTATTGTACTGTGGAGCTGTCAAAATTGTTCCTTTTCGTCTTTTCACTCTTATCAGTTTAACAACAACAATTTCCCCTGGCACTGCCAATGTGGAGATCCAGGCCCAGAAAGCAATAGCCACAGAGACTAAAGCAATGTGAAAATTATCAAAGAAACAATGTTTCGACAGAGACAGAATCACATCAAACTAAAATTAGAGTTATAAACAATACATAGTAGTAGGTGGTATTGTATAAAATACACTTAAATCACAAAATTGTATTTAAAAAAATAACAACAAAACAACAAACCACAAAAACCAAAACAATCGGCCAAAACCCACCACTAATTCTCAGTGGTTTAGAACACTTAAAGGTAACCATTATATACAACTGTATCAGAACACAATCTCACCCTTGAAGAAACCACTGCCTGCCCTATAATCCCTCATGTTTAGTACCAGAGTCCACTCTCTGCATTGTCCTGAGCAGGATCTTTCTCCTGCCCCTACAAGATCATTGTCCCCAAAACGGATGGGCCCAGTTTGAGTAACACAGCAGCAGTGGCCAATATAAGGTCAAACTCACTGTGGTCAATTTGCTTTTTCACTCTGAAAAGCCATGAGGAGGAAAACATTAATAATAATACAAAAATAATATCACAGGCATGTTCTGCTGACATCAATCAATCAATCAATCCCTGAGTACCCTGGCACCGGAGTAAGTCTGAGGGAGACAAAGACTGGGGTGCAAGAGTTGGTGGTGGGTTCTTATGTCACTGACACCCTATAGTGCCCTGACAACCACATCCAGGTCATGGTGGGATATTCCTCTTTCCTTCTCCCCCCTCAGCAAAGCCTTGCTCACATCTCCTCCTGCTCATTAACAGAAATCAGGAGCCCAAAACACTTAGCAGCTGGTAAGCACCACTACTGTGCATTTAATCCTGAAGTATTTATTATATATCACACACTCTCTACATAGGAATAGTGGCATTCAATATTTGATAAAAAAGTGTTGGAGTACCAAGGCCAATAAATTTAATTGAAGCAGGCAAAGTGATTGCTACATCACACCCAAGAGCAGTTTTGGGATGAAAACAACTGGTTTCTTCATTTTTCAGCAGGAAGGTTGCTGACTGTGCCCCCAAACTTTCAAAAGTGAGGTGTTTAAGGAAAAAAGTTTAATAGTTCAGCAAAACTGCTGTTTTAGATTGGAGACATAGAATTCCATAGAAAAAGCAGTTTTTTAGTGCTGCACATCCTTTTTATCTTTGGGTGGCATCAATATCAATGGTAAGGTGCCTGCTATGGAGGATACATCCAGGAGCTGAAAAATTTCAATTTATGGGCAAGCTGATATACTCAAAGAAATGTTTTGATTTTCCTTGGGCTGATCTTTGAGGTTTATGCCACTGCAGGCTCCATTTGCTGTTCTTACATCTTCAAAGGCATCTAAAGAACATCTACTCCAGCCACACTTTCTTCTAGCATGTTATTTGTAGAGGGAAAAGGAAAAAAGACAATGTTTCATGAACACCCAAGATACATCCCAGTCTTCGAGGAAAGAGAAAATAAAACAAAGCAAAAACCTTGGTTTCAAAGCTGTGGCCACCTTCCCTTCCCACATCTGAGCACCACTAGGCTGGTGTGTTATTCCCGCCCGGATTCTCTGCAGCAACACTTTTATTTCAACCTTGCTGTCACATAAGAGATTCAACAATATCAAACAGAATTTATAGACACAAACACTGCTCTTGCCAGCAGCTACAGCCATAAAATACAGATATTCTGCTCGCTCCCTATTGTTTAATTTTAAATACACAGGGAGCGAGCCCCAAGTTCAAGTCCATCCATTCTAACATTATTAGGGCAAGAGCAGGAAGCTCAATTAGATTTTGGCCGAGCAGGCAGGCAGCTGATGTTGTCTGCAGCATCTCAGCATAAAGGTAAAACATAAAGCTGTCCAAGTCAATGAAGAATATGTCTTTGCTGTGCTCCTGGCCACTGCTGTTTGAAGGCACGGTAGCAGCAGAAAGCTCAGATATCTCCTAATTAGTCACAATGGGCAAACTGAATATGTACCTGTTGGCTGGCCTTGGTATTATAAAATATTTACAGCTACACACACAGCCCAAAGAACAAAATATTTTCTTTTCTTTTGCCATTTTCTACTTCACAGTACTGGCCTTAATGTTAAAAACTTGTGGATTTTGCTCAGAAGTCACTTTAAATCTAAAAGATCTCCTGGAAATCGTGCTACTGGCTCCTTCTGAAACACTGGCTTCTGAATGATTCTGCTTGTATTTCCCAAGGAAAAAAAAATGTCTTGCAGGTTCACACAGCAATCTCATTTCTGATATGGGAGAGGGATGGGGTGCAGGGAGAAATGATTTATGTGACTTTAATGTGATGTGAGGCAAGCGTGAGATATTATTAAGATATGGTCAATAGCACAAGGACATTTGAGAGCCCTTGTGTTTGAACACCTTTGTTGTGTTTCAATGCATCAGGCTCAAAAAATTAGTTTTTAAAACAGGATCAAGTGATTTGAAATATCTTGGAGTAAAACACTTCTCATCTACCACATTTCTGATGAAGAACAAGCAAAATAAAACCTAAAAAATATCAGTATGGCTGTGCTGCAATGACATGTGCAGATAAGAGGCAGCTCTCTGAGTGCCCACTTTCCCATTAAATTGTCTATTTTGCCCCTGTTATTTCTTCCTTTCTTATATATTTCTTTTAAAGCATCAAATCAGCTGTAAGATGCCATTGACATTTCTTTTTATTGTAACTCTAAAGAAACTTGAACATTAGCTGCATTTATGGTAAAGCGAACTGGAAAAGGTCAGCTAGCTGCAAAAAAAAACCCCCAAAAAACCAACATTATTTGTACTAAATGCCCAACAAGGAGGAGGTTTTTTTGGTCATTTCACAAAGCAGCTGAAGAAACCAAAACCATCTGATGGTGAATATTTCACAGAGAAGATAACTGAAAATTCAATTCCTTCTGCACAGCACAGATCATGAACCTGGATGTTGTTTCTAACACATTTTCTGGGGTCTATGCAATGACAGGTAAAATAATACCTCGTGCACTGAGATAATTGAGAACCCAGACAGGCCGAGTTTGTGGCCAGTAGCTCTTCAAAAATAACCAATGTTCTTCTCCACAAAAAAACAACGGTGTGCTGGCAATGGGATTTCCAGCTCTGCAGTCAGAGAGTTTCTGGAGGTCTCAATTGTTACCTGTCTCCAGCTCTGCCTGGCTGCATGCACTTGCAATTCCAGTCACTGTTCTACAGCTGTACAAAGAACACAGGTAAAATTACTGAGGCTATTTACAAAAAAATAGAAATAAAGTCACCTCTGTGTGACACCACAGAGCCTGGAGCCTGCCCTCCCCTCATTTTACATTCTGTATCCTGGATGACTTCACTGCCTCCACGAAGCACAGGACTCTGTGACAGCAGCTCTTCCCTGGTGTGCAAATACCATCCAGGGGACATTTTCCCCTGTCATTTTCTGCTGCTGCAACATTTCTGCTCTACTTCAGAACTGCTTATGCTCCCAGGCCTGTGATATATTGTGATTTTTCTCTTAGCAGGAAAGTTGTCATCTCTTTTATTCCCTTTCAAATTGAATTTCTTATTGATTAAGGGTCCAGGTAGATTTTAGTTATCACTTATGAGAAGGTACCCTCCAAAATATTTAATTTTCCATTACATTCTATATGTAGTGTTTTCATATCACTGTATAGAGCCTAACACTTAATTTTATTCCTGCTATAGAATTTTATAGGGGGGGCCTTAAAAGTCTTTAGGAATAGACATAATTCTTTATTAATTTCTACTGGTTTTTAAAGTGATTCCTGCAGGACCTCTTTGCTTTCATTCTTAATAAATTCTTCAGCTATAGTTCACAGAGGTTGTCTGAGCACGTGCAGAGGATACAGAGCACAGTAACTTTGGCACGTTTCGACTCTGAGGTAGAACAATTTGAGTTGAGCTGCCCAGGGTCACTCAATTAATTCTCTATTTACAAACTGCTGTTCAGCCCCAGCTTCTTCACCCACCACAGTAATACAGGAAATGAGCTCTTCTTTTCAGAATAAATATTATCCCTCCACCATGAGACTTGAGGTGCTGCTTCCCATCAACAAGGGCTGAATACACATATATTACTCTAGAAAAAATTGTGCCCAGACCCTGGCACAGGGCAGCTGTGGCTGCCCCTGGATCCCTGGCAGTGCCCAAGGCCAGGCTGGACAGGGCTTGGAGCAGCCTGGGACAGTGGGAGGTGTCCCTGCCCATGGCAGGGGTGGCACTGGGTGATCTCTAAGGTCCCTTCCAACCCACACCATTCTGTGATTCTCTCACCTTTTCATGCCAGTCATTTTACCACTTGCTCAGAGAGAGTTCAATTGTTCTTGTGCACGATGCATTGAATGGTGTCCTTTTTGAGTCCTCTAAGAAATTGTATTTGTCATCCTACATCTTGTTTTCTCTGAATGCTGTGATCACAAGGAACCACCTATCACCTAGCTATGACAAATGACAGTTTTAAACCAGGATTAGTGGGGGCAAAAGAAAACAAGGCGTTACTTGAACAGAATGTCACAGTGTTTAAAATTTCCAAATCCAACCACCAGATTTCCAAACATTCAAAAATATAAAAAGCACTCAGTTTGTGTTTAGGAAGCAGAACGTCCTTCAGCTAAAAAAATATTTTTAAAAATTACTATTTATGGCATTTGTTGAGGGGCCACAAAGACAGCAAGGAAGGGCCAAAACTGTCAAACAAAGAATTTCCATTAAATTCTTTCCCCATCCAGTGCTGATTCCTTTGAAAGCAGTTGATGTGCCTCTTTCAGTTAAGTATGGTTTGAAATGCAACTGCACTTGACATGGAAATAGACCACAATCGGTCACATAATTTAATATACAGCACTAGGGGAGAAGGGAAACCTTGCTGAAAACTCAGCACTCACTTCAAGGGATGGATGGGAAAGAAAAGCAGTAACACTGCCCTGCAGGGGTAATGAATTTAGTAACTGCTTAACAAAGGATTGTAAAGTGCAATCCAGTTGGACTCCTGCATCAAAATACATTCGACTTCAGCCAAGTCGAATTCAAACCCAAGGAAAAAGCATTGCGAAACTGAATTTTATTAAGGATCTTCAGTTACAGAGCCAGGATGGTGCTGAGAGGGCCATGAGGACCCATCTCCCATTGCCATCAGCAGCTCCCTGCCAGCACAGACACTCCTCAAACAGCTTTGCCATGGATGACAAGGTTTGATTTTGTGTACTGCAGGACTGGCCTGGAACCCAGAGCACAGAAAGAGGAGAGACTGAGAGCACAGGAGAGGAGGAGGCAGCCCATTGCCAGGGCAGTGCCAGAGGGCACACCCAGAGTGTTTTCAAGCACTTCTCCAATGCATTTCTCAAGTACTTCACCCTTCCAGAAGCCTCTATAAAATGCAGGCAGTGCTTTCACTATATTGCTGTGGTCACTGACATAAAATGTGGTCTGCAAACACCTGAGAGTGTTTTATTGCATGCCCTTAATAGAGAGTAGCCTGGAGGTTCATAGGCTTAATAGTGAAAAAGACCCCTGCTGTTTGCCAGCCTTGTTTTTCTGTGGATTCCCATCACCATCAGCCCCATCCCTGCTCTATATTATTGCTGCAGTGTTGTACATTTGCCTGTCCTGACACATTCATTTTATTCTTTGGCCATTTTTTTCATCCTCTTTCACCTACCTACATTTCATTTACCACTGTATTTGTTTGCTGTTTAAATCCCCATCCTGAATCTCAAACAACAGTCAGGGATTCGGGGTCACTGATCCAGGATCATTCAGGATTTTCTTTTTAAGGAAGATAATTAGCTGCTATTCTGTGTCTGGTTATGACAAAACAGATGCTGTTTTGTTGTTAAATATTGCTGTTAAAAGGATTTCTGTATTCTGCTCTGCATCCTCTGTGGCCTGAGATGAAAATATGGCCTAATTCTTTAAGCTGTGTGCATATGGGGCTTTTAAAAAGGCAAAGTTCCTGGAATTATGTGCATAAGTGCTAAAAAGCAGGGGGAATGGTCTCTGCAGGTCCATGCAGACAGGCGGGGGAGGATGTGGGGGAAGGAAAGCCAAGAGCACAACTCCTCCTCACCAGGGCTGCCTGGCTGGGCACTCACCCTGTTTTCCTGCTGCCCAAGTTTCCCTGAAAGCTTTGGAAATTGGCACTTTATACACAGAACATGCACACAGCTCCACTCCCAACAACAGAGCACCCACAGAAATTAATCAAAATTCAAAAGACATAAATGTCAAATTATCAGCACCTTTATATTATCCAAGCCTCTTCCAGGAACTGAAACTTTGTCTTTATGCAATTCCTCTTATCACTTTGCTGGCAATATTCCCTGAGCCAATCCAAGAGTCAGGGTTGCTCTGTCAAGATTATCTACATTACAAAATCCTTCACATTTTAGAACACCAGCAAATCACAGAGTTATTTAAAGTGCATCAGGTCACTTTTTCTCCATGCCATTGACTCTCATGTCTGTAAAACCAAATTCTAAAGCCTACGTGGGTGCCTGTGTCTGCCAGCTTTCTCCCCTGTGATCCTTGCTCCCCCAGAATCCTGATTCCTTGGGTTGTATGTCTTATTGCACATGAAATAAACCTTGAGAGAACACCCAAGCACCTGAATTTTTGTTTGGTTTAAAAGAAAAATAAGAGAGCAAGCTTGTTCTTGTCATGTTTGTTCCACGCTGACCTATAAAAATCAAACCAGGATTTTCATTGGCTTAGATTTTACTCTCTTCTGGTCTGTGGAGGTGACAGGAGAGGCTTCAGTTCTGACTTTTGTGTCAGCATCCCAACAAGGCCCAGGTAAAACCCCTCCTCTGCCCCATGGGCCTTGTTGGGATGCTCCAGCTTTCCTTGGATGCAGCTCCAGTGGAAAAGGCACCTGGGATTTCAGCCTCAGGAATGTGCTCCTCACAGCCAATCCTGCTGTAGCAGCCAGTAAGGTCACACATCCTCAGCGGTCTTTAAACAAAAATAGTATCAAGATCATGAAACTCATTTCATGTGGCAGGTAATTTTTCTCAGTATCTGCAAACTTGAGTTGTTTCTTGGGTTTTTTCTGATTTTTTTTTTAATTTTCCTGTTTGTTTTTATATTTTAACACTTTGGGACACTTAGCTTGCTTTGGGTTTAGTTTAAATACATTTTATTTTGGGCTGTTCAGTATTTCAAGCAGCAGATATTTGTTACATTTTAAACAAACTCAAATGTATGATCTGGAAGAATTCCCACACCTTGAGAACTTGTTGCTTTGAAACTTTTGGAAAGAATATCTTACATCCACCATTGCAGGGGCCAAGATGTTGCAGCCATGTCACTTAGCTGGACAGATTGCTCTGAATTATGTTCCTGAGTATTGAAAATAGGAGGGGGGAAAAAAAGTATTTTTCATAGTTTTACTTGTGTAACTGCCGCACCAGGCACTGGATAAAACATGTTCTTTCTGAACTGTAGATCACCCAAACCAGATAAATATTGATTACTATAGACAACAACCCCTCAAAAATCAACCTTAAATGCAAACCTGGTTTTTATCCTGTAGCCAGTTCAATTATCTTTAACTTCAGATTGATAACTAACCACCCCAACGATAAGTTTTTGATCTAAGTTTCAGCTGAAAGTATCAGAATCCCTATAAAAGCACGTTCACATAAATTATAAATTCTAAAAATTAACCTCATAAATTAGGAATGTAACTCATTCTTTTCTCAACCTCAGACCATAAAAATTGAAAGAGTTCAATAAAGTAAAATTCACCTTTTCACCATGGCCTGATTCACCCTGTCTGCCCTGACTGTGGCTCAGGGAAAGGTTCAGCCATAGAAATAGGCACCTTTCCCCTGTCCAGGGTGTGCTGCAGACACGTCCCAACAGATGGGACCTGCAGGTCACAGCTCCTTGTTTTCAGCTGCCTTTGATCATTTTTGTTTTAGAGCTGTGCAACTTTCACTCTTTGAACTGTTGCTGCTGCCACCAGAAAGGGGCTGAGAATTATCATAGGATGGACCTTAAAATTCATCTCTTTCCACCCTCTGCATTGGGCAGGGACACCGTTCCACTGTCCCAGGTTGCTCCAAGCCCTGTCCAGCCTGGCCTTGGACACTGCCAGGAATGAAGCGGCCACAGCTGGAAGGTTTAGTGATGGTATTTAGAGAAAGAGAAAAGCTTAAGTGGAGCACTTGCAAAATAAAATACCATAAATAGAATGTTAGACTGCTAAGAAACCTCCTGGGCTCTTTAAATTTGTACTTTTTTATTTCTGATTCCTCAACAGAAAATCACAGACTCGCTTTATCATTTAAATCTCTAAAACAGCAAAGATCAAAGTTTGGTGCTGAGGAGCTCATCTGTTTGATGAGCTAATCAGCAGAATTGACTCGAGTTTTAGGGGTCTGCATAATGTGAGAAACAAAGACAACAGACAACTAAAACCCACAACTCTACAAGCACCTTGTGAGTTCTATTAATCTAAATCTGGATAGGCACAACAGAAGAGTTTCCTCCAGAAAGCAGAAAGCTCTGTCAGCAGCAGTGCAGTCCTTCCAGGGTTTCTCTCCTTGTTTCAAGACCACTCTGCCTGTAAAAATGAACTTATTTCAGCCTGCAGGAGCTCTCTTTTCTCATATGAGAGACAGACAATGAACTGAAGTCTGGTTTGATGAATGAAGTCTCCCACATCCCTTGGTCACATTCAAAAGGCTGAGAAGATCTCCCTTCCAGCCACGTTCCCTAATAAAACTTCCCTCACCAGGTCAGTGTTAATATTTACAAGTATAGTCACAATAAGACATTCTCATTTTGAGAAGGAAGTCCCTCTGCCATCCCACCAGATTTTGGGATGCATCTGGATAAACACATCTTCACCTGAACCTGGCCAGGTGACTCACCCAGAGAAGTGTAATCACAGCTCACTCTGACCTGTCAAAGCCATCCAGGAAGAAAATGATATTTGAATACTTATAACTTCCTCTCTTTCCTCTCCTGTTCACTCTGCAGTGACTGACAGACTTTGCCAGCAGCCCTTCATAAACAGAACAAAACCAGGTTTTACAATTTTTCTCAAACCAAGAAGCTCCCAGGAAGAAAATATGAATGCAATGGAGAGCTGATTATATCAGGTGATACAAATCCACTTTTTTTATTACTTTTCAGTAATTACCTGAGAAAGCAGGAGTCTAAAGCAGAATGTTAGGAAAAATTTCCCCACTGAAAGGGTTTTGAGGCATTGTAACAGGCTGAGCAGGGAAATAGTGAAATCATCATCACTGAAAGCATTCAGAAAACACACACATGTTGTGCTTAGAGACATGGTTTAGTGATGGTTTTTGCAGTGCTGGGTCAAGGGTTAGACTTAATTTCAAAGGTCTTTTCCAATCTTAATAATTCTATGATTCTATGCTCATAAGCATTTTAAAGAATATAAAGTACTGACCAGGAAAAATTACCAACTGACATTGATATGAACTCTGAATAATCAAAAATTCTCTCTTTCAGGGCTTGAATTTTAATTTTTTTCCTTATTATTATTATTTTAAGCTCCTAAAACCACAATAGGAGGTGCCAGAAGCTCTGCCTGCACATAAGGTGAGACAGGAGCATTAAGGCCTTTTTCCTTCCTGAGGTGCAGTGTGAACAGCAACAAAGAGTATAAATGAGGAAACAGCTCAGGCTGTAATTTTAATTCACAAATATCTTGCGAGAGCCATTGCAGAATCCCCAAGCGGTTCAGAAGAGTGAGATTACAAAGCAATGCTAATATCTATCAGAGCATCATCCATATGGATAAGGACACGCAGACACTGCAGGATGAGCCTGAGATGGCAAAGCCAACATGCATTTTTCACACAAAGTAAAGCAGCCCAGCAATACAAACTGGTGCTCACCCAGAGCTGCTTTGCAAATGGAGCTGGAATATTGGGCCACGGCACCAAAATGCATTTTTGCCCAGCAGTCTGCACGCACACAGAGCTTCACTTTTCATCAGGCTCCTACTGAAACAATGGGCAGAAAAATGTGCCCAACTCCAATTCTGATAGCAAACAAGGAAACTCATTGATTGCAGGCTGACAGAGAACACACAAAAGGACTGGCTACTGCAGTGATGCACTGACACTCATTGAGGTTATAATAAAGCCAGAGTAATAAAGACAAAATTGCACTTTGCATTTGCAAGGAGAGCCTGCTGCTGCCTGCCCTGCACAGACAGCCCTACACTTTCAGAGCGCTGGGCACCAGACACAGCCTGTCCCTCCGAGGGGCCCCGAGCAGCAGATGGAGCAATTAGCTCCCTGCCCCACAATATTGCCATGTTCAGAGCCCAGGGTGCCAGGGAAGATAATTGCTTTCCCAGCTCTCCTGGAATGTGCTGCATTGTTTGCTGACAAACTCTCTCTCAAAGCTCACAGACCAGAAAGCCCAGGGCACAGAAGCGTTTTTGTGCCTCTACCATCATAGCTGAGCGCAAAAATTCATCCCCAGTGCAACATCCAGCATTTCTGAGGTGAGTCCTGAGCCATTCTGGCCAGTACAAAACACAGCTATGCGAGATATTCCGAGATGTGGTCCTTTTGTATGCTAAAATAGAGCTTTAAGTGAGATTTCCACCTCACATTCACCAAAATTATGGGTCATTATATAATGTTCCTGGAGTAAAACACTTGCTAGGTCTTAGTCTCTCAGTGGCCATATTTCAGCAGAAGGCAATTTAATTTGTATTTGGCTTTGCGCAATGTAGATCAAATCTTGGCTATAAAATGATAATTAAGCATTTGGAATTAATTGCTATTATGGCCTTGACATTTATACTTGTCAGTTCTCTATTAAAGACTGTTATAACTGCTCCAACCTCTCATTCCTTATTTATCTCTTCCCTACCACATGTTTTTCTAAAATTAAAGCAAAACATTTACAAACACTTCCCAACCTACGCATTCCCTCGGATATCACTGCACAGGATTTGCTGCTGCACTGAATGTTCTCTGGTTTAAGATCATTTCATGCTAAGAACAACAGATTTTAAAACACCAGGTCACTTCCACTGAACCCAGCCCTCTCAAAATAAACCTTTAGGCACTGCAAATCAGGTTTAAAAGTTAGGAAGTACTTGAGGCAGTTTCAGGGAAGAGTTATCCCAATCCCATGTGATTCCCAATGAACAGACCACAGTACAAGTGATTAATTGCTCTCAAAGGAGAACACAGAAGCCTGCAAATATGTCCTGATGAGAGCACCTTTCCCTGTGTTGCTGCTGTCTCCACTGCTCAGCCAGGCTGTTCCTCTCAGCACAGGATGGTGTTTTCCCCTGCCTGCTTTAACAACCAGGGATGATTGGTGAGGCACAACAGGGACAGATTTTATTTCCCAGACATCTTATACTGGGTACTCTCAATCTGCTGCTTTGCAGATTGTAGTGAGTAGAGAATCCCAGATTGGTTTGGGTTGGAAGGGACCTTACAGATCATCCATTCCACCCCTGCCATGGGACACCTTCCACTGTCCCAGGCTGCTCCAAGCCCTGTCCAGTCTGGCCTTGGGCACTGCCAGGGATCCAGGGGCAGCCACAGCTTCTCTGGGCACCCTGTGCCAGGCCTCCCCATCCTCATAGCCAAGAATTTCTAATCTAATCTAAATCTCCCCTCTGTCAGTTTGAAGCCATTCCTCCTTGTCCTGTTGCTTTCTGCCCATGTAAAACTTGCTCTCCACCTTATTATCAGCTCCCTTTAGGCACTGGGAGCGGCTCTAAAATGTCCCCAAAGCCTTCTCCAAGCAGAACAACCCCAAGCCTCTCTGCCTGTCCTTCTAGAAAAGGTGCATTACCTAGAATACATTCTATGATTTGAAATTATTTATATGATGGTCCAGAATTGACTGAAAGCTATCCTTTCAGATTTTCACCTCAAACTTCAATGGGATTTATTCTTATGGACCTGACTCGAACAGAGCCCTATGGGCTTGGACAGAACCCTGGTCATGCCAAGTTTCTGCTCATGTAAATCCCCTAAAGGACTGATATAGAGAAAGAAACAATACTTTACAGCAAATAACTTATTTTCCATGTATCATATCTCATCTGTTGCTATTTCCCCATAATGAAACTGCTCCCTTGTACCCCTCCTCATATGTCCTTTCATCACCAGGTGAATCCCAGCCTCTGTTCAATGTTCGTTCCCTGCTGAAGTGCCAACCTTTTCACTTTTCCAGAACAAAGTCTCTGTCAAGTACAGTTTGGTCACTTGACTGTTGGTTTGTGTTTTTTTAATGGAACAGGATACACTACAGGAAAAAAAAAGGAAGTCAGAACCAGCTGCTCCCAGATCTGCAGTGCCTAAAACCATGCACACATAATTTCTACCAAACTGTCTCCAGAGAAACAGCTCTGTCAGGCCTGTGGGCTGTCAAAAACATCATCTCCTGCAGGATTTGCACAGCTACAGGCAGGAAATAGGACATTATTTATAGTAAGTGGCAAACCATTACTAATTCATTTACATTGACTGCAAAAACAAAACAAGTTCTGACATTCAGAGGACTGAGCAGCTCGGTCCTGGTGCACTTGGCATGAAGTACCCTAGAAATCTTTGACAATTTTACACACTGTTAGAATGGTTTTCTAGGATTGGTACAATAGCAGGACATCAGTGGAGGAGGGATGTGCTGGTACTGTTGCCTTACTGCTTTTTCAGACCATCTTTTGTTGCAGGGCCTGTGCCTAAAGAAGTGAAACTTGTTGCAATTCTTCCCTATAAAAGACAAAACTACCCACAGCATTTTGAGAGTCAGCCAAAATCCTACTCATCATAGCACTGTGTGTCTTCTGCTTCAGAACTGCAGCACCCAGTTTTCCCTGTCAAGTCACAGAGGTATTTGTCTGGAAGAATAACATGGTTATTTATGGGGTTTTTACATGCTTTCCACATTTTCCTAGAGAATTCCTGGCAAGGAAAGTGGAGGGTGGAAAATCCACCATTTCAAGGTGCCTCTCACCCAGCCCCAAGGAGGGGAATGCACTGGACACACAGGTACACAGTGCCTCCAGTGCCTCAATCCCGGGGGTCTCCAGGCTTTCCATGGCTCAACTCTGCCCAAAACCTGCTCCAGGCAGCAAAGGTCCTGACTCAAATTGCTGCAACCCACCAGACTTGAGAAGGTCCTGATGAAAAGTTCATAGTTCCTTATATCAAAGTATTTTAGAACAATACCCTACAGAGGTATTGGAGGGAAAATTTAATCACTTCCCTTTCCAACTGATCACTTAGACTTTTCCTTTCCCTTTTTTTTGTTTTTGTTTTCTTTATGGTTTTAGTCTTCTGGCTCCTCCCTTCCCTCAATAATTTTCATTGTCATCAGCAATATATTACACTAAATCTTTCTGCAGGTAAACCTGGCCTGAAATCATCTGTGCAATAATGCTACTGAAATCAGGAAGGTAACAAACTCCAAAATAGTGTCCATTGGAAGAACACTGGAAATGCTGAATACACCCAGGTCTCTGGAAATAGGAGTTGCAATTTACCCCATCAAAAACAACAGGATGGCAAAGTGTTACAGCAAACTCAAGTGGTTTACCCTGCTCTCAGCAGTCACTACTCACTGGAAACACTCCCTCAAGTCCAAGAGCAAAAAGTTCCTTAAAAGTGATGAATGCTCTCTGTTCTAACAACAAACTGGTGCCTCCTGCACGGCTGGGCTGTGACCATGACTGGCCTCTGCAGGGCTGCTCAGGGTCAGGGGCCACTCCTCTCCTAAATATTAATCATGCTGATTTCAGTAGGAAATACAAGGCAGAGGAATCCTGGTCTAGGTGCTGTGTATCTGCCTGCTCAGCAAAACTGATATTAGCCCATCAGAGAGTTTTCTTTTCTAATGGCAACATTAGGAAATTCTGCAAGCTGACTGAAAAACAGAGTGGTTGGGGATATTTTCACCCTAGTATTATTTTCCACATCACTCTGCAGAGCTTTGAGTACCTGATAAAACTTCACCAGTAGTCTCTGAGGCAAGGATATATTTTAACTACTCATTCCTATGAATGTTTCCTGCAATGGATACAAACCCATGTCTTTTATATATATATATATATATATATATTTTTTTTTTTTTTTTTTTTTTTGTGGTAGGGATTCCTTTCTTTTATTGTAATCTTTTATTAGCTTTCATTGTCAGTTGCCCAGTTTGATTTAAGGTACATCTTTTCTCTCCACTGACAAGGCAGCATGAAGCAAGAATATCAAACTAAAGAGTTATTTACTTGAAAAATGCCAGCTTTGAAGATCTCTTTTTTCCCCTTAAATGGAATCTTTCAAAACCCAGCATATGCAGGTCCCCATTGAGTAAAAGGACCTCACTCCTCATCCAGCTGCTCCTCGGTGGTGTGATCCATCAGGGAGCTTGGGCAGTTCATAAAGGCTGCACAATGGAGTTAACACAAAATGCCATTCCCTCCCATTTAAAACTGCACAGGGACGGTTCATAAAGAGCAGTGTAGAGAGAGAGAAAAATATTTGCATGAATATCTCTGGAGCAGTTCTTCCTGCAGAATGTCCCTAGGAACAACAGTCCCCTAACAGGATGACCATATATTCTTGCTTTTTATCCCATTTCTTCTCATCCCCTGGCTAAGAATCCTTGATTTGTTCTGCAGCTCTTTCCCCTCATCACTCCCTCTCCAACAGCTGATATTGCAACATTAAGAACCAAGGATGAGGGAACTCAGACTCCTGGACAGAAGAATGAGATTTTTGAGTAAGAGGAACTGCCAATTAAAGATTCCTGTTGGACAAGAAGACAATAACCTGTGATATACCTCACTAAAGGCCATGACAGATGAGTAAAATCAGCCCCTGAATAATTCAGGTTGGAGGAGACATTTCCAAGTCATCTGATTCAACTCCCTACAAGAAGCACAGCTAACTCTGAAGCTATATTCAATTCTGAAATTCAAACAGATCCATTTTTCCTCTAGTCCTCTCACTACACATCTCCAAAATTATGTGTCTCCACCCTCTTTTTCACAGCCATCACTCTCCTCCCTTCCCTCATGATCCATCATCTCATAGTCCCAGCAGCCAAAGCTGCCACCAACCTGCAGAGCCCAACCTGCTCAGGAGCAGCAGCTCCAACTGAGAATCTCCTTTTGGGCTCACTCAGCACCCGCAGCCTGGAATGATTTTTGTTGCATTCCAAAACCTCTTGCAGTGCTTGGATCCTGCCATGCTGCCCGACCAGCAGTGCTGATTAAATTTCTGCATGGAAAAAAGCTTTTCCAAGAAGCTCCAGTAGCCCACAGGCCTGCAGGACACCCCAAAAACAGCCTTCACGCCTGCCAGTGCACAGCCCAGTGTTATCCCATGGCCTGAAACCAGCTGGAGTCAGACCTTCCTCCCCATTTGTGCTGTACCAGCACAAAAATGTAACATACACTGTTTTCTTTCACAGGCATGTGGGGGGAGAAGGGGGAAGATGGCCTTTTTGTTTTACTCCCCAAGAAACCAAGAGAATCCAAGTTGAACATGTGGTGCTCATGGTTTTGGAGAGGGGGAATCTCTCAACACCCTCCTCATTCCTTGATGGCAGTGAGATTGCCAGATTCTCCCTTTTCCCATTCACACCACTTGTATTTTTTATTTAACTTTTTTTTTTTTTAGACCTGAAGTTGCCTGTATGAAGTTTTGACAGGCTTGACAGCATCATGTGTCTCCCAAAGCTTTCCAGCACAAGCAAGAAAAAATAACAAAAAAATGGAAGCGGAGTATTATTTTGTGCCTCACTAAGGAGCAATTTGTACGCAACTCTGCACAGTGGTTTGGCCAACTCATCAAACTTTTATGCCAAAGTAAAACTCTCAGGACTCTGACCCCCTGCTCTGCAAAAAGTAGAGAGGATTCTTGAGTCACTTTTTGACAGCCCTCCCTTAGAAATTGAAAGAACTGCCTTGCAAATAGAATTCAATTCTAGAGGATGTTGAAATGCCATGGGAATTAAGAGATGTTTTATTTTTTGTTTAAAATCTAATATGGGTCAGGTTTGGAGCACAGAGGTTTGCTGTCCCTTGTGCTGCTCCCTTCACCACACACAGGGCATCTCGCAGCTGAACACTTTGTCCTCTTTGGAAAACAAAACAAACTCAAGGAATTAATCCTGGAACCTTGCAAGTGATTTTACAAGGACAGGTTTTCCATGCTCAGTGACCAGCAGGGTGATTTAGAATGGTCCCAATCAGCACAGATGTCAGAAGTGCAGAAGGGCCAGGTCAAATCTGTGACCAGCCTTGAGTCCATGACATGACATGGTAATGGAACGGTTTGGGTTGGAAGGGAAATTAAAGCTCATTCAGTGCCACCCTTGCCATGGGCAGGGACACCTTCCACTGTCCAAGGCTGCTCCAAGCCCCATCCAACCTGGCCTTGGACAATTCCAGGGATGGAGCAGCCACAGCTTCTCTGTGCACCCTGTGCCAGGGCCTCCCCACCCTTATAGGAAAGCATCTCTTTCCTGTATCTTCACTAAATTTCTGCTCTTTCTGTTTGAAATCACTGTACATCCGTTAAATATCAAGTCCTGGAAATGCAAACTATTCTTGCCAGATGAGTGAAAGAATTAGGAAGGCAGAGAGATAAGAAGCCTCTTCAGGAAATACGTAGATCAACTGATACTAAACAGAGAATCAGGCATCTCACTGAGAACTCAAAGCATTGTTTCACTTCATTCCTTTCACTTTGACTTCTGTCTTTAACAATGCACTCAGTAATTAACAGTCTATCCCCAAACAGCTCACAGAAGCATACACTGTGTATTCCAGATTCCTCATTCTGCTTTCACATAGGGGCCAATAAGATTTTAGTACCCAGGGCTAGAATGTATCCAAGGTTTACTCCAAAAAGTTTAATCCAAATTTTTAGTGAAGGTTACTTTCCAGGAAAGGTCACCTTTTCAGAATAACACAAAAGTTGATTTCCTTAAATAAAAGACAGGGAATTGACTGTTGGGATTTTCAGGTCTGTGCTGCCTGGGATGACAGCAGTGATTCTGTCTCATGGCTGCTTCCTGAACCACATAAACCAGAGCAAATCCATCCCCCTCCTAAACCAGCAAAGGCATCATCCCAGCTGCTGCAGTTTTACCTGCCTGGCCATCTGAATTGAGAAGAAACTTCCCATGCATAGAAATACAAGCACTCAGCCATCCCTCATGATATGTGGATTATAATAACTGAAAACCCTTTTTCTCTGAAGAAAACAAAAAGTAATTAATAGCTAGTGAGTCCTTGCAGATATCTATCCTAAATTAATTATTACCTTAACATGCTGTAAAAGTGTTTATACTCCTCAGTGCTAAAGAAAGTAACCGTCAAGCAAAGGAGTCTGTAAGCTCCACAAATCTTCCATGTCTCGATGTGTTTAATAATGGTCCCTCACTCCAGTAAATAACACACAATAATGACTACACTAATATCATAATTAGTTTTTGCTACCCATCTATCTGCCACTACATAAATGTAAAAGTGAGATCTATGCTTTTTTTTTTTACAATTGCCATTTCTCTTCTTCTATTTAGAAACAAATGTAATTACTTCAGCTAGAGAAGACAGAATTACTTCTGCAGCAGAGTCAAAACATGCATCAACACTCATTTTCCACAATTATTTCACAAGCAGCTCTGCCTGACATCTTTCTCAAATGAAAGGACTTTTCAAAAGGCCTTTGGCTACTTAACGAGTAGCACACAATTATGGGCCCAATAAAAGAAAAAATTAAGGAAAAAAGAAGAGCTTTTCACCATTCATTTAACCTTTTTCTTAGTGTCTGCCTTTAAACACAAAAGAACGTCAGAGAACAACATGAATCTCCTCACAGCCTCGTGTGCCTTCCAGGAGAGTGAAGTGTCATGGCTGGAATATAAATAAATACTCTCGTATCCACGTTTCCCTCCCCAGCAATTCTATCAGAGCACCTTGGCAAGAGCATTGTGATTAACCTTAAATCTTCGAAATTATCATTTGTGAGGGTTATTGCCTAGACAAAAAAGCCACACACAGCTCCCACATCCCAGGTGGTTTAACACAGCAACGAGTGCTCACAATTAACCTGCCTGTGGAGATAAATGTAATTAAGAGAACCAGGAGTGGTCTGGAGCCAGCACTAAGGAGAGATGAGAGTAAAACTGCAGCAGGTAAAAGTTAGGGATGGGAGCAGAGGCCAGAAGAAAAGCCCCACAGATGCCTCTGCTTGGATTAGCTGGAGCTTTGCCTCTCCTGTGCTCCAAGGAGCAGCAGAAGCTGAGGATCAGAGCAACAAAAAAGACACATGGAGGAGACAGGCTGTTCTTGACAGCCAGATTTCTCTCTTCTCTCATCAGACTTAAGCCAAAATAAAATGTGACATGAGCATGACAAAAGGTTATTCCCCTTCCACAAGCTTCCTAAAGAAAGGAAGTGCAGGAAGTCCACACTCCCACACAAATTCATCACCCTCTGTCACCCAAAGCCTGACAAGTCTCTTTTTATGAATTAAAAAAAGAGCTATTTTAAATTCAAATAAGGTGGCACAGTTATTAAGTTATTTTTACCCTCTTCTGCACTTCTAGGACAAACTTTGAGTCCCCTCACTTCCCAAGTAGATGCTTTTAATGCAGGGAAGAGTGACTAGCACGCTCAGCTCCTCACAGCACTCACCTGAGTGATGCCAGAATGATCAGTGCCACAATGGAACATATTAAAGAATGAGGACAACCTGTAGGCACGTGACAAGAAAGGAGCTGAGCAGTGCTGAACTCCCCTAAGTAAAGAGCAAAGAAGTAACTTCAGGTTTAAGTAGTTTTATACTCAGTTCATAGTAAGATTAACATCAATTTTGTGGGGAGGGAAAAATTAATCTTCTAAAGATAAATCTGGAGATTCATGGATGATTTGTAAAATGGTGTCGAACAGTTTGCCATAAACTTAAGGGATGTTCAGTGCAGTAAGATCTCCAACCCAGATACCTAAGCAGAACAGAAATTTGGATGTTTCAAGAACTGAGGATGAATTTTAATGACTGAAGAGAAAATTGAGATGGGAAATTGCCTTTCAAATCTTCTTCCACAGCAGTTAATGCTTCAAACTGCCACCTACTACACAACGAAACCTCATTTTGTCTCATCTTGGGATGGCAGAACCAGTAACTGAGAATCCATGTGAGAACCTGCACTGCATTAGAAATGTGATAGTTACTGCTTGGCCCAGGAGTCACACTGAAATCCACATTTGCCACAGGTTTTGTTTATGTCTCTATTTTTAGAAGCTAGGCCAGGTTACTTAACTTCCCTGAAACGACTTTCCCTGTCCTGTGCAGGGACAGGGAGGAAGCTGCTCTGTTTTCTAATTAGGTTTTAGTGTGTGTTCAGTATTTAGTGTGAATAAATGCCACAACTTGCTGACCCTGCAACGAGCTACAGGCAGAGCCAGAAAAAGAACTCTGAGTTCAATGAAACACAATGCAAAGGGCTAAAGGTCCTCTGAGCAGCCTCTGGGCCAGAAAAGCCTGATCAATAGATGGAAGCAAAATGTCAATAAAAATATCCCTGCCTGATTCTGGGACTAGAGAGTTGGGACAGTCACGTGAGTGCACCTTTGCTTTTGCAGAGACACTCCCCTGTTCCCTCCTGCCTGTCCAGCTGCTCCTTGTGTCACCGAGTCCTTCTGGGACTCTCCTTACACAGAGCTTGTTGAGACTGAGCCCTGACCTCACCCTGGTTCTGCATCAGCATCCAGCTGGGTCTGCTCTTCTCTGTGACCCATGTGGCCATCAGCCAGCCCCATGGCCATCCCTCCCCTGCCAGGGCCATCAGCCACCGGCCAGGGCCATCTCTCACCTGCCATGGCCATCTCTCCCCTTTCAGGGCCATCCCTCACCTGCCAGGGTGACCCAGCTGTCACTGATTAACACAGCCACGGCTGCTGAATCTCCTCACTGGGGTGTTACAGTGACACACTGGTCCCCTAAGGAAGATTTGCTAAACTGAAATGCAATATATCAGTGAGTGCCTGCAGTCCCCAGCAGTGACAAGTGTGTCCCAGAGTGCAGAGCGTCACTTATGTCAACACTGAAGCCAACATGTTCTCCTTCCCCTCTCAGTTTCCAAATGTGCCATAATATTTACTGCTACAATATCTTCCCCCATCAACCCTTTAACTATCTCCTATGGAGTCTAATTAAAATGAAGTATTGTAACACACAATCAACACTTGCACAGCATTGATGGAGACGTGCAGATGGTATTAGGAAGAAAATAGCTCCTCAGCACTGATTAACATGGAAAGCTTAACGAAGTTCCTCTATTTCCCTCGTCATGTGTCAAGCTGAACATTTTGACAGTAGGAAAGTTGCGCTGCTTCTTCTACACTTTAATTACATCAGTAGCACTTCACTCCTGAACACCAGTGCTTAGAATGAGGCAATAATTAGGTGATTCCTCCTCTTTCATCTGCTACTTCAGCCTCAGCCACACTGAGCACAGTAACTATCTTCACACTTCTTTTTCAGTTTTAGATGGCAATTTCAGTGTATAAATAAATATTTACAAAGCATCTATATGAATTTGACAGTGATTCTCTGAGAAAGCAGGGGTTAGAAATGCAACTGAAGTGAACTGCAATATCCAGGGGTTGGATCCTCTCCTCCGGATTTTAATGCAATGACAAAACAATGATCCTAAAATGACTCTTTGTGTGTTAAGGATCACAGAATCACAGGATGGTTTGGGTTGGAAAGGGACTTTAAAGCCCATCCAGTGCCACCCCTGCCATGGGCAGGGACACCTTCCACTGTCCCAGGCTGATCCATTCCCTGTCCAGCCTGGCCTTGAACAGTTCCAGGGAAGAATTTCTTCCTAGCAACAATTTAAACTTGCCCTGTTTCAGTTCAACATCCCTCCCCTTTTGTCTTGTCACTCTCTGTCCATATAAAAATGTCCAGCTTTCCATCCATGAGATGGAAGTGCTTCTCCACAGGGCCTCTCCCAATGACTTCTTCTCCCAGTCTGTGCTCCTATCAATTAATTGGTATTGATCAGGACCTGTGAGCTGTGACACGGGTCAGGCTCCCAGAGCACAAACAGGGTGGCAGATTCTTGGGGAGATAAATACAGACACAAAAACAGGACAAACACCAGTTCCTCTGTGCAAGGTTATGCAGAAACATAATGTCCCCAAATTACATTATTCTAAAAAATATTAGATGGGATAACATAATTAAACCCTCTCCAAAGCAAGTGACCTGACTTTGTTTTTAATTGCCACACATTTGAGTTGGAGGTTACTTCCCTCTCCCTACAGATAACTTCTCAAATACACATCTTCAGGCAATTTTCCCCCCCAGTTAAGAAATTGTGTCTAAGGAATGATACAATGGCTGAGTTATTGTTTGAAAATGCAAGTTTCTAAAAACATTAATTATTACCCAAAAGTCTTACCCAGACAACACAATTTATAGGATGAAAAAAATCCTATTCCATAGTGCCTCACCCTCCTAGGACAATTCCTAGAATCTGAAGGCAGCAGAATTCACTACTCACTTCACACACCAGCCCAAAGCAAACAGGCACTCGACAGCTGAAAGCTGGGACAGCACTGAAAGGAAACAGAGATCTGAGACTGTGCTTTGAGGGAGGAGAAGCCGAGCTCTTATTCCCACAGGATGCAGAACCAGCTCAGCTCTGAAATTCAAATACTGCTTTTTCACCAGATGAGAGATAATAAAATTTAAAGAAAATAAAGGGAACAGAAGTGAGAGATGATAATGTAAAAGTCGAACAGCACTCAACCCAGCACTGCTATATCCATAGTGATCCTGACAGCATTCCCAACATCCACTGCTGCTCCCTTCTAAATTGAACTGTGCACATTAAAAAACCCAAAAACCACCATACACCAAAAAAACCAGGCTGCCAGGAAGCAGTGCTTGCTGGAAGTGCTGTCAAGGCTCCCCTGGTGGATGTCTCCAGTGTGGTGCATCCTGCCTCAGCAGTGTAGGACATGTAAAGCTCTGCACATCACACAGACTGGCACAGATCCTGAGGCTCCCACGCTTCCCTTCCAGCAGACAACACAGAGCAGGGCTCCCTAGATAGTCTAGAGTGGTATTTTAGTGTAAGCAAAGCTAAAATTATAGCGAGCTGTATAATTTGGTGGGTACCTCTGAAAGAAACCCAGAAAGCTCAGAGGAATTGTTTGAGCTGTGTGTGATCAGAAGGAGCCAGAGTGCCACATTTTTCCTGCGGCAGCAAAGGCACTCCTAGGGCTCCGTGGGGATCTCTGGAAGAGGCAACAGAGCTCCTTCCACCCCTCAACAGCACAGCAAAGAGAGGCAATGCAGGCAGTGAGGGAAGCTTCTCTCTCAGCAGCTTTTTGAGGCTGGAGAAAGCACTTCCATCCAGGTTCTCAGCACACTGAGAGCTCTGGCTCCACACTCCACTCTCTGTGGAGTCTCTTGGAGCTGGACATGAGAGAGAACAGATTCCCCAGAGCTCTTTCAGCAACCTTCCCCACCTTTATTTCCCTGATGCTCAAATATACATGAAGCCACCACACAACTAAAATAAACTCCCATTTTACTATGCCAGGCTATCACAGGGCCAGATCCAGCTCTGCCAGTCCAGAAAGGGTTTCCATCCTGAGGAGGAGCAGTGCAGCAGACAGGAGAACACAGACAGCAGGGGGGTCAGTGCCTGCAGATTTACATGGAGAATGACTGAGTGATTTGTGCCTGACACTTACTCATGAAAGGAAAAGCAAAAGGAAGGTTTAAAAACACAAACAAACCAGACCACATTTCATAAGAGTACATTAATACAGAGCGGAGAAAGAGAGGGTTGGCTTCTGACTCAGAGTTTTTGAGTTCTTTGGACCAACATCACCACAACTCTCATAAATATCACAAAAGCAACGCAGAAAGGATTTTTAAGGATAGACCTGTCAACACAAGCTGGGAATCACTCAGCTCTGCTGCCCAGAATGTGACCACGTCACTGCTGTGTCTGTGCTCTGAATGCACAAAAAGGAAACCTGCAGGAGTGTGAAGGGCCCAGAGCACCTCCCAGTGTCCCCGTGCTCCCAGGAGGAACAGATGGAGTGCTGCAGGCTACAATTTGCTACTGCAGCCCAACTCCTTTAAGGAAGACAAATTTGAAGGAAATGCTGAAAGTGATACACCATTAGTACCCTGGTCCTTAACCCTGGGGAAAACCTGAGGTACGATTTGTTTCATAAAGTCTTGAAGGCATTTGAGTTTAAAAGCATTTCTGTCAACACATTCAAGTACATGATCAGAGGCAATGCCATTCTGTGACTCCTGTGCAAATCTCTGCAGGGCGGAGGGGTTTGTCCTCCTGTGCTGAATACAAGGGACTTCTGCAGGATGTTTATAAATCTGTAATTCAGCAATTTAATCCCATCCTGCTTTTCTCACCTAACCTCTGGGGGATAACATCTTCTTGGGGTTATTTACCCTTTGTGGGGTCGCACAAACACTTCTGGGTAGGAATGTCTGGGTTAATGGAGGAACTGCTAAGATTCACTGACAGCTGAAAAGATCTGAGCAATCCAGTTGGAAAGGGTTGAAGGGATAAAAATGGTTGTGCCAAGGGGGATGGTTAACAGGGGATGGGTGCTGCAGTGAGGGAAATACATCCCTGAGGGAGACAAAGCTGTTTCTGAATTATTTGTCCTTTTTCATACCATGAGGGAGGGAAACATGCTGGAAAAACCAAGCCTCTCTATCTGTTCTCCAAATTATTGCTGTTTCTGAAGCCAGAGTACTCTGGAGAAATTTAAAGGAAGATTCACCCCTTTCCCACCAACCTCATCAAGGGATGGCCTCAAGGGAAAGAATTTTGAGCAGAAAATTCCATTTTTGCACAAAAGCAATGACATGTCCATGTCATAGGCAGGTCAGAGAGCCCTCAGTGATTTTTGGTAGACAAAGAGCATATTGCACAGAACATATGTAAATTTTAATAATTATCTTGTAGTCAAAACATTGAGGCCCAGGTATATTCTGAGTTTCTACAACTCCTCCTGTTTCTCCTTAAGTCCAGCAGCTTCTAAGTGGAAAAAAGGTGGGACACAGTCAAGGATGACAAGCCTCTAAAGGTCTACCAAGAACACCAGAAGAAAAGCTTGTGCCCCATGTAAAGATAAAAAAAAAAAAGGATTCTGTGCCAGGCACCCTCTAGATCCTTCATGGCAGACATGACCCCAACAAGCTGAATAAATATGAATAAATAAAAGCCCGCCAGAGTTCCCGAAGCAGGTGGACAATGCTCTCAGTCACAAAATCACACTGGAATTTTTGGGTCTTTTTGGTGGATGCCCTATCCCTGGCAGTGTTCAAGGCCAAGCTGGACAGGGCTGGGACCGCCCAGGGACAGTGGAAGGTGTCCCTGCCCATGGCAGGGGTGGAATGGATGAGGTTTAAGGTCCTTTCCAACCCAAACCATCCTGTGATAAATAAGGCAAAAAAGATGGATATTTCAGAGCCCAGTGTTGCAAAGAAGAGGACGTGGCCACAGGACCTGAATACTGGAACATTATGGTATAAGAACTAAGATACAAACACATTTCTTCATTGCTCAAAATTAAGGTGATGCAGTGCAAATATTTTAGCCCAAATTGCTCTAACCAGAAAGAAAACCCACAAAACTCAGACCTCTTTCCCTGAACAAAGAAACCCAACAGCACTAAAGCAATTTAGAAGAGATAACACAGTCCCCATCAAACAGCATTACTTGAAAAATTTCAGAGTTTTTGTTACAGAATAAAAATATCCCACCACTTCTTTTTTTTTTTAATGTTGTGACATTGTACCTTTAATTTGCTTAATACACCTGAAGCACAGACAATGTTCTGCCTTCCCCTCTCTCAGTAACCAGCACTTGTTTTTAAAACATCTCAGTGTTTCACTGCCAAGGGACACCCGTGGGACAGACAAAAGGCCAGAATAACAGGCAGATAATGATTGTGCCTTCAGCACACAGGAACATTCCCACAGCCGAAGGAGCACTTTAACAAGGTAATGTAACTTCTAGCACAGACCACCACGGTCAGGCTTGGAGATCATTTCTTGTTACAAGCAAGACCATCTTTTACACTGGGACAGGCAGAGACAAACAGGGACAGACAAACCACAGCTCATATAAATTAATTAACCAAGTCTGAAAGCCCAGGAGTGCTGACACTAGCCTGCAAGCCTCAATCCCACAAGTGCCAGTGGAAAATTCTATATAAATGCCTGATGGGTTGCAGCATAACACACCAATATAATGTGAAGCACCTGTTTGCACAGAGTCTGCTTCCAACTCTTTTACACTGAGCTATTTGCTTCTGTTTGAAATAAGTAAATATTTGCTCTGCTGTGCCAGCTGGATCAGGGGAAAGCTCTGAATTGCCTCTCCTAGACAGGAGAAGGCTGGCAGAAGGTGCCTCTCTGCAGTTCACATACACAACATTAATTGGAAGCAACAACTATTGAAAACAGCTTCAGAACAGAAATGGGAACAACAAAAGTAGATACAAAAATTCGTTCTCACTCTGCAGATTTTATGTCGGGTACTGCAAAGTTCATCTTTTAACTCTGTGGTTCCTGGTTTCTTTAGAAGAGTGGGGCAAAAACCAGAATCAGAAAAGTTGAGTTTTCACCAAGGAAAGGGAATTTTTATAACTGAAACTTGTACAAGAGACTTGTCTGATTTTGAAGAAAAAGATAACATACATGTTGAGATGTGATGGGAATCAGTGTGTACAAGAAACTTAACTCTTATCACCTGAAACCCCTTCCATCACCACACAGTAAATTATTGAATGAGAATTCAGCACATCACACCTGGATTTTAATCTATGGCACCTATCAGACAACAACTGAAAAGACATTTATGCAATCTTAGAGCAGCAACTGCTTTGTCTGAGCTGCCATAAGACAGATTTAATTCCATATGGAATAAAAAAAACCACCATAGCCCTAGATTTGCTTTCAGGTTTCTTTAGGGAAATAGGATTCTTTCTGTACAGGAAAAAGAATCATGTGGATCTTTTTACAGAGAAATGTAAACGTAAACATTTATACCAAAGGGACCTATAGAAGATCAGATGGAAAGATTTATTCCTATAATAGGTTAAAAATAATCCATCTGAAGGGGATAAAACCAACTGTGAAGAACTGGTTTTATACAAACACAGTTGTTGATACACAGCATTGCCTTTGGTGCAGCATTCCTTAAATTCAGCATCCCACTCCTCTGCCTCAGTCCCTCCTCTGTTTAAACAGCCAACTTCATGCCAACAGTTTATCTTCTTATTAAAAATGCTATTAAATACAGTTATCACTTGAAGGCTTTATCTTCTAAGTGGTGGAGTTCCTTGATATATAATCTCATCTTCCAGGCTCACCAAAGATTTTCATCAAACCTCATTAATGGACAAATCAATTTCTGTTGGTTTGGATCTATTTGTAAGACCTTCCCTCTTGGTTTTTTAATGTTGTCTCTAGTGAATGCTAGAAAACATCTCCAAGTGCCACGGGGAGGAAATGATGACGTTCAGGCTTTCAGATGTTATCTTGTGAGTTGTGGTCTGGCGTTAAACCCCCTTCTGATGGTCTCTGCACCAAGGTTTTAGTTTAATAATTTGAAGGATTATTGGCAGCTGAAATGAGGATTTGTGGTTCTTGAGTAAAATGCACCATAATAACAACTGTCAGGCTGATTTGGATGCTCAGGCCTCTCAGTCTCCCCAGCAATACTGGAGTACTTTGATGCAGTCACAGCCATGGTCTGTACTTCAGTGTTATTTCTTAAGTCCTAAAATATTACAGTGCTTCACATTAAAAAATACCCAGAAAACAAAGAGCTAAATAAAAAAAAAAAGTCAAAGCTCAAAGCTTTTAAGCTTTTAGCTTATGAAACTAAAAACACAAAAATAAATTAAAAGGAGCTGAAAGCATTTCCTTTTCCTCACTGAGCTCTGTTGAATAACAAATAATTAAAAAGGTGGCTACATGTATAAACCCCAATTCAGTCCCATGGCCATGGCAATCAGCTGGATCATAAATCCAAAGCCTGGGGACATGGGGGGTTCTTGCTCTCCACCTGTGTCATGGGAACTGTGAGGGGTACCCAGAACTCCCCAAAGGGGAATGAGTGCTCTGCTCTGGGTCTGTCATATTCAGGTACTGCCTTTAACAGGTGGCAGAAATGCTGATGGACAGAATAGGTGGCTAAAAATGACTTTTTAAAATATTATTTTCAAGCTCAAACAATATGAAAATGCAACGTACTCATGCAGACAGACAGACAGACACGCCACTTCAAACCAGGTTTTGCACTCTCATGCTCCATCTGCTGGTTCTGAAACACCATTTAAGACACCAGCCCCCCCCAGCTGTGCAAAACCCCTGCTCATCTGGATGAGTTGCCAAGTGTTAAACAAGAAGTCATGTTCATCTCAACGATTCAGAGTCCACTGGGGAAAAATAAAAGGTTAAAACATTTATGGCAAAATGTAAAACAGCTAAACATGTAAGGAAGAAAACTGCTCCTAAATGTCTTGCAAGTGCCTCAGGGTTAAAAGCCTTAGCATGGTAAAAGCATGGTGCTCACTTCCATTTTGCCTCTGCCTGGCTTTTGTACTCTCTGTTAAAGCATCCATGAAAGCCAATTAATGTGCATTTCATTCTCTGAAACATTTAAAATTGGCCACTTTCAGCGTATAAACTCTCAGCATCTCTTATTATTTGAGTGCCTTTCAATGCAGACTTGTGCGTATTAAAAACACGGTTGAAAATGGAAGCCATTGATGTTTCAGCTGCCTTTGGAAAAGCAGCAGGAGAAACACAAGCAGGAAGTAGCGTTTGTCCCAGGACAAAGACGGGATCATGACTATGCAAATCCTGAATGGATGCTTTGCAAGGACGGCTCTGTCACTGATCCCCGGGATGAGCGATGGCACAGAGAAGGCAAAGACACCTCCCTCAGGTCCTCCTGAGCCCCATGAGGAGCGCACGCAGAACATCCTCCTCCCCCAGCTTCCCCCCTCTGGCTGGGCTTTTCACGCTGGGATAAAGCCCCAGCTGGGAACGATCATCTCGGAGCACCCTCGGAGAGCCAGCAGAGGCAGTAATGACATGGTAATGAGCGATGAGATTTCGTGAGAGATGCCTCTTAACCGAGGACTAAAAGACACCACGCTATTGAAATAAAATTGCTTTTAGCACGGGACCGAGTGACAATTGAGGGAAAATGCTTGACCTGTTTCTGCAAATGGTGGGGCAGATTTTCAGTGGGTGGGAAATGCTGACTTGGGCAAAGCAGTGCCAGGTTTGCACGAGATAAGGAGTCACATTTTTAGGACCACACTGGAGAAACCCTTAAACTGAGAATGCTGAAATGAAGCAAGCAGGGAAGAAGTTATTAACACATGAAATATCTGCTCATGTGCTTCCCTCCCCATACAGTTTTGTTAACCGAGGTGAAAAGAGGAATCACACAATTATCTGAAAGCACACAAGAAAACTCAATTAATATTGTTTTGTGCACAAAGAACCCAGTTCCCTGGTTAACCCAGGCTGGCTGGGTAACACTGAGGCAATGTTGGTAGTTTTGGGCAGCTGAGGCAGTTTTGGTTTGGTTTCTCTGGGCACTACTTTTGTGCAGGCTCCAGTTCTGAATATCTGGAGTCATTCACATGGGCCTGTCCTGCCAGTGACCTCGTACAGAACCTCCATGTGTGCCCAGCACATTTCACAGAGTCACTGAGGTTGGAAAAGACCTCCAAGTCCATGGAGTTCAACCTGTGACCAATTCCCACCCTGACACCCAGCCCAGAGCACTGAGTGCCACGGCCAGACTTTCCTTGGACAGCTCCAGGGATGAGGACTCCACCACTCCTTGGGCAGCCACTTCCAATGTTTAACCATCCTGCTGTTTAACCAGAAATTCCTGCTGATGTCCACCCTGAGCCTCCCCTGGCCCAGACTGAGGCTGTTCCCTCTCCTCCTGTCCCTGTTCCCTGGGAGCAGAGCCCGACCCACCCCCCCCCCCCCCCCGCTGCCCCTCCTGTCAGGGACTTATGCAGAGTCATAAGGTCCCCCCTGAACCTCCTTTGCTCCAGGCTGAGCCCCTTTCCAGCTCCTTCAGCCTCTCCTGGGACTCCAGACCCCTCCTCTGCTCCGTTCCCTATCCCAGAGATGCTCAAGCACCTCAAGCAGTAGAAATACATCCTTGAAAAACTGCAACAAAAATCCAGCTGGTTTGTATTTCCTCCAAATTGGATTCAAACCCACTTTTCCCTTAGCAGAGCAGTGTGCACACAACAGATGTTCAGCTGCCTCACATCTATAACACCACAAAGTCAAGCAGTGCTTGAGGATTTTTCTGAGTCCAGCAAACCAGAATGGGGTTTTGTTGGTTTTGTTTTAGGCTATTTTTGTTTTGTTTTCTCCTCTCTCCTTTTCTATTTTTGCCTCCCAGATTAAGAATAGCTGTTTGGGATGAAGCCTGGACAGAACTCAGGAGACAAGAAACATCAAAAAGAACACTGTCCTACATTTAGCTGGTGTGAAACCAAGAGCTGGGAAGGTTCGCTTCTTTTGGGAGAAGTTGTGAAATCCCAACATTAGTGAGAACAGTTCTTGGCATAAGAGCCTTGTGCCTTTATGGAAGTTGTCATCTTCCTGACCAGTCTGCCTACTCCAAAAATAATGCTAAATTCACACCACGTTCTGGAAAAATATTAAATTAAACAGCAACAGCACCAGGCAGAAACAGTGTGACGTGGAAATAAATAACCAGACTTCCTCCTAATAAACAAAAATAAAAACTTCTGGATAAGAAACCGCCTTTGGAGATAAAAAAGTAAATCCCTAGAATTTAAATCCATCATGAACAAAATCCCTCTGGACAAAATAAAAAAATCCAGACCAAAGCACTATTGTGGCTGGATTTATATTCGGAACTGTATTTATGCAGACTAAGATAAGGGCAATCAATCCCCAGGCCTCAGGACAAAAAGCTGATCTTCTGCAAGGATCAGGATAAAGAAAATTCCTCACCATATGTCCCATGGTTAAAGGCAAAAGGGGATGAGACTGGGGAATGTTCAGGGATTGGTCAGGGCTGGGAACAAATATGAGATTTATGGCACACTGGTGTGCTCCCAGTAAATCCCAGGCTCGCCTCTGCATGTGGCTGCTCTCTCACACATGGGATGTAGTGCCTGAACTCTGGGTGGATCACAGCCTCACACCAGAACAAGGATCCTTCCAGCTCAAACAATCTGGGTTTTCAGCAGTTCTGGATTCCCTCAGTCACTCAAACTACACCAAAGCATTCCGCTCCCCTTTACCGTTTCATCTCCTCCCAGATTCTCTCTGCCCCATCCAGGCTGACACTGTTGTTATGTCTCAAATGACAGGGCTGCTCCTTCTTTCAATTCTTTCCCAGTAAATAATTCACAGATCCAGTCTATCCTATATTCTTTAAAAGATGTCTTTTCCATGTTGCTACATCCAACACATCCATCACTTGATCATGATGGTTCCTCACAGAGACACCTTTTGCCTGGGACACCTCTGTATGTGAAAATAGCTGTGACTTGAAGAGAAAACAGAAATACATTTGCCGTAAAGAAATACATCACCTTTTATTTTTTTCCCCTATGTTTTTCAATTGTTAATTAAAGAGCAGATGTTGTCTTTCTAGTCCAACAAAAAATAAGTGAGGAGGGGAAAAGAATAAAGCAGAAATCAAGATATATTTATCTCTTTAATCAATTTTGCAGGGAAAAATCATCTTGCATGCAAAGGGACTTAATCCGTTAGGATGAAGCCTCTACCTTTCAGCAATGCTACCAGGCTGTTTCCAATCACAAACTGGGGATCAAGGATCAACATGAAGGAATATTGCATTCCTGTAGCTCTAATCCCTCTGGCTGACATGCCAAAGGCTATCTGAGGTGGAATGATAACAGAGCTCCAATCATCAAGGTGAGGAATGTCCCTGGAATGGGGACCAGCCTCACAGACCCAAACTCAGAGCTGAGGCTGAACCATTCCCGAGGCTGCCAGAGCTCCAGGAGCATTTGGACAGCGCTGCCAGGGATGCTCAGGTGGTTTTTGGGGTGTCTGTGCAGGGACACGGGCTGGGCTGGATGGTCCTTTGGGTCCCTCCCAGCTCAGGATACTCTAAAGTTCTACAATTAACTTTTACTTCACTTGCTAAAAAAAAAAAAATCTATTTCCCTCACCATCTCCATTTAAAGTTACAGGAGGCTGGAGCCAAGATTTAAAATGCAATATTAATAGGGGAAATGAATGAGTCTTTCAGCACAAGGCTTAGAGTAAAGCACAAGGCTCCAAGTTAAATTAGTCTGTGAATCAATTATTTGAACAATACCAAAAATCAGTTGTACAGAACACTCTTTCAAATGGCTTGATCTGCCTTTTGTGCAGTGCTTTGACTCAAATATCTGAGTTTTAATTTTTTTTTATTATAAGCTTGAGAAAAAAAATGAAGGCAGCAGTGCAACAACCCCAATTCTTATTTTTCAACATTAACATGTAGAAGTTTCCTATTTAATGGGAGATATCACCCTAAAATCAAACCGGAAAGGAGTGGTTTTGAACTCATAGCAACACAGTGCACATGCTTGTGGTTATTCAGCTCATACATTTTATAATAGTGTGCAAATACCTTCTCTTTCTAACACCTGTAATAAAACAAAACGCAGAAATATTTCTATAAATTTGGAACTATTCTCTTAAGCCAACAAAAAAAAATGGCAAAAGCTACTTTCTACTGGTAAGCTTCACTAGATTTCATGGCAAAAATATCACCTGTTAACCACAGCCAGGTGGCAAGATTTTCCAACTACTTGCCACCACCCTACCAAACTCAGAATGTTCAGATCATTTGCATTTGTATCAGCCACTTTATCAGGACTGTTTTTAAAAGAAGTATCGAATTCAGCCACATCATTCAAGAGTAACTTTTATTTCCCTAGGCCTACACCAAAACTTGAGTATTGATCTTGACAACTGCTCCTTTTTGCAGGAGCTAAATCACCCTGTGCTGATTAAGGCAGTTCCAGCAGCTTGTCTGAGGGGAGGGCTGTGTGAGCCATGGGAATTTCTCACAGGAGGACAAACTCCCTCAAGTCACGATCCTGTTCCCAGAGGCATCTCTGCCGTGTGTTTCCTGGGGGACATGATGGGGTTTCTCAGGACTTTTTATCCCCTCCCACTCCTGACAACAACTCTCCTCCTTCCAAGCCACAAGGTCATAAATCCATCCCCATTTCACTAGTGATCTGTTGTCATCATCCAAAAAGGCAGAGAATTATAGAGTCCCTGAGGCTGGGAAAGCCCTCTGAGATCAGAATCCAGCCATTAACCCAACACCACCATGTTCACCACTGACCCAAGTCCCGAGGTGTCACATTCACAAACATTTTGAACACTCCCAGGGATGGATGGCTGCCCTGGGCAGCCTGTCCCAATGCCTGACAACTCTTCCAGTAAGGAATTTTTTCCTAATATCCAATTTAAACCTCTCCTAACACAACTTGAGGCCGTTTCCTCTCCTTCTGCCACTTGTTCCCTGGGAGCAGAGCCTGATCCCCATCTGACAATCTCTTTTCAGGGAGTTTTAGAGAGGGAGAAGGTTCCCCTGGGGCTCCTTTTCTTCAGTCTCAACAACTAATGAAGATCAGCCAATGTTGTAATAAAGATAATGGGAGTTAATGTTCAAGGCAGCTTTTCCAGACAGTTTTTTAATGAGGAATAAGTCTTGGTCCTAAAAAAAAGTATTTTCTCTGCCTCTTTGTTAATATTCACTTAAATATTATTCTTTAGCCTTGTTTTTCATTTGAATTTGCCCCACTAGAAGCAAACAGTTTTCTGATGAGATTCCCTGCATGATGATGACCTCAGTTGCAAACTTTTCCCTTTTTTCCATCCACCAGAGCTAAAAGCAACTTTTTCTCTATTCTGCCTTTCTGTGGAAACTGAAGAAAGAAAGAAAAAAAAAAAAAAGGCAGGGCAATAGTCAATAAGCACAGAGAAGAAAATAAGCCCCAAGCTTCCCAAAGCACACTCCTGTGAACAAAGGCCATGGAACAGGGATTTTAAAAGCTCTGTTTATCTAGAGAAGATGGCTAAAAGCCCCACACTTAGAAAACCAGTGTTGAATGCTAGGCACTATTGGGAACTGTGTTCAAACACTTTATTCTAATCCTGTTATCTCCTCAACCTATTATTTTGGGGATAAAAACTAATGTTTTATATCTATCTTTCCTTTAACCAATCTTCAGCCCCATGTCTGGCCTTAACCTTAAGCAGGCTCTCTCTTTTCCCCATTCCCTGCTGAGCCCTTCCCTCTGACTGACACTTCACTGGGTTGTGCCTCAAGGTCATTTCTTCTTTTCTTGTCCCAAGTCATGACCTATCACAGCCCATGGAAAAAACAAACTCAAATCCAAACCGCAAAACCTGCAACAAACAAACAAATCATTTGTGCAGGGTTTGTCATATTTTCTGACAGTTAGCTTTTCCTTAAAGGAAGTAAGCTGGGATTTAATTTTCAGTATTATTTCTGTACATCAAATATTGATTAAGTCTTGTAATGTTGTCCTGTAGAATAGCAAAGGCATCACCTGAGCACATACTGCTAATAGAAATTTAGACATTTTTACAGATCAATAAAGCTTCTTTATGTTAATTTAGAGCAGGACCTTCCATAATTACCTTATGGGTTTTATCTGATTTTAAAAAAATAAAACCTTTCAAGTCCATGTAAACACCTACCATTCAGTGTGATCAAATCTGAAACCAATGAATGATTTAGGAAAGAGCTGTCATGATGTCTGAGCTTGTGCTGGACCATCCTGGCCATGCTTTTCCTCTGATGCAAAATAAACACACAGCAGACAAGGGCAACTTTGTAATGAGCTTCTCCTGCTCGCTTGGAAGTGGAAGAGAAGCACAGTCCTTCCCAAATCCTTCTCATTCTCATCTCCAAATAAGAATCTCATTGCAGTTTGTGCCTAAATTGAAGGCCAGCAGTTATTCAGCCTCTTCAGAACAAAAAACAAACAAACAAACAAACAAAAAAACCCCAAAACAATCTGCGTGTGAAAAGAGTAGTCAGTAAAAGGGATATTAAATTCCCCTCTCTTCGAAGGTTGCAGACACCTTCTGCTTATTGTTACACTGATTTCTAGCAATTTAAATAAGTAAATGCTCCTCTAGTACAGGTGATATTCTCTATCCTTACTTGTGCAATCAATTTTGTTACCTTTATGTGTGGGCTTAATAAACACAGCACAACACTAAACAGTGCAGGAAACCTGGGCTGCTCCAATCACCTGCTGATTGCATACAAATGTGGAACAGTTTGGTACTTCCCTCCTGCTCAGAGAAAGTTGAGACAAATAATGAAACAGCCAAAAAATGTACATGAAGAAAAGCAGCAGCACTCATCCCTCAGCTCTTATAGAACTCCTCAAGTTTCCCTGATGTCATTCATTAGGTTCTCTTAGGAAAATCAAGGCAGCAGAGCTGTTTTCTCAGTTCAGCACATTTTGAAAATCTTCACCGTGAAAGTTTTGTGTAATTACCCTCAAAACAGTGTTTTGAAGGAGTTCCACGACGTATGGAAATTGGAATAATGAGTTGCATTTTCTTGTCTATCATTTCGGTTGGCATTTGGTGAAATTTTACATCTTTAGCTATTAAGCCTCTCCCTTCCTCCTGGTCCTCGCTTAGACCAAGATCATTACAATTTCTCCCAGCCAGTGCCCTAAACAAAACATAAATGCCATAGCCATCAATCTCAACAAGCCTTGTATGACAGCTAACATTAACAGAATGACCTTCTCCAGTTAGATTTTCATTAGTAAAATAGGATGGGAAACAGAAAGGGCCTCAGCTTTGCCAATTTGAACAGATTATCCACGTCATCCTTCTCAGTGTCAGTCGGTACCTGAGCTGGGCAGGAAACTCAGCAATTTTGGACACAGGACAAGGCAATATTGAGCACAAAGTCAACATTTTTCACTTTTATTTTTATTTTAACCCCTGAATTAAACCAGCATTCTGTACAGGTAAGGCTGAGAGGTTAAGTTTGGCTGCTGCAGAGAACGTGACTGCAAAGTCCCACCACATCAACTCCAGATCAAATCTGAGCATGCTGCATTTCCATCTGCAAATGCACAGCCCCAGGCCAGGCCTGCAGTGACTTCTGATGATGTCAGAGAATTTGGCCTCAGCAGGGAAGGAGGAGAAAGCCAGAAGGTGAGCAGCAGAACGTTCCGGCTTCCCAGCCAGGCCAAGACATCATCCATGTCACTTCATGGTTCCCACACCGCTGCTGCAAAGCCTCTGAACATCTGTGTTCTACCAAAGGACAGGTTCTGGACCAAGAAAACACCTCCATGTCATGGTCTCAGGCTCAGATTCATTGATATCTTCTTAAAGAGTCACTAAAAGTTCACTAATTCACAAGCTGCGTAATAAAGGATGTTCCATCCACAACAAAGCCAGCCTGCCTGGATTCCTCTCTTGGTAGAGAAAGAGGAGGTGGCTGGAGATGTTCCTGCCATGAAGTGGATGAGGAACACTAACACTGCACTACTTATTCCCATCCCAAGCCATTTCTGGATGTTTTCTTCCCACTTCAGATTTGCTATTTGAACAGAAAGAGTAACTGCAAGCAGAATGTCCTTATCAGATTTTCACCACTTAGATCCACATGTTGTAAACCACTAATTTGTGGGGAGGGAAAGGAGGTTGTAGCAAAAGGAGAGGAGCCTTTTTAGTCCCTGTTCTTTGTTCACACCACGATAAGGACCTTGCAAAAACTACAAAAAATGTGAGAGAATAAAGTTTTGCGATGGGAAAAAACCATGAGGCAGAAAAGTGCTTTGCTCATCCCCTTGCTAGGCACAGGGCTTGATTTCCCTTAATGGCTAATGATTAATGTATGACAGCAGGATGAATAGCCAATAGATCTGAAACATGAGCAACACCATCCGTCAGTTTTTCACGGGAAGTCCAATATGGCTTAGAAAGAAAGATAGACTGCTTCTGCCTCTGGATCAGAATTGATCCATTCCAAAATGAAAGGGAAAAGGAGGGTGCTGCACAGTGTCTGAACACAGTCCTTTGTCAGAAATGAGGAGGGGAATCAGTTCCATCAAATGGAACACAAAAATGTAATTTTAAAATTAAATGTTTCCTCCTTCACCACAGCACATTCAAACTGATATCGGTGTCAATTTGTTAATAACCATTGCCGGTCCACTATCCAAGAACATAAATTTTGTTATGCACATTTTATCACAGCCTGGCCTTCAGAACAGTTTTCCTATTGGAGAACTGGTCAGAAAACTCTCATCTGCTTGCCTATTCCAACAGAAATCAGCCCTGTGCTGTGGTAAGGGTTTGTCAGATAAACTGCTCGCATAAACCCAACAGTTCTTAAACACCTGTGGAACCCCAAACACTCCAGCATGTACCCAAATTCACAACAGGAGTTCAGATCTCTGATGAAGCACCGAGGATGTGTGGCAGAGCATTGTCAGAGAGGCAGCAGCAGCAGCCTTACCTGCACACTTGGTCCTGGTGGTGAGCGGGGGCCCGGGGGGTCCCGTGCCGCCTTCCCCGGGGCGCGTGAGCAGCACCCGGATCTCGTACTCCACGTCGGGGTCCAGGTGCCACAGCTTGTAGTTGGGAGAGTCCACGATGTGGGTCTCTGCCCAGTTGCCCGTGGTGGTCCTGTACTCCACCTCCTTGAGGATGATGGGCCCGTCCCCGATGATGGAGTTGGCGTTGGGTTTGATCCACAGGTAGGTGGCTCCCACAGCCAGCAGCTCCGGAGGGGCAATTGGGGTGGGAGGCTCTGGGGACAAAAATCACAAAGAGTCAGAAAATCTTGTCCGAATCTCCATCGTGTATCTGTGCAGTAAGGCTTTCCCCAAAACCTTTTGTAGCAGAGACACAATTTCCACTCTCATTTTACCAAATGTTTTATAAGAATTTATCTGTTACTGGAAAGAAATGGGTTTAGCTTTTTGTGCTTAAATTTCAGCCCCCTTGCACTGGGGGTAGTGTTACCAGTTGAGAAACACCTGGGAAGACACAGGAACCACAAGCAGCTTCTGTTTTAAAAGGGTCTTTTAGATCATGATGAGGTTTATACTTGTTCCCTCTTGTAAAGTTATGAACAACAGCACTGAATAGAATCTTGGAGTGTGAGGGAGGAGGAAAAGAAATCTTAAATAAAGAGAGTGTTCTTAGCACAAATCATGAATAAAATGGCTCCAGCACAGCCTTTCCTCTGCCCTGTGACCTGACACAGCAGAATATCCCAGTCACTCATCCTGGTCCTGTGGCTCAGCCAAATTCTAGTGCTTAACACAACTAACAACAAGGAGAGAACTCTAATCACTTGTTCATTTTCTGATCGTAACAAAAAAAAAAAAAAAAAAGGAAAAAACAAACAGTGATAAAACCAAGGATATATTTTCTAATCAAAGCACTGACTGAGACAATATGAGCAAATTTATACACCTGTGATCTTTCCATGCCCAGCAGCCAGGATGCTGCTGGAACTGGCTCTGAGTGGGGCTCTCAGAACTAAGAAAAACTCCAAAGCTACAGTGAATCAACACATCCTATGGTGTTTGATTGCAAAGTTTGCTCAACTTCATGGGCAAAGGTACTCAAGAAAGCCTGCATGAGACTTGAAGAGTGCCTGGATGTTTGAGAAGCAGCGTGAGGGGGCAGGAACCAGTTATTGAGCATCACCTCTGTGAGAAAGAGCAAAGCAAGCTGATAAAAGACATCTCGGCAACTGCCTTTGATGGAAGCTACAAAAAAACCAGGAAAAAATATCTACAGAGCTCTGGCTGCCTGCCTGATTTTTATTATTCTTTTTCTGTCAGTGTAAATAACACTTGCATACTGGAAAGCACGTGCATAGCATACACCTTGTGGCTTTGAAAACCTGAGCTGAACTCTGCAAGTTTATGAGCAATTTCCTGAATCTTGTCTACCCTTCCCTCTGCCACACTCTAAGGTGGTTTGCCCTCAGCCCAGAGGATACAAATTCTGTTCTCTTGTGAAAATCAGGTGGCAAAAAAGAATATTTTTATTAAGAGGGGCTTAAAACACAGGCACAGGGTGCCCAGAGAAGCTGTGGCTGCCTCTGGATCCCTGGCAGTGTCCAAAGCCAGGCTGGACAGAGCTTGGAGCAGCCTGGGACCGTGGGAAGTGTCCCTGCCCATGGAGTGGATTTGGAGGAGCTTTAAAGTCCCTTCCAACCCAAACCATCCTGCGATCTCTATCTCAGAAAGACAAACACATAAATATCACAACATAATAAATTTGGAGTTCAGTGGGAGTCATTCTGAACCCCTCTCTCCTAAAGGTGATTTACTCAAAGAACCCAGAGGACTGTAAGAATCCAGGACCCACGGAAATGTGGAAGAAAGGACTTTGAGCACCACATATGGGAGAAGGATTGGATTTTCCCCTCAGGACAACACTTGCAGGTTAAGATCTGCTCAGTGAAGAGAAACAAATGCACAGAAACTGTTGTACAAAAGAATCAACTGAAATTATGCTTGATTTAATTTCCTTTAACTGCTTACAACAAAACATTCTATCTCCTTGAGACTGACTGCAGGAGTTGTGCATTGTGGCTCTGGAGAAAAACAATCTGAGTTGTAATTGCAGCAGGTATCCAACAAGAACCAAAATCAGTGATGCCAGATATGTTTTCTGTGGAATATCTGTCCCTGCTTTAATTCTGCACCGTTCCATAACTCCTGCCAGAATATTTTTCTGATATGAAATGCCAGGCTGATTATGTTTTGACTTACAAAGTTATTTCTCCAAGAAAATTGTTTTCAAGAAACATGTGTGGATACATTTTCATTAAAAATCAAATTATTATAAATCACAAGCAGTTTATTACTTGTTTCTTGGTGCAAGACAATTAAAAGACAGACTTGGTGATTTTTATTCCCAGTGCAAAAACTACATCTTACAAGTCACATCAGAGCTGAATGCAAGACAAATGAAATATTAAACTCCATTCTCCCGGGGTGCAGACTTCAATAGCAACGTGATCCAGGTTACTTTGGGATTTGATGGCAAGTTAGAAGAGATTTATGGGGCTGAGCTTAATTAATAGAGCAGTTTATCCTGCTAAGCAGACATGAAGATCTCATCTAGCAAATTTAGAAACTACTATTGTCAAACTGATTTAAATTGACACCAGCATTCCCATTGTCTCTACTTCTATCCCAAACCAAATCATCCCCACCAAAACAAAAAAAAAGTGATGGTGGCTTCCTTTTTCCCCCACATTTATTTTCCTTTTCTCTACCACTGAAAAAACAGGTGTTGTAAAATATAATAAAAGTAGAAATGTTGCTCTTGTTTTCTGAATTTAAAGAACTAAGATCAGCATCTGTTCCTCAGTAGTTATTGGAGGATCAACTCCACCTCACTGAAAATAAAGGATTATTTCCTACTGGCACCAACTGGAGCAAAAGCTGTTTTTTTTTTTTTAATATCACTCTGTGCCAAATTACAGCAAGTGATCTAAACAAGTTCCCCATTATTTAGCAAAAATGGCACATAAATGAGAACAGTTTTTTGCTCTCTGTTATAAAACCCACTTGCCAGTTACAGATGACTGGCCTGATGTTATAAGCTCACTATTTTAATTAAAATCTCTGTTTGACCTTGATTAAATAAACATGGTGACAGATTGGCCTTGTACACGTGTAATTTTGAACAACCATATTTTAAGCCCCATTTCATCCCAGCACTATTTTATATCTCGAGCTTTGCCTTGCTCCCTTTCAGCCACTCTCCCACCTCCTCCAGACACAGAGCAGGAAGGCAAAGGTTCCCCAGCAACATCTGGAACTGGATTGCTGCAGCTAGAATACCCAACTGAACCACTGACTTGGAAATGACATGGAAAAATGTGCTTATGAGTGCTCACAAGAAAAACAAACAAACAAAAAAAAAAACCCAAAAAAAAAAAACCGGAAACAAAAAACCAAAACAAGAAAAACAAAACAAAAAAAACCACAAAAAACCCAAAAGATACCCCAAAAATCCAAAACAACAACAAAAAAAGACATATACCATTCAGACTCAAAAAAAAAAAAAAGGAAGTTATTGACCATGAGTAGATTTTATTGAATTTAAAAACAGATCCAGCTGTGCAGACACAAAGGGAATTGGGGGTGAGCTTTTCTGCTCCTGTTAGAGAAGAAAATACAGCTCAGAAGGCTGAACACTGATAGAGCTTGGAAATGACATCAATGTTAGTAATGCGAAGAGTGCGACAAAACAAAACTAACATGAGGTACAGAGGATCTCAAAATCCACCAAGATCAAGTCCAAATCCCTGTTCCTTTCAGGACCACCTAAAACTTGATCACGCAGAGTGACAGGACAAGGATTGATGGCTTTAAACTGACTGGGGACAGGGATAGATTGGATATTAGAAATTGTTCCCTGTGAGGGTGGGCAGGCCCTGGCACAGGGTGCCCAGAGCAGCTGTGGTTGCCCCTGCATCCCTGGCAGTGCCCAAGGCCAGGCTGGAGCAGCCTGGGACAGTGGAAGGTGTCCCTGACCCATGGCAGGGGAGGCACTGGATGAGCTTTAAGGTCCCTTCCAGTCCAAACCATTCTGTAATTCTACAATGACAAAGGGCATCATTCAGACACTTCTCGACTCTTACAGTCTTACCATTAACACTCTGCTTTCCAACTATTGTGGAAAACAAATGTGTTTTGCTCTTTGGCAAATATTCCTGAGTAATTCTACTCTACTGCTGGAATGTTTCTCTATTTGGTTTTCTAAACAAGGCAATTCTAAGCAATTTTTATATGATGGAAGAAAAATTGGCTCCATGAATCCTTAAGATGCAACTGGGAAGACTGAAAAAGAGAAAAATCCTCCACAACTGTTACCACTTTCTCCTTTGAAATAATCCATAAAGAAAGACATTATAGAAAATGCAATCTTAAAACAGCTGGATACGCCTCTTAAACTATGAATTTTATATTATTTTAATTTCTCCCTTTTTCACAACAAAACCATCTGATAAACTGTACAGACAAAGTACCCGTAAACTCTAATTGGCATGGGATGGGCTGAGGCTGGTTTTAGACAAAAGGAACCCCTAATACCATAAAACTCTGGTGTGTCACCAAATGCAACAATTCTTTGTTTTGCTTTCTCACATGCATAGGACAGAGCACAGGTTCTAAAAATAAGATCAGAAGAGCTGCAGTGGTTCTTATTCTTCAGGGGTTGAGAAGGTGAAGATGGGACCTGCTGCCCAAAGACCTTTCCTGATGAGCTGGGTCTGTGTTTTCCAACATGATCCTGCTCACGTTCCTGCTAATGGGAATCATCAAAGCTTTTCTCACCGCCTCCTAGATGAGCAGCAGTGGATTGCACTTCTCAAATTGTTCAGGATGGGATTTAAAGGGAAGGAAATGAAATTGTAAGCTTTCCAAAACATTTTAAAGAATAAAAAGTATCTATGTAGAGTTCCCCACACAACAGCCAGACTGAGCAGCATTCATGGGCACCTTTTCTAGTTTTACACCACTGCAGGGCTCTGAATGCCCTTACACTGGCATTGCTTATTGTCACACTTCCTACCACTGTCATAAATGCAGCAGGTAAATTTTGTTTTCTAGTGTTGGTCCAAACTTCCAGTTCCATTTATAACACAAAAGAAAGAGGGCACCTGGATTTTACAATATTTAGCATGAGCAGATTTCACTGTGCTGACACTGCACTAACAGTTTTTGTCTAAGAGAGACATCCAGATCTGTCTCTCAGGGCTGGAACGGGCTGACAACAGTGGCACGTGTCAAGTGTTATAAGAGTGTGTCAGCAGCAGCAATAAAGGATTCATTAATTCACCTGGACAGGTAAATTGCACCAGGGAGTGATATGCTCTATCTGAGCCCCAGGAAAAGTGCCCAGGACCAATTCTGCAATCAACAATTCTGAATATATAATTAAAGCCCAAACCCAGAAAAATAAGAGAAAAGGAAGGTTTCACATTTCTACAGCCTGTAGACAAAGGGGCAATGGTTTCACAGGTTTATAAACTTCAGAGTGCAAAGCATTTACTGTTTGGTTTTGCACCCCATTATGGACAGAGCATTCCCAGCAGGCAAACATCACCTTTACACCTGCTCTCCTCTTGGACCATTCCTGGAGCCCTTTTCTTTGGATCAGTAGATTCCATCTCACCACTCTCCATCTGATGCTTTTTCCCAACACAGAATTTACTAACACAGCAATAAGTGACTTTAGCACTCTGTGATATAAAATACTGATTTGCCACAGCGTGAAATGTGCTTTTTTCCCTTTTGCTTTTCCCTCAAGAGCTGGTGCTTCTGTCTACAGGGGACTTGTCACAAAAAGCAAGGGAGAAAGTAAAAATGAGCCAGAAAATGTAAAGGATTTAGCAAAGTGCTCAAAGAATCAGCACAGCAGCAATGAAAACAAGAGATGAGCAGAAACCAGGATACAGCAATCAATAACACCAATGAAAGCCAAGAGATTCAATATTTGGAAGGGTGCTTGTCTTTATCATCCCCTCAAACTCAAAACCTACAGTTTATTCCCTCAACACCTCTCAAAAACACAGGTGTAGTACACAGATATGAAGGGAGAATTTGATCCATCAACCTGATGAAAGCAGAGAAAATATTCTCTGTGTGTTTTCCCCTCAGGAAGCAGAGGAAATGCCCCTTGGTGACTTGACCATGTTTTCTAAACTAAGCAACTGGGCTGGTTTAAAGAGAACACAGCAACGCTCACAGGAGTTACTGCAAAGCAGGAAAGAACCTCTGAGACCTTTTCTGAAAGCACTGCAGTGACCAAGCAAGGCAGCTGAGACTCATCCTGGTTCATCTGAAGGTTCATCTGTATCAGTGTCATCTTATCAAATATTTACAGGGCTTCTCTGAGTGCACAAAGAGCCCAGGGCCTCCTGCCAGCCCTTCCAATGGTGTGGGAGGCTAAAGGAGAGGGGCACCAGATCCCATGTGGGAATTACAGCATTGTGCTAATTCGTTAGCATTTCACACTATTTGTGCCTCAGAAGCTTAGCCTGAATCCCACCAGAGCCTCAGAGGATGCTTTCATTCTCTAATAAAGAAAATAGCATCGGATTAGTTGAACACTATCTCATTTCCCAGTGTAAATTAAGTGAATTAGATGGAAGAGTCTGTGCTCTAATTGTAAAGCTTATTACAAGAACTCACACAGATTAGACCTGAATGCTTCTCTTTGAATCATCATTTGTACTGTAACAGAGTTAAAAAGGTGGCTATAGACTCTTGGTATTGATGTGCAACAATCTCCAGTTCTGCAGCAAAACACATTCCTGAGCCTTGTACAGGGAGTGCCAGCAGGGAGCCCTTCCCACACGAGTGGAGTGCTGCCCTCCTCAGTACTCAGGCAGGCTCTGGAAGCAATCTCCAGGCATGACAACTCCCCAGGGCCGGAAATACGGACAATTAACTCTCAGCTCTAAAGCCATGTAATTTTCTGAGTTTGTCAGCTGCAGAAGAGTGACAGAAACACATCATGAAGAGCATTGGTGTGCTTCTTGTTGCTTCTGGAATGTCCCTCTCTTTACAGGGATCTTTCATGGACCATGACAGACCCAGCACAGGGACTTTTGGGCATCCATGAGCTGATGATTACAATTAGCCTGACTTTCACTGAAAAGCTTCTCCACTTTCCATCCCCTACTAATTATCTCAAGTTCCCTTAATTGTCAATGGAGAGACTGGGCCCACATTAAGGCACCTTAAGCCAGGTAAAATTAACTGCTCCTTAACATCCATCTTTAGACTGGCATTAAAATAGAGGTGAGATGCATTTTACCTCCTTACTTTTTTTCTCATCACACGACTCTCACTGTGAAACACTGGATCAGTCTGTTAAGGGGAAAGCCACGAAATAATGCCATTGAATTCTCTCTGAAAGCCCTCACTCAGGGCAGCAGAGCTCTGGTGCTGCACTCTAAACCCATCACATGGGTAAATGCTGATGCCTTTCTTTGGAAAGGTGAGCACAACTCACTTTCCTTTTATACATGCAGCCAGAGCGTGCACTGGTGACAGTGATGCTCTTTGATTTAATAATTCAACACTCAAAGGGTCTGTCAAGGAAAGGATTTCATTCTCTTACTGAAACTCTTCTGAGAATGGAGAATCTCACTCCCATCTGTTGAGATTTTGTCACACACAGGAAAATGGTTCAGGTTTCACTTGACCAAAATACCAATAAAAATAAAAAGACCATGACTTTCTCTACTCAGCATCTAACTTCTCTATTTTACTCCTCAAGTAGGATGTCCAGCGTGCTTGAACCAAGACCTGTTCTCTAGACTTAACTTTGATATATTTTCCTTGCACGACAACTAGTAATTTTTAATTTTTGCTGCTTCCCTCATTCCTTGGACTTGATGACAGGCCCATCAGCTATATGTGGTCTAAGGTTTTACATTAATCTCAAAATTACCCATGAAGAAAAACAAGTCAGGCTTTAACATAAGAACATATCTGAATACAGTAGTTACAAAAGTATGAGAACTAAGCACCATCTCTCCTTCAACAAGGGAGATGAAAATACAGGAGCTTTCTGGAAACTTGTCCAAACACTGATTCCTCCCCCAGAAATTGCTGCAACTGCACCTGCACCAACCATCATTCAAGCTGCAGGTTACTCCTGAACCTTGTCTGAGTTCTCTCTGCCCCAGGAGAGAAATCCCAGGGTTACAACGATCTCTGCTGACTTCCAACCCACAATGCTTCCTTTAACAGCCCCTTCTCCATCACTCCAGTCTGGAAAAACAGCCCATGGGATGCTGCTCTTCCTCGTGGCTCCACCAAGTCTGTACAAGGATATGGAAAACTGAATCCACAGCCTGAAAGAGCCAAGGGCCTCTCCAGTAGTCACTGCTCAGGGCCGCCTTCAGCTCTCCCTCATGCTTCTAATTCCAGGGTCCATCTGAGCTCATCTATCACATGTTATTAAGTCTATTTCTGCTTTCTGCATGAACAAGCTGCTAATCTCCCACAGGGAATGAAAAATGTAAACTCAACAAGCACCAAAAAAAAGTAGAAAGGCGTTAATAAACACGTAAACTGAGAAACATGTAATTTCAGGTCAACTCAAGTTCAAGCAGCTTCAGCAGTTGCTATGCTACCAGCTGGTGGTGGTGGGAAAGAACAGAGGCAAAAGGATTTTATAGCTCTGTCTAGAGTGGCTATTTAGCAACTTTTGCTTTCTGGCACATCTCTGTCTGCAGAATGAAGGATCATTAGTCCCTAAGCTGCTGAAATGGCAAGTGACTGGAGGTATTGACCACCAGGAAGCAGCATGGAATGGTTTGTCTGGATTGATTAAAGAGCTTAATCCATAGCAACCCGCTAGGTTTGCAGGAAAAGCCTCAGGCAGGATGCTTCACTTCATCTCAGGCAAAGCGGGGCAGTGAAAATCCCATTGTCCTTCACGTCCCTGCCCACCCTCTGGGGCTGTGCAGGACTGATGGGGACAGGATGGAAAAGTGAGGAAACATCCTAAGTTCAACAGAAGAGACCACTGTGACAGCGAGTCACAGACTCAGTGATGTCCCCAACCACTGACACTGGGTGCATTCAGGCTCTGCTCACAGTTAATCCCCACAATACCCTGGTGAAGCACTGAGGAATATATTGTTTTATAACTGCAAAAAAATGATTAATGGATGGCTGCAGGGCCACGGACTGAATGCAGACTTGTGTTCCAGCCCAAAGACTTTATGACCTCCCACAAAGAAGCATGTGCCAGGCTTGACATACAAATTTAGGGTTTTTCAGTCCATAAAGAAAAATGTTCTCATTTAAGCATTTATTTTCCTCTGACAGATCTGTGAAAAACATTTGACCATGAGGAGGCAAGTCAAATTTAGCACAAAAAAAAAAAAAGAGCTGATGCTGGAATGGTAGATAAAAAATGTGCCAACAGGGATCTCAGGGAGACACCCCCCGAGGAACTTCTCAGCTTTTTCAGCTCTATATCCTGCAGCAGCATCTAACAAACCATCCTGGCAACCAAACCTCAGAGTGGGTGGTCACCTGAGCACAGCTTTGCTTGATATCAGTGTGAGCAAGAGCACAGCTCTGATCTCAGTATGAAACTGGGATGAAGCAGACATGAGTAATTTCCAAAGGTACTTTGCTGAGTGCTCATTCTGGGTAGTCATTCCTCCTGCCTTAACTGACTGAAATTACAGACCTGGGAACATTGATAGCCCAAGGGAAGAGCAGGGTTTGCTGCTATCACAGCTATGCTTCATTCCAATTTAAAAGTTTTCTTACTTGGCTCCTTCCTCTGGGGTGGGAACAGATGTGCACCCCGGGAAACCTGAAGAACCTACTTGAATAACTGGATATCAGTGATATTTAAATATTCCTCATGCAGGTTCCAAAACATTCCCAGAAATACCACCTACAGAAATTGTCCTATGGTTTACACCTAAAGCAGCACAGTTCATTCCAGAAATTCAAGATAAAGGTTAATAATTTTTCCACTTTTATTGACAACAGAGTGTGCAAAAGAGCCAGGTTCATTATCAATAACTACTCTGCTGCCACAAAAGCCATGCTGTTTACACTGCCTCATAGCAACCTATGAATTTATTACAAAGTTTGCATGGCAGGAATCTTTGATTGTGGTGGGGAAAATAATCATTGTTCAGGTAGGTGAACACCAGGAGAACGACTTCATGTTCCATGGCAATTTCCAGGGCAGAAAGGGATCTCTTCCACCTCTAAGGCATGAGCCAGCATCTCCAGTGTACCACACGCTCCAGAGAAATCCTGCCTGCTACACAGAGATGTACTCCCAAAACTGAATGTTTGCAGCTGATGTCTTTCAACTGTTTTCTTTCCTCAAGGGAAGGAACAAACATTCTGCTTCTGAATGGAATGGCAAAAATATCTCAGAGTTGATCCTATTAACCCCAAAGGCTTGGGGGCCACCAGAGATACAGGATCCTGGATGTTACAATTTTACTTTTCTTTTTTCATAGGACTCCCAATATCTACTAATGTGTCTGCAATTAGTTAAGGAGTTTTTATTCTTTCTGATTTGCTGCTATCTCACTCCTGGGACAACTCATAAAAACAAGATCTCCTACCACCAGACAAAGGGTTTGAAAGAGCTGCCTTATGGCTTATGGAGTTTAAATTACAGGACTGAAGTGATTTTTAATGGGTCTTTATGTGAAAACCAGTGTTAATTCAACTGTTGGTCCTGTATAGCATGGATCCTCTTCCTTTTGGGATTATGTAAAGGAAAACTGTCCATCTAGAGAAGCTGTGTTTCATTCCTATAATATCAAGATTTTTTGCAGATCCACCAAGGCCTTGAGTCAGGTTCCTTCAAAGAAAACACCTATTACAAAATATATGTTTTAATAGTAGAAACTGTATGTTAGCTTTTCAAGGAGCTGGAAGACAAATATTTAATGTGCCACAAATGTTCCTAAAGCAGAGTGTGCAGATGTCCAGGCAATATCTGCATTTATGAGTAATCAGTGACCGTGGTCTCCTCACCGAAGCACTTCCCTGTGCAGAGCTCTCTGCTCACAGTACATTATCCCTCCAATCAATGCAAATTGAACCTGGGCTTTCCTGAGAAGGTCCAGATTCAATTTGGATTTACTGATTTAATCATCTGAGAGTTCCTTACATAGTCTGGTCCCCTACAGGCATACATTGACTAAATTCCTGAGATTCTGCATGTGCTGAAAAGCTAAAAACACAGGGGGAAAGAGGATGGGAAATCTACCAGGGCATGAGGGAAAGGGTTTTTTTTAATATTAGTCATAACAATACAAAGATTATATTGACTGGTCACCCTTTCAGGAGGATACACAGTGGTGTACAAGATTTGATATCCAATCTGTCAATTCCCAATACCTGTGGTCCCTCAAGATGGCTTCCAAACAGGTCAGGGGTCTTGAAGGAACAGCAACTCACCCAAGTTTTCTTGGTGAAACGAGGACAGCACACTACCTAAGCACTGAGCCAAGCTTTGTGAAGCATTTCACTGCTGCAGAGTGGTATTTAAGGTCACTTCTGGCTGAGAAAAGTGGATTATATGTGTTTATTCACGTACATACCTGCAGAACCTGCATTTCTGTGCTGTCTCCAGCACCCTCAGTGCTCAACACTCCAGAAAGAGTCTCTGCACCAGTTTGTGACAGGCAGAGCAGAAAGCAGCAGTGCTGAGTGTCAGCCAGCAAGCCAGGCTGCAGCCTTGCTGCATCACCAGCCTGTTACCAAGGGCTTCGTAGTCATAACAACAAAATTGAGAGATGCCAATTACCATAATAGTGAGCACATAATTAGCAGCAGCCTGAACAACTTGTCATCCTGCAAAACTGAAGAATCAGCAACAAAAATGCAAAGTGACCAACACAGGAGTAGGTACAAGAAGTTTCCTTCCTACAATAGAGTTTCAAATTATGATTTAGAAAATGATTTCTTCTTTGTAAGGGATGCTTATCTCTGGGTACAAGGACTGTATTTCTTCACTCAGTAGAGGAGTTATTATGTTTGATTATATTACTCTGTGATTTTAAGCACTGATGGATAAGGAAGATCAGCAAGGAAATGCCACAGAGTTTGGAAATCTACATTTTCAATTCTAGAGCTGCATCTGTCACATTGAAGCAAAATATCAAATGCTGATTATGCGTTTGCTACACACATAAAATGGAGCTAGAGCACAAAAGGGTCTATTTTCCCATTACTCTGTATGTGTGGAACTCCTGTTGATGCAGATCAAAGCAAAATTTGAAGCAGAGGAGTCACTGTAAAAGCTGTCATTTTTATCACCAGGAAGACCTGTTAGTGATTTTATCACTACGCAATTATCAAGTATGGGGTCAAAATTCTCCCTTCATCCTGTCAGTAATTCCTGTGGGGGGGACATTCAATGCCTACACATCTACACATACTACTGGACTGCAGATTTTCAGTGAATCAAAGCACCTGTAGGAAGAACAGCAACACAAACACCTCAAACAGTCTTGTTTGCAGCTGTCTGAAAGGACCCAACTCAAACAGGCTCAGTAAAGGATTCAGTTCTTCCATTTTCTTCTATTTCCTGCCTTTACAAGCAGAAACCTTCACTGTCCAAATAAGCTCCAGTTAATACCTGATGAGATCTTTGTTTAGTGACACAGAAAACCATTTGTTGTTCCAACTTGTAAATTTATTTTCCCTGCACGGGTCTCAAATACAAAACCCGAGAAGTGAATCGCAAGACATAATCACCACCTTCAGAGGGACAATATTGTAGGTCAAATGCTGACCAAAATAGGTTTACTGTCTGGTAAGGCTTCTTAAAACAAATTCTTTTTGCTTCAAGCCAAATTCTTGATGCCAGACTCAGAGTTCCTCTTTGCAAGGTGTCCTTAAGAACAGTAGAACATCTCTGGAGTTAAGAACAGGCAGATACAGGTTATGGTGCAGTGCTTGGCTTTAATGAACAGCTCGCTAGCCATTCATCAGCTTAGCTCCTTGTAGATTCACTTAATTATTTAAGAAATACAATTATTATTTGGCTCTGTGCCCAATTCTTCTCTACTTTATGCTGGTACAAGCCCAAAATAAATGGAGTTACCTCTGTGATGCAAATAAGCCAAGTTTCTGCTCTTTTGTTCCTCAGTATTCTGAAATGTTGATGATTCTTTATCCTTCATAGAAAGATGATAAGAACCAGCACCACAGGGAGTTATTTTCTAACAGAATCTGCTCTGTGCCTGCTCTGAACCCATTTGTTGTTTAGTAGGACCCTGGCACAGCTCCACAGTCCAATGAACACGATTAAAAATGACTTGATGAATTTAGTACATTGAACAGGTAGCTGCAGCCAGGCTGGAGGGAAGAGCACTGTATGCTAGGTGGGAATACTTCGTGTTTTGTAAAGATGTTTAAACAAGAGGTCTGTGGATCTGAGCACAGACAAATTCCAAGAGTCCTAATTCGGATTGCTGCCAAAAAGTCTGCAAGGACCAGGAACAAAAAGTGGGGGCAAGGGAAAAGAAACCTCTGCAAGGTTGCCTGTACCTCTGAGCACAACACAAATAACTGATCAGATCTGAGGAGTCAGGAAACAGGAGATGATGGAAGAGCCAAGAAAGGAACAGCTCAACCAACACAGGAGCTGCAAGGCACGAGAGTGAAGCCTTTCCTCCAAGTCTGGCTTAAATCCCTCCCAAATGCAGGGAAAAGCAAAGCCAGCAGCTCACAGTCAAAACAGGCAGTGCCAACTGGATAAAAAGTGAGTGGAGACAAATGGAATTGCTGTGGAGCTCATCATTCTGCCAGGCACACCCTGGAGAGACCCAGAGCTGGCTCTCCGGGGCACACAGGGAATAACAGGGGGTGTAACAGACTTGTCTGCTGCTGGCTTGTGATAAGATCACACAAACCCCTGATTTTAAGAAGTGTGCAATAATTTCAAAAAAAGACAAGAACTGAGCTAAACCCACCAGGACCTTCTGAGCAGCTGTGGTTGGATCATGCATAGGTACTCTACTCCCTAAGCAGAGCACTTCAGGATTTCATTTCCAGCAGAGTTTAAGTGATGGAATAACCAGAAAAGGGTGTACTGGGAGTAATGGAACAGATAGAGAACCAGCCCCAAAACTGTAGCAAACCCCTCTGAGATATCAAACTTGATCACAAGTGCTCTTGATTATTAACAACGAGACAAGAAAAACAAATAGGGGAAACAAATCTGCTCCTTTCATCTAACAAAATACATTCCAAAATTTTTCCAGGAGAAGGCACCAGCTCTCGAATACTTTATATTATATGTATGCCTTCAGCTCTGCTGGCTGATCTTGACAGCTGCACTTTAATTTATTTGCACGACTCTTATTGGAAGTTGAGTAAAATATGGAATACAGTGAGTCCACATGGTGATTTAGAGCCATTACATCCACATCTGTCAGCAGCTGCCAGTTGGAACACGATCTGCCATGCCACTGGCAGGCATTCCCTTCATTGGTAATAAAATCCAGGGCTATATTTCCTTGAGATCCTCCAATATTCACTGCATAAAAGCAGGCTGCCCTGAAAGATGGGTAGTAAAACTGAGATGAATTCACACAGCATCTCCAAGCTTCAGCTGCAAAGGAAACAGTGGCCCACTTATCCTGATGCTATTGGAAATGCCTGGACTTTATCTAAGAATGTAAATCACCTCTTTGTATAAATTAAAAGAACTTCCCAATGATACAAAGCCAGGTTATAATGTAGAACTCAGAGGATATATGTTACAGGGAAAAACAAGTGCTTCACACACACCCTTTTTTTCTTTTTATAGGGTTCTTAGGAGCTCATTTGGAATTTACTGTGCATGTAAATGCCAAATGAATTCCAAGTACTGCGTTACTGCCAATCCATTACACCAAGCCCTGCAATTTTAACTTACAGCTCCAAACTGCCTGTGGCACCAGGTCTGGATTCCAGTTCTTACATTCAGATAATCTCAGGGATCTGTGGAAATCACTTTGCTAACACTTCATCACCCCTCCCACATCAGGGTGCTTGTGCTGGAACACTGCCCGAGGTTGTGTAAAGGAAACACCAACACAAGACAGGCTATGAGTGAGCTCTGTCCCACAACAAAGGGTTTCAGTTGCAAAATGACTTTTACAGACAGTTATTAAATTTAACCATGAGTTTAAGGTCCTTATTTATGAGGCATTACCACAGCAAGTAAGAACAGACAAAAAAAAAGAGGACACTGCTGCCTCTTCTATCTTTTTGATTGAAATTATTGGAAAAATTCCAGAGTGTGATCAGGGACAACGGGAAGGTCAGCAGACAAAGTCCCCTGCCACCTCTGCTGCAGAGAGAGGCATTCCTTTTGCTGGGAAATCCAGCACAAAACATCTGTAAGAGCTGGAGGTGAAGCTGGACACTCTCCTGTAGTTCATGGTCCTGAGACAGGAACAAGGAATTGAGCAGAATCACAATCCCAGGCATCAGGAAAGAAGACCTTAGCCTGTTCAAGGCTCTGTTTGGAAAATCTCCATGGGTCCTGGACAGAAGAGTAGCCCAGGAGAGCTGCTGGATTTTCAAGGAGCACCTTGTCAAAGCTCAGTGCTCCCTGCTAAGTTGCTGGTTCAGTTCTCACCGCTGACAACAGAACCACTGGAACAGTTTCAGGGCTCTGCAGAGCACACTCAGCTCACATTGTCACACACAGCTCTAAAGTTCAAGAAAATGTTCACTTCAGAGGCCTGAAACAGCTCGTGACTGGAGAAACACTGTACTTGAAATGCCAGAGAGGGGTCAAAGCAGGTGTAGGGAGTTGTTGGCAGCTCCACAAACACACTGTCATTTTTGTGCTTGCAGCCTACTGAAGATTCTCTTCATCAGAAAACCAATATTTTCATAAAGGTTTTGTGTACATGTTCATCAGAGGTGCTGCTATAATTTACACTTATATGTTTAAGCCTGTTTTCACTGCAGGCATAAACAAGGGTTTGATTTTTAAAGATCTGGACTTTTAAAGACCTACCAGTAACAGCTGCCAAAAGGAACTCACAATAACTAAGAGCAGGTCCCCAGTTGCCTGGAAAAAAAAATTAAGATAAAACAAAACAAAATAAAAACACACCAAACAAAAAAATACCTTTGCATTATTCAACACAAGGAAGCAAAATACACTAAAGAAACAAAACTAGGCTGTGGTGCAGTTTGTCTTACCAGCTTAAGGTACACACAGGTTTTTGCTAAGCTTTACTTGTGTGAAGACAGCAGCAGCACACACTCTGCTCCCATGGCACAGTCCCACAGTTACCCCAAGCTGTGCCTGTATTCTGTGGCCAAAATAGAATCCATAATTGGTATCCACAATTAGCTAACTTGACCCACATGGCCCTTTTCAAGTATCTTTTAAGTGGCTTTTACTTTAATTGGGTGTTACAAACCCCTTCATTTCTTTGATTCATTAAGTTCCATCTCCCTCACACGTTTAGTACCAGCAGTATCTGCTTCTTCAATCAGCAGCATCCCTCAAGAGACCCAAGGTAACCACATGAAAGGAGCTCAAGCACATGAAAGTGGAGATTTCAGAAATTCCATCTGATATGATTAATTACTGAGCTAGGTTAATTTGCTGATGAATTGCATCCAATTCCTGTCCTCAAAAACCACAGCACAGGTCCAGATTCTGAGCCTGTGACTCAGCATTTTCTAAAGAAGTTGTAGCATCCAGACATCAAAAGACCCAGTGATGAAAATCTAGCCACACCTCACCCCTTCTCAGGACAACAAATTCCTGCAGGTGAGCTGAAGGAAGGGCAGCAGCACCGCCTTCTCCCTGAGCAGCCTCTCTTGTGTTCAACTTCATTGGCATTAAGAGATAATGAATATTTTGCTTAAGCTGATGTCTCATTGGGACATATTTCTTCATGGTTCAGCTGAAGTGCCTGGATGTTAAACTCAATTGTGTTTGCAGAGATTTTTCAATGAGAAGTAATTTATGTGGATGATAGCAGCACATGCATCTCACAATTGGGTGTGAAACAAATCTAAAGGCATTGTGTTCCTACATGTAAACAAACAAATATGCTCAGGACCTGCACATGATGAGAAGTAGGTTTGCAGTCGTGGGATTCTTGTGTTCCTTGTTAAAAACCATCCCTCAGGGTGTCACTACAATGTATTCAGTAGAATTAATTGCAGCCCAGTGTAACTCAGTAGGCAAATGCAACAACTCAAATACTTGAATATCACAGCTCTTCCATCCAGGACCAGTTTCATGGCAAACCTCACAGCTCCTCCCTGGAGAAGACGGAGAATCTCGATAAACAACATTCAAGCACAACTGCTGAACACAGTCCTGTTCCTTCCAATAAGGCACAGCTGTCATCTGACACACAGCAAGCACTAAAGAACTGCAGTTCACAGTGGGAAAAGTATCTGCTCATTACGTCTGTCCCAAGATTATCTGTATTATGGGATTTACTTCTACTGTTTCTTCTCATGGGAACAGCAGTGGAAAATGTATCATGGATCACTTCTGATTGTTCAAGTTCTCCCCACAGAACAGGTAAAATTTGCAAACTGAATATGGAACACACAATTTCCCACTTACAATTCCTTCTTTTCCCACCACCAGGACAGGATAACAACAAAAACTTGCTTCCAGTGGTAAATTCAGTGATGTGCTTCAGCCTAAAAAGGCACACCTGGCAGGATCTATGCTCCTGGTCTTTAGAGTTTCTCATTAATCCATGTCAGTGTGTCCAACTGGCAGTCAAATGGATCCAGCCTTGCTAAATGATTCATCCCACCTCTATTAAACACGTGATCCCATTCTCTTGCTCCTACAAGGTTCTCAGAATGGACAGGGACTCATTCCTGGGGCCACAGGAATTGTTCTGCTCCCTCTTCCCTAGGGATTCTGCACTGCCCACTGCTCTGTCACTTCTCAAATGGGGACAAATGGTCTGAGCTTAGGCTTTTCTGACCACAAACCCAGCCATCTACCCATCAAAAATTGTGCTAAATGTGTTCACCATACAAGACACTTTGAAATATAACCAATTATAAGGAAAAGCTGGTAGGAAAACAGAAGAGTGTAAAGAACTAAACAGGCCATCACAAGAACACAGCTTCTTCCTTTTTCTTCCACACCAGGGAATTGAAAAAAAGATCACCTTTAAGGTCCCTTCCAACCCAAAGCATTCAGTGATTCCACCTGTGGCATTAAGGACTGACAGGAGCACTCCAGGATTTATGCTTGCAATATGCAGTTTTGTTTATCAGGTTATCTTTTCTGGTTGTTTGAAAGAGCTCTGTGTCCCTTACATACAATGTGGAGCCTTAAAGGACTGCTTGTTTTATTCCCTTTAATCAGCTAAAGAGATACCAGCAGAGGAACCCAAGGGGAGCAGGGGCAGAATATCAGGGTTTGATGCAGCAGCAGCAGTTTCTTCCCAGTATCCAACAGTTCTGTTGGAGTAAAATTTATCTTCACATAAAGACAAGTTTTTCATCAATATTTTCACAGGTGTTGCCCTGAAGGATCGAGGTCCTCACCCTTTAAGGTGGGTTCGAAAATGTGGCAGAATTTGCAGCTAAGGGGCAGCTGTTGAAAATTGCTCATCTAACAATGAGAAGGAAAAAAGTGTTAGAAAAGCTTCTCTTAGACAATCTACATTTAGAGGAGCTCCCAAATGCATTTCCTAAGTGTGCATTCTAAACTATCAGCCCTATTAACTTTTCCTGTTAAAAAATCTCACAAAAAAAGCCAGAAAGTAGAAAGGCAACTTCCACTCTATAGAGGTATAAAAGGGAAAACAAAGCTTTGAAGGCAAATTTCTCAAAGTGAAGAAAATAGGACTTGTAATGAGGCAATCTAAATCTGCTCTGAGGAGTGGAGTTGAGGAAGAATATAATTTCCCATGATCTGTTATTTCCTTTAAAAGCCCCTTAGAATGAATGTAGAGTTGCCTATATTTGAATTTTTCTCCATCTGGTCAAGGAAGAAGATAGAGAAAGAAAGTAAAAAACAATTAAAGGAGAAAACCACTTTTAGTAAAGCTGTAATTTAAGTGAAAACTTTGAGTGAATCACGAACCACAGTTTTTGCAATGAACTGTTTGTTCACCACATCCCTGTATGAACCCTCCAGTACAGAAAGGTTGCTGAAGAAAGGAGAAACAGATAATTTTTACATTAAGATCTTGTCTTCCCATGAAACATGAACACTGAGAGCATCTTAATTTCCAGGGGTGGTAGAGTATGAAATTTTTCAGAACAGATTCAGCAAGGTCCTGAGAGACAGATAATTAAGAAAGCAATACTACCTGTGGGAAGCAGCACCAGCCAGGGTATGAATCAAAATCACTCTTTGTCAGCTGGAATAGATCTGCTTTCAATGGCACATCAATTTTAAATGTTTCTGATTCCTGAACTCTGACATGAGAACAGGGAGTGAGGAGATGAGATCAATGCCAGAATACTTGAGGTAAAGAACAAACTGATTCAACTGGGAAAAGCTGCTCAGTGCTGAACATGCTTTTCAAAAGAGAAAATGCTGTCCAACTTCAGAGAATTCCCCCTTATCCTTCCCACACCACAGGGACTGACAGTGACTGCCTGGAAAAGGGAAATTGCACAGGGAATCCCTCCCTCATCTTCACTGCCCAGGCTCCATGGTTCTGGTTTCTCTGTGGTTTCATCCTCTCTCTGTCATGTGAGGGGGTGTGGACAAAAAAATCAGTGTCCCATAGTGTTTGCTAAAGAAAATCAGATTTAAATCTTGTTACTGCTGGGTGAGTCTGCCATCCTTTCCACCAGCAGCAGGCACCCAGGGGTCTGTGCCACTGTGGGGTCATGCCCCAGAATAGGGCAGTTGGTGGCACCCTCAAAGACAAACATAACCATACCTCCTATTTAGATGAGGCTTCTATAGAAGAAGAAAGAGAAACTTGGCTGAAGTTTCTTCTCCAAGGTTTTCTCTGAAGATATGACACCTCTGAACAGGGGGAATTGCAGTTTCTCATAGATACAAACACAGCAGAGTGGTTGTACCCCAGCTCCCACTGCCAGCTTGCCCACGTTACAAATACCTCTTTTTACACCCACTGCAATAATATTGCACAGCAGCATTTCCCACCATTAATTACATTGCAGGAGAGAAACTTGTACCCTGGATATATTTTATACCTTATCTACTCTTTACTTCCTCTTGCTCCCAAAATCTTTCTCAAATCAACTTGAGAGGGGACAGATGGAAAAGAAAAAGATCCTTCTCACAAAAAACAGTGGCTATGGAAAGGGATTCCAACTGAAAAAAAACAGCACCCATCAAAACACTCTGCTTTCCTCTGCATCTGTTGAAAGAGTCTTGCAAATGCCACTGAAAATGATGGGGCGTCTGATGTTTTGACAGAAGCAAGAACATCATTAAGGTAAGAGCTGTCAGGAGGTATTTTATTTTCTCCCTGAAGAATAAGGCTACTCTTTAGGCACTCCTTTTTTTACTAATCTTTTTTCTTTCATTTCCATTCTGTAATTCAATCCTGAAAGATGGCATATTTTATTTGCCTGTGGACTGGATAGATTAGAGAGCAAGGGTGATGGCATGTGAATACAGCCATGTGGGGTTCCAAGGCAGCAGAGATGCACTAACTGTCCTGCCCCTGGGATAAGACAGGAAAACTATTCCAAGTCCAGCTGCAGTCCTTATGAACATAGAAAACAATGCTGAGGGAAAATTAACAGTAAGACAGTACCCAAAATTTAATTATTTCATTCATGGTAAATAATGGCAAGTAAAGCTCTTAAAAATAGAAGAAAAGGTGATTTTCTAATGAGATTTACAACCTCATCAGAGTCCACGTATGAATTAATACTAAACTCCCAGTGAAACCTCTGGGAACTCAGGATCATCCATAAATGAGTTTTCCACATTAACAAGGAGGAGGAGGTTCAAAAGAAAAAAAAAAAAAGCCAGGAACAAATCAAGGAATGGGATGAGGGAGCCAAATCAGACAAAATGCAGAGGGAACAATGCAGAACACACCTGGTCCAAGGCTTGGGGAGAGCCCATGGTGCTGCTCAGAGGATCAATGCCTGGAGGTGCACCATGAACAGAAATGAGTGCTGAGCCCTGCTACTGGCAGGCTCCAGCTGGGACAATCGGAGTCCAAATCCAGCAGCTCCAGCACCCAACAGGAACTGCAGCTCTGGATAGGCAGGGTGCTCAAAGTTCACTCAGAGGAAATTCCTGGAAGGTACTCAGAAACTCAGTGATGCTTCTTTAATCCACCACACAGAATGAGAACCGAAATCCTTCCCCAAAGCAATGTGACATGTCAGTCTGGGAGAGAGGATTAGAGAGGTCAGGCAGATCTCTCTAAGAGGCAAGCACAGCCTCCTCTGGAAACACTTTTCAGTAAAAGAAAAGGTTGAATCAGAGAGGGGAATCACGGCATATTTTATCAGGATTAATACAATAGATGTTTATTATCTGTGGTACTTTGTTTGATGGTTGTTATTCAGAAATCCTTATTTAGTCATTAAAAAGACAAGTGACATGTAAGCATTGTTAGCAGAGGCATTTTCTATAGAAGAACAGCAGACGTATGGGAGAATGAGTCAGATATTTATGTTCCCTTTTAAAAATAAAATTAGCAAGCTTTTAGAGGAACACACTGTTTCCAGATACATAAAAGCATTGCTGATTATATCCAATGTCTCCAACCCATGCAGAAGTTTTACTTGTTCTGGTCTATACAAAGCTTTTGCTCCATTCACGTGGCAAATCTTAATGAGGAATACTCCCTCAAGAGAAAATTAATTGTGGAGTCATGGAATATCCTGAGCTGGAAGGGACCCACAGGATTATCCAGTCCATTCCTGTCCCTGCCCAGACACCCCAACTACCCCACCCTGAGCATCCCTGGCAGCGCTGTCCAAACACTCCTGGAGCTCTGGCAGCCTCGGGGCTGTGCCCATTCCCTGGGGAAAAATAGACTTTTTGGAATCAAAGTTCCTTACTTTTTTAGTGAATACACAGGGAAGGGAGGGGACAGATGCAAAAATGTGCATTACACATAGAAAATCTGTTTGGCCCAGCTAGCTCATTTATCATAGGTGGTGGAACAGGTTTGCATTCTCCCTAAAGTGCTAAGAAATGTGTGAGACGCTGCATCCTCAATTCTCTTCACCATCAGCTCCAAATCTGCCAGCCATGTATTTTCTCAATGCCTCGTACACATGGATGTGGTGAAGACTCTTCATGAAAAAATCCCCCATCTGGTTCAATGCAATCAAATCAATGAAAAATCAAACAAAAATTCTAAAATTACGCATTTTTAGTTACTAAAAAGCTTTTCAGCTTTTGCAAGGCCATTCATAGCCCAGCATTTCTTCTTTGAAACAGATGGCAGTGGTATTTACTGTGGCTTCTTTTCCACCACAAATCCACAAAGAAAAAGCTGTTTTCAAGAAGTTTCTTTTTAACCGCAGAATAGAGAAGCGCCTTGCACTAAAATAAACTTTGTTGCAATACTCCAAATGATCATATTAAACATGAACTGGCTTTAACCTGTCCAAAATCAGTACTCCCTGCCGTGGTCTTTAAAGAACATGAAAGGCCTTTGTTGACTAATTACATTTGAAATCGCTTTTTTCAACTGATAAGTAAAACACTAATTGGTTATAACTGATGTGACCTTCAGATAAACCAGGCACTGAGCTAATGCTCTGCCTGTCCTCACCTGGAAAAATAGAATTCAAATCTCCTTTTCAGCCCAGCAGTTTCAGCCCATGGCTTGATGGCACAATATTCATCTAAAAAATGTCTCCTTTTGGGTTCACCCACTCCACAGAAATTTGGATTCAGGTAAAGATATAATGGCTTATTTTTGCACAAGTTGTGGCAGGGGAGAGGAACTTCTCCCCTCATTCAGTTAATCATGGGACTGCACGAAGCTCAGACAGAGTAATTCCTCCCTAAGGACATCAAGGACTCTCAGCTCCAAGTTCATCCTTTTATCTCTGAATTAGAAACCTATTTCCTGGTCAGGATGGAGGAAAACCATCAAAGCACAGTGAAGCACAAAGAACTGGGAGACAAAGGAGACACAGGATAGGAAGATAAGCCATGTGTGAAGCTCTGGTTTGGTGGGTGGGCAAAAGAATGAAGAAAGGGTGGGTTTAACTGCAGAGATAGCCCTGAGTAAAGACAGGAATGGCCACCTCTACTGCAGATGGTAGAAGTTGACCACAGACAAGTAAATTTGAGAAATCCAACCAGATCCTCTGACATTCATCAAGGTCTCATCCCAAAACAACTCTTGGTGCAAATGAACCATAGCCAACTAAATTAAAAAGTGAATTTTCCTGTTATCTCAGGGATAGGGGGTGCTTGAGCCACATATTCACACAAACCATTCATGTGAGTACCTGGAATGACTGCTGGGATTACAGAGCAACGTGCAGGTATTTGACCAGCACACTTGTGTACATCCCCGAGGATTTTGTTTTCTTCCTGAATATTAATTTCATGTGAGATTTACCATCCTGCACCCTCCATTATTTAATTATTCTAATGGAGTTTGCATTTGTTAATTTTCCGAAAATGGAATCCAGCAGGGTTTTGCTGAATGCTTTTTTTCTCTCCAGGGGACACATCCAAACAGGAATGTACCAACATCAAAAATGGAAAACAGGCTGCAGACCCTACCAAGGTATCAGACAACTCATTTAACACGAGAATTGTGTGAGGTATTACTTCAGGTAAATGACCCTAACACACTGTCACATTTTATGCAATTTGCCTCAGGCTCTCAATCACAGTCATTTTGTTAAATATCACATTAAGCCCCCTGGCTTCAGTTCTTCACAAAAGCTGACAAATACAAGCTCAGAGTAAATATTTGCTTTCACACATGACACAGAGCATGGAAGGATCTCCCTGTGCTTGTACTCCTGGATAACTACAGCCATTGCCCTAAATACACTGAGACTTAAACTTTACCCTGGCACAGAGCTACAGCCACTCTAGAAATAATCAGAAATAACCACATTAAGTGATAGCAAGTACAGCTATTTTGAGCATGCATTTTAGTGGCCTCAGAGAGCAAGTCCTCAGATTTTTACACACAAAGAAAAGCAGGTGTCCGGAGTCCTCCAAGGAAGGTCTGCCCTGCTCAGCTTTGGGTACTCAGTTCTGGCAGATGAATGTCTCATATTGCCAACTAACAGGCAAATTTCTGTTTGTTTGGAGAATTGCAATCACTACCAGAATTGCTGCCTTTTAGTTTGTCTCCTGTCTCCATCCATTTACAAAAGTTCAGCAAATACTCAGTCTGATTCTCTGTTGTGCACACAAAAGGACTTTTCCCTTTCAGGAGCCTTAAAGACCCTCCCTGGAGATGCCAGGGAGATCAAGAGATGCCTGGATGTGGCACAAGGTGCGGATCAGGCTTGATGACCTTGGAGGGCTTTTCCAACCATAATAATTCTGTGCTTCTATCTCTGAACATGCCAAGTCTTGTTTTAATAACTACGAGGTAATACCTGGGGGAAAACAGAAGGGAAGAGCTCAGGATTGGCTCCAGGGGCCAATCCTACACACCCAGTCCAGGTCTGGCACAGAGATGGCTTTTTCCCCCTGAAATGAAATTGTAGGATAAGCAAAACCTGGTGGTGTCTGCAGGGGTGAACAGGACAAGAGGAACACAGGGGTGTAATCAAAGTTGTGCCACACTGATGCTGCTGTGCTCTGTTCTGATACAGAGCTGGGGTTTGTTTTGGTTTGTGTTACTTAAACACATTTTGTCACAAAGCACTTCATAGTTTGATCATAAAAGTTGACTCATTTCTCCCCAAGGATATAAACACAGTATCTCACATATCCAGCAACAAGCTGAGCTTCTTTTTGCTCTTGGTTTGTGATACAGCTGCCTGGAACATTGGTTTGGGCAACAGACACAAATGGTAAGAGAAAGCACATGCTAAAGCTTGTAACCTAATGGAGAAACAAATTTTAAAATATATCTATTTTACCTACAATATTAGCATTAAATTTTGAAATAAGCTGCCTTTCCTCTTCTGCTTTTCAGAGAAACACATTTAAAGCCACAAGTATCAACAGCACGGCCCCCATACAAGGACTTGCACTGCTGGAATTGCAAATAAACCTCTACTCCAGTGGAATAACCCTATCAATGTAAGTGTCTTACTGGCCAATTATTAGTCATTTCCTCCATTCCCTTCTACCAGAATTGCCTACTGTATTTTCTCCTGCTCAGATTGAAAACAGGATAAATATATGCTGCAAGAGCCAGAAGGCCATTTGTCTGATCTTACTGACAAAAGTTTGATTGATGCAAGGAAAATGCTCACCTCACCTGCAGCAAAACATTGTGATGTGGGCAGAGGTGTCTGTGAGTGGATAACGTTATAGCTGTCACTTCAATTGCTGCCCTGGAGAGCAGCTAATGAGAAAGGCAAGGAACAGGTGCCTATAAAAACCTCAGAGCTGACAGAAATTCCTGCAGTGGTTTTACCCAAGACAGAACCTCCCTTTTTTTACAGCTTTCCAGGCAGGCAGTGCAGTACACACCACAGAGTGCAGTAAACACTGGAGCTTGCTAATTTACTGCACACAGCCACTTGAAATAGCTTTCATTAAAGCACCTCCCCAGCTGTACAGGATGAACTTCAGGAGGCTGTTTCTTCTGCTCTCACATGATATTCAGGTCATGCTTTGTGCTAGGAAGTTTATTTGCCTGTAGTTCCTGGCAGCATCACTGTGAAAGACATGCTCAGGTAAGTAGTAAGTCCACTGCTGATGTACATTTGTAAAATTTATTTTTTCCTGCTGAAGCCTCAGGTAAATCTGATCCATCTGTGTCAGCCATTACTGCTCTTGAAGCAAATTATAACCCTCTGCTAAAACTCCACAATGCCCCCCAACTCAAAAACCCCAGGAGTAAAATGCAGCTTCTTGAAGTTCAGGCACAGAGTAAAGATGGTTCTGAGGCTGCTCAGGCTTTAGAGAGTGGAGCAGATCCTATGAGCACATCGTGTAAAAATATTCTGGGGTTTTTTATAATGTAAAAATATTCTGGGGTGTTTTGCATGAGCTCAGAGGTCACAGACACCCCGTGGTTTCCATATGTCTGTTCATATGCCAGCTGGGATAGTGAGCACTAAGTTGTATTTTCCAAGTAAATACATCTGTTCAGCTCTTCCCCCTCCCAGTTTCACTCCATTTGATTTTCCTCTAGCTGGAACTATCAGAGAGGCTCTGTCTCAAGCACTGTGAGCCACAGAAAAACCCCTCACGTTTAAGGTCAGGTTGCAGGTTCAATCATCTGAAATGATCAAGGCAAACTTGACAGAAAAAATAAACAAAAAAAACACAGCTGAGGCTGGCAACCTATTGAGATGTGAGCAGCAAAAATAGAACTGGAATGATAGAAACAGAGCCTTTGCTAAGCATCAGGCAATTTTGGATGTAAAAAACCCCAACCAACTCAAACAACAACCAAACACCCCAGACATTAACCAGAAGGGATCACTCTGGCTGGGAGCCCTTCCTCTCCCTGCCCACTTAAATAACACCCAGAGATGAAACAAACTTCAGGATTTGTTTCAAAAATCCCCCACACCTCCCCTAAACAGCCAACAATAGTAGCAGCACCAGCCCTAGTAATCTTATGTCCCAGATATACCAGGCAGACACAGCAGAGAGCCTGATAGCCAGTTAAGTCATTTGAAAACCAGGTGAATCCTTCTTTACCACTCAATACTTCTCTTTTTATTTCATGTTTTTATGATACAGAGTTTCACAATACCCTGCAGACCACAACACTCCTTCCAGCTTTCCCTCTCCTGTTTATTTCCAGTTTAAAACTCAGCCTTGAAACATACTTCTTGATTTAGGCTGTTCCCTCAGAGAGACTCCACAGTATTACACCAAAAGATCAATTCCTTCTTTTTCCACAAAATGCATTTGGAGGCAGTAATAAATGCTAGAAATTCCAATATGCTGCACAGTGAGCTGTTCACCCTGAGAGCTGCAATGATGGGTGATAGGTGTTGGTATTTCACAAAAAGCATTCCAGAGCCTGCAAGAAATTGGGGAGGATTGAAACTACCATTCAATATTCCTGAAAAAAAGAAAAGGAAAAGAGTGGGAGAGACAGCCCCAAACAAAATCTGAGACTCATTTACTCCAAAAGAACATGTATAAAGGCCAAAATACCAGCTCAGCTCATTGCTGGTGACAGTCTGAGTGCCACTTCTCAAAATACTTTCTGTGCTTTATTCCTGTCAGAGTCAAAGGACATAAATACAGAGAGAAACAGAAGGAATTATGAAAAAACTTTTGCTAAAATCCCACTACAAATCTGGGCAATTTAGGATGAATTTCTGAACTCCACAGCACTTGCTGTGGGGCTCAGAGCAAAGGGGATAGGGCTGGAGTTCACAGCTCTCAGAACAACAAGATCACACACAATACCACTTTATTTATCCTTCTGCTCACATTTTTGGTGGGTAGCTCAGTGTTGATAAAAAGCCTGGGATTCCCAAGGCACTCATGCACAGTTCCAAAGGCTTGGGACGTTTGGATGAGCAGGAATCCCCATATTCCCTCAAAACGCCCAAAATTTAACATGCCAGGGCACACATTTGGATGCTGTGGAACAAGCTCAGCCTTCATGGCATGCAGGCAGGGCTAGAAATGTGGTGCAGGAGCACACACAAAAATTCTGCCTCTCCCAGCAGTGAAAGCTTTTCTGTGGCACAGAAATCCCTTCTGGGGTGGGCTCAGGGCATATCTTTCTGGGACTGACACCAAAAAGCTGTTTGACTAAAATAAAAAACTGCTAAATTTTACCATGCCTGAACTGAAAACCATTAACTTCCATCAATCTCCATTAATCATTTTTGAGGTCTCCGGGACAATTTCTCATTAATTCATGGATTGTTTGTTATTGTTTGGTTCAGAAGTTCCCCATGTAGGCAATAATTTCCTGTCACGTGAAACACTGCTGATGCAACAAGTGTTTTTCCTTATCCATGTAGGACATGTTTATAGTGCCTTTCCTTGTCTCTGCTGAAGAGGTTTGTATTAGAATTGGGGGAAGAAATATTAATTAAAATCTATGTGCTTAAAAGTTCTCCCATTCCAGAGCAAGGACAAACCTGGTAAGGAAACATATTCACTGTGGAAACAAAAGGAAATTTTGCACAAATATTTGTGAAAAACCAGTTTGATAGATTTTCCCCAGAACTGACAACAGTTCTTCAATAGAACAAGGGACCTTGCAAAGATACTTAAGACACATAAATTAAACAAACTAAGCCAAGACTGTGGTCAATACAGGTTCACATTCAATACTTCAAGACTGATTATATTTAGAAGAAAGGACTAAGATCTGTTAGCTGCAAAAGCTGGAAATATCCAACCCAAATAAGGTATAGTTGCTACATAGGGAAGATAATTAAGTATTTAAAGAGCTTATCTAAGGCTGGTGAGATTTTCTATAATTTAAAACCTTTCAATCACAATCTTTTCTGAAGCCTCTTCTTCTTTATTTATAAAGTATTGCTCATGGTGCAAGAATGACTTGTGGATTCTGTGGCTTGCATTTCACAAAAGGTCAAAGGAGACTAAACATTTTTTTCTTCCTGTCATGACAGCTGTAATTCAGGTGAGGTATATGAAAAACAATAAAACTTCCTTATAAGTGTAGAGCTGCTACACCTGGGGCTGAGCCATACAGAAAATTCTCATCCTCTCTGCTGAAAGAAATCCTGGAAGAGAGAATATTGTAGTCCCTATTGAAACTATCACAGCTTTAATGAAGGCTATTAAAATTCCCTTTTTGCTCAGGAAAGACCAATAATCCCACTCTAAAGACTGTAACAGTACTGTGATTCCATGAAGATGAGATATAAAGACATTATGGTGAATTTGAGGGTAATTCAACAGCAGAATGATTTTCCTTGGTCTCCTTGACTAAATGCAGTGTCAACTAATGCTGAATTACATCCCACAGGCCAGGCTTTGAGAGCACCATGCTTGTGGGGAAAAGGTTCAATCTTGGAGACAAAAAATGTATTTTTCTTAATTACTCCATTTTAAATCCTGTAAGCAAAATTAAGGAAACAGTCTTAAGGATCCTGATGGTTAAATATATAATTTTATATAAAATGTTGGTTTATGACAAGATTTCAGTTCTCAAGAGCAGCTGGATTTGTGATTAAAGCAATGAGCACAAAACTTTTCATGAACTGAGCAATTGCTGCATATTCTGAAGGGCCTCACCAAAAGGCAATAAAAATCAATGTACCAAAATTCTGGGTCATCCTTGAAGCAGCATATTCTTGACACAAGTAACAAATTATCTGCAATGCCTCTCAAGTGGAGCACAGGTAAAGTTAAGTAAAAGCAAGGTGGGAGAAAACAATGTAAGAGCAAGCACTAAAGTGTTTATATTTAGAGTTTTAGCCTCAAAATCATGGGAAATACTGAAAAATCACAATCTGATGAGCAATCTGGGTCATAAAACTCAATGATACCACATTGCTGATCAAAAGGCAGCAGGATTTGGTCAGCAGTGCTCACAAGGGTCAGTCAAAAAGTCATGAACAGCAGAAGCAGCAGCAGAAGGATTTGTTGTAACATGAAGGAAAGAGAAAATTGTAGAAGCAAGTAGTCCAAAACTCTTCAATTTTAATTTGTGTCTGTACCCTGCTGAGGGAACAAACTGTTTGTAAGTTGTAGTCTGTCATGTAAGTCAGTAGTAGCTGTAGGGTAATAAATAGGACAGTAAAGCATATGCAAATCTGATTTATGGGATCCAAACAGAGAGAGCCCAAGTCTTGCAGCTATTTGCATCTTCCTCACATGCAAACAAGCACTGATGGAAAGTTTCCTGCTGAGAAAGAGAGAGAGACAAGAGATGCACAGGAGAGAAACCTGGATAGGAAAAAAAAAAAAAAAAGGAGAAAGAGGACTGGAATTCCTTCTTTCGACTGGGGTTTTGTATATCTGGGCACCAGAGCAGAGCACAATCACAAAATCTCAGAATGGTTTGGGTTGGAAGGGTCCTTAAAGATCATTTGATTCCAATCCTCTGCCATGGGCAGGGACACCTTCCACTGTCCCAGGATGCTCCAAGCCCCATCTAACCTGGTCTCGGACACTTTCAGGGATTCAGGGGCAGCCACAGCTTCTCTGGGCACCCTGTGCCAGGGCCTCAGCACAGTCTGAGTAAAGAATTTCATCTAATCTAAATCTCTCCTCTTTTAGTTTAAAACCATTCCTGTTCACCTTGAAGGTGTAACAGTGCAGGTGTTCATCAGGCAGTGTGGATTTTGGGAGCTAGGAAATATCATATTATGGAATTTTCCTCTCAAATTCCTAGGCCAATTAATAAAATAGTTATATTTGAGTTATAAATACAGCAAGGCTTGCTGTAAGCATCACTCTGTTGCTCAGCAGGTTTCTGGTCTTAGATCTTTAAAAGTCACATCTGGACAGGGGTGATGGGGAGGGTGTGACCTGAGCTTGTCTCCAAACACCAAAGGGGGAATTTATTCACCATGGCAGAAATCAGCACATCAGAGCAAAGCTGGAAAGCAGTGCAGCAGGTTGGACGGGTGATTGTATGAGAAGAGTATTTCATCAGCTTGCAGCTAGAATGGGTGCTGGGAAATTATTTGGTTTGAAAAATGAAGCATTCTTCAATTGGGTAGAGATGGAAGAGGAGGGCTGCAAAGTCTCCACTCCAAAGTGCAATTTGGGCTGTTTCCTTGTCTCACAGTCTCAGTGTTGGACGCTGAACTGACTTCAAAGTGATCATTCTGTCCTCAACCCCGCAACAGGCTCTTTAATCTCTCCATTCTGATAGGACAGATGCAAACATAATCAGCATTAGCTGCTCCCTGGAGCTCAGTGGCACTGCCTTGGAAAGCAAATCAGCTCCAGTGCTCAGAGCTAAATGCTCTGCAAGCCTCAAAAATCCCATTCACCTGAATTCCTGACACCAACTCTCGCCATGGTCTCCATTCAGCACCACTCACAACTTCAAAAGCCTTTTGCCATCTCCCAGACTGGAAGCTAAGAAGATTCTGGAGCTGCCTTAATGCCAGTGTCCCCAGTCCCATCAGTCAAGGGTTTACAGAGCTCCGTTCATTTTTTCCTCATGAACTTTCAACCTTTTTTACTTCAGGATTAGAGGCTCAGCTTGTCAATGCCAACCTCCAAACCAGCAGAGGAGTTGAACCTTGCAGTCTGTAGGGGTGTGTTAAAAGGAGGGAGAGGAGTGTGTTTGGCACAGAGACCTGGAATCTCTGACGGCTGAGCCCCCACAAAGAGAGATTGTTTAAGAAAGGGTTAGACCTCACCACAATCCAAGGTGCTGTAAGATGTACAAAGCACAAGAAAGCTAAGTTAAATAAATCAGGGCAAGGTAAGGAATCAACAAATAATTGTAACTGTTTTTTACCTTGCTTCACAATTTGTTTAAAAACAATAAAAATAAGCTCTGGGCACACATTTCACACATCCTAAAAAACCCACCCATGCACTGTGCAGAACCTCAGGATGCTACCAGTGAAAAACGAAAACTCAAATCAAGACAAAGATGGCTGGGAATTCATCAGCACCTACTCAGGGCAGAAGGTGTCCCTTCCACAGGTGATGTTCAGCTTAGTTCAGTGTCCTACAACAAATGCAAGACTTCTGCCGAAGTTGTAGGAACTACTTCATATAAGTATTGATCTCTGAAAGAGATCAATATCTGAGCTTCTTTAGCATCTGCTGCTGCAAAACTTTTAAAAGTTCCAGTCACCACACTGGCTTTAGGTATTTGCACCTACAGAAACAGTTTTCTCCTTTGTTTGGAAATTAATTGATTTGTCCCACACTGTATTGGAAATACACCCTTTGTTTTGCAGATTTATCATTAAAGATTCTCATACTGACAATTATCCATTCTTACTGAGAAATCTGGTGAATCTTAACGTGCATTTCACATAAAATAAAATATTGCTTTCTTTTTAAAGTTTTTTTTCAGCTGCAAGTGATGTATATTTTGATGTGAAAGGGGTATCCCTGTCCTGCTGAGATAACAGCTCATGCTTGACAATTACATCCCAGAAGTGTCCAACTCTGCTTGAACCACACCAGAACCTTCACCAACATCCATGAATGGTGACAAATGACACCTCAAGGGAGTTTTCTTGAATGAAAAGCAGTTAACAGCATTGTAACCACAGGATGGATAAATTAAGACCACCTTTAGATCCTATTTTTCGGGAGAAGCCCATTAATAACTTCCCTACAATTAAGCAGGCAGAGGAAAGATGAGCAGAAGACTTAACAATGAATGTGACTCATCTGCTAAGTCTTTAAGCTCAGTCATAAGCAAAAAAAAAAAGTATAATTTTGAATTGTAATGTCATGTGAGCATCATTAACAATCAGCTTGCAGGAAAGCTTGTAGTTGAAAAGGAACAAAGAAGAATGAAAAGCTGCCCCATTTGGTTTATAATGACACATATCCAGTGGCCATCCACTGCAAGAACACTTCCAGGTAGCAAAGGCATGGGGAATTTCTCAGTATTTTATGGTCTTCTCTGCATCAACAGTCATGAGTAAATTTCAATGCAGTTGCCTTCAACCTCCTTAATAATTCTGGCTAGAAACTACAAGGTTTGCATGAATACTGTGTATTTAGTCAAGACCTCAGTGGTGTGATAGAAGAGCCATTATCATTTCCCAGTTGTTAATAACAAGGTCAAATTTAAACCTGTACTCCCTGCTCTTACACAGGAACAAAAAGGCTGCTGAAGAGAGAAACAAAAAAAAATTGGAAAAATATAGATTGAATTGAGAATAGGCCATTACGTTTATGAGCTTGTCTTGTAACCCTTGTAGCTTTCTATTCCTCCTGAATATGTTTATTTTTACCTTGTTGATTAATATAAACAAGAGAAACAAGGGAAACACATTCTGCACCATTACTGCAAGTCTGTGTGGCACTGGCTGCAATGCCTGGATCCTTTATATAAACTGCACATTTTTCACTTCTCAAGGAAATGGTTTCATTTCCCAACTCTATTTTGGAAGTTAAACATAAGGAGAGGGAGATATTTTCTTTTGAGAGGACTCATGTTTCATACTACTGAAAATCTACAATACAATAGCTTTGTCTTCCCTCTCCTTCATTGGCTTCACAGATATCAAGCTGGATGGAAAGAAAAGAAATTGGAGTTACAGCTCCTGGGGAGTGTTTGTAATCTCTTTGCCTCCCGTTTTCTTACCACACACCCACCCAGTGATTAAAACTGAGTTAAAGCCACTGCTACTGAGCTGCACTGAATTAAACAGAGCAGTGACAAGTTCAGGTAATCACCAGCCAACACCAAGGAAAGGAGCACTGCATTCCCTACACCACTGTGACTGCAGAGAAATAAAGGAAGAAGTGGCTTTTCCAGACACTCCATGAATGGCAGAGCCATTCAGATATTTTACAGGCAGCATAACCCCCATGAGCAGCCTGGATGCACCTCCCACTCTGTGCTGGTGTAGTGCTCAAAGGAGCTGTGTTATTTTTTTACCAAATCTGTCCTCAGCTTCTCACAGCACCACGTGCACCTTCTGAATACTGACTGTACTGGTGTAAACTGGGAAAAAACAGAGAAAAGGGAGGAGCAGCCCAGGGAACCCTCATTATCAGTGTCCTGGCACTGGTGGGAGCACCAGCCAGGGACTGACTCCTGCTCACAAGGGGATATCTTTGATTAACCTGCAGAACTCAGACAGATGGATTCAAACCTGCCCAGAAACTTCTGTGATCTGGATGGGCCTGATAACTTCAGATAGGGATTTTCACACCTTCCAGCTACTTATTCATGCACTTGGAAAAAAAATACATTTTTAACAGCAAAATCTAAACCAGCCACAGCTGAGCTTGTCTCCCAAAGGGCTCTAAGGGACAGAGGGGCAGGGTCTTCCAATCACCCTGATGGCAAAAGAGGACAGCTGCAATACGGAGTCTTCTTTTCATATCAACACCCCCATTTCCTGGGTGAAGTGTGGGGACTTGAGCATCACCAACAGAGGTTTATGTTACCCCATGATGACAAGGGTGTTACATCAGTTTTAGTGAGCACATTTAGCCTGAATATCCCAGGATAAAGAACTGTCTGCATATCAGGCATGGAATTTTAATTTTTTTTAAAATAAACAGACCAAAAACCAAAAGCTTTAAACAGTCTTTTTCATATCTTCTATGGGAAGAGAAAATCTTTGGAGCTGGTGATTTTCCTATATAATTGCATGGAAGACAATTTCCTTTCATCCCAGAAACACACTGCAGAGTATGTTACACACATATGAATCACACACTTCCATACCCAACTTCTTGTTTGCAAGAAAATCCATGGAGAACCTGATGTGACATTTCTAGAACCAGCTCCAGCCCAAGTTCAGGCTCAGCTGAAGAACAGTTATTTTCATTTCTTATGACTTTTAAGCTCCAGAAAGTTCTTTCTCCTAGTCCCACTTCCTGCTATCGAATAATTAACTGGAACTATTCTGGAGCTATAAATACTGAGACAGCCAAAATACCTGTAGAGCTTTATCTTGATGACTCTGACTTAGAACTGTAAATCTGAAATTTTCACAGCTTATTTCGTACTGGAGAAGCTTCTATACAAGGATTTATTTAAATAGCTAATTATTTATCATGTTTTTCACACCGGAGTTTATCAACTCAAACAACTTGGCAGGAGTTTTTTTTTATTCAGTTGATTGTTTAATGCCTATATTTGTCTATATTGTTTTCCTTTGTTTTGTGTTTTGGGGGTGTTTTTTTTTTTTTCTTTTGTAAATTCCAGGGCCTGCTTTTAGGCAGATACTCAGATAACTGGAGCAGATTTCAGTGTGTACCTGGTGAGTTAATAAACAGATGGTGGAATTACAGTGATGAGCATCACACCAGAAGAGACCCAGAGAGAGGATGGTAAACAACTCTGACAGGGAACCCACCTCTCCCTCTGGTGTCACTCAGTGCAACAGCTCCTCGTGTGACTGATAAAAGCCTGATAAAAGCGAGCGGTCCCAAATATCACAGCCATGACAGAAAGCCTCTCAGGTAAGAGACAGGTTATTTTTTCAACCAAACACTTTGAAAATCAACTAAGACAAAACTGAAGGGAACAGGAACATATCCTCAGTGGTCTGTGGAGAGGCTGTGCTGAGGCTCAACAGGCTCCTCCTACCCCTGTGGGAACAAGACAGACTCTAAGAAAATGCCAGGAGCTTTAAAAGAATGTTAAGATAGCAACAGGTAGCAGCAAAATAATTTTGAGAGACTTCTGGTGTGTGAAAATCTCAGAAAAACTCTCTTGTGAAAAAAAAAAGGTTATAGATGCTGTAATAGTCCCTCTTTATCAGCTCTGCACGGAATCCTGTCATACACTGAGTGATTAATTTGGGCATCCAGAGGATCTGAAAGGGGTCAGGGAAACAAAACAACTGCAAAGAGTCCTCCATACACCCTCACAGAGTTTAAAATGTTATACACAGCCTTACCTAATGTGACAAGTGTCCTGGAAGGACAGCAGCATTAATACAGACCTTAAATGATAAAATTCTAGCCAACTCCCACAGCATTTTAAACAATCTTTACACAAGCAAAGCCTACATTTTGCTCAGAATACAAATAACTGTCACACAGCTTTAACTTAAAAGAAAATTACAGGCAGGAAATGTTCCATTCAGGTGTGAGCAGCACAGCGAGACAGAGAATCTCTGGGGCTTTTTTAAACTGCCCTATACAAAATTGTATTAAATTGCTATATGTGCACCAGTGAGAGAGAAGAAAGAGAGAAGAGCTATTTCCACTGGAGCACCGAAAGATGCAGGTGGAAATGACAGGTTTCTCTGGCCTGCCTGTTATGACTGGAGAGTGCAAAGAGAAGAATAAATGTTTGTCATTTCTACCAGCCAGAAGACAGGGAAGCATTAGCACATACAGCAAATATCTGCCTAGAGAACAGCATTTGCACAGGATTACAAGTCTATCTCCTGCCACTAAACATACTGAAATAATTTGGAATCAATACAGTTCTGTTCTTTTGTAGAAGATTGCCAGTAATGACTTTACAATAATGAGCTGCTCTTAGGGAGGGTGTCCACAGACAAGCAAGGTGGTGTGTGCTTAATTTCATTGATCATTCCATTTGCTGAAACAGGTATTTACTGTGCAATTTAGGGAATGAAAATATGTTCATTTCAAAGTAAAACCTCTCTTTTGATATGCACCAAACTTTTTCATTCAATATTGAGTAATGTAAACTTCTTTCTGTTCTAAATACCCCAATAAAACTTCTTGTGCATAGGGAAGCAAAGAGACATTTCGTTTAAAAAGATACACAGACACAGTTTTAAATCCTAATCTTTGCTGAAGAAGCACCCTGTGATTTTATGTTCCTCTGATCAAGAGAAAGCATGTGAGAAGCAGATGTTTAACTTGGATTTAGCAGGTTTAGGAGCAGGACTATCAATTGTGCAAAACCTCAATTACAGGCTAATTGAATGTATGCTCAAGTACATTATTACAATTCAATAATCAACTCTTCAGAATGAAACAATTCCAATTTGCTTTCATTTCAGCCCATGCACACGCATTAAATTTGCTGTTATTCACACTAAAATTAGGCTTGTTGGAAGTCCCAGAGTGTCACAGGGTGGCACCAAACTGACCTCAAATGAGCCACTTAACCTCACCTGCTTCCTAACCAGGGATGAGGAGCAGGACTGCACCTTCCTACAACAAGATTATCCTCTTAAAGTTTCTTCCAGTTTGGTGTCTTGCAGAGCAATCCAGCAATGAAGCCACCAGCATCTTTCCTGCTGGACATCCAGCCATGGATAACAACCATTAAGTGGTTTTAATTTCTTCTTCTGGTTTTTCCCTGCTTGTATCAACAAATATGCAGTTCCAGGTACTTAACTCACCTGGAATGCTTGGATACCTGGTTGCTCTGGAAGGCTGCCTCTCTTTAGCACTGGAACAATCCCAGGTGTGCCACTCTAGGCAGCTCAATTCCCTTTTAATAGTGAATTCATTCCTCCCCATTTGAACAAGGTACAAGATCATCAGGTGGGAATTAAAAGCCCTTGGCATCCAGCACAAGCATTCTCCTCCTGATCTCTGCCATCTGAACATCTGCACCACTCAACACTCCAAGGCATCTGATCCAAAGGACACAATCAGTTGGCAGAAAGCAGCACAGTGGACAACTTGATCTCATTTCTACAGGTGCCCTCTGTTTTATACCCACATTTAAATCTATAAATTATACCCTGTGAGCAGACCCAGACCCCAAATTCCCCTCATCCCTAACAGAGAGTACCTCAGGAACTTCTCAGCCACCTTCTGAACTCACCAGCTAAGAGTCAGTGAGCACTCCTGTGGTGCAGCCCAAGTAAGATTAAAAAAGAAATTAATAAGAACTCAGCATAGGGAGCAGCACTTCACCCCATGCCTTGTGCAGGTGAGATTAAGGCACACCTTGCATGTGTCAGGCCCTTGAATCATGGTAATTAACGTGGCTAAAATCCAAACACCCTTCAAGAACCACTGATGCTTCTATTCTGCACTTCAGGCCATCACCAGCATTTTCTGCTAGCAGCCCTGAACTGTCTCTCCTGACATGCAATGCTCCATCACAAGATTATTTTTGCCTGATAAAATCCTGGAAAGGAAAGCAGGTGAAGCTGACTGACAGCCCAGATGCTCAGATGACTACAGCAAAAGTCTCCACAGCCACCCATATTTTACTGCAAAAGCTTACAAGCAGGGCTGCATCCAAAGTTTAAATTCAAATATTCAAGATACCGGCTTAAACTCATGTCACTTTTACCCTTTGCTCTTACTTTAACATGAATGAAAGAAGAACCAACAGAACACCAACACTTACAGGCAGTTACCCTCTGGGAGGAAACACCCTTGCACAAATTGGTTGATTTGGGGCTCCTACCTTTCACAATGAGCTCGGCGTAGTTGGAGACGCCGGAGCCGCCGTCGGAGCGGATGACACAGCGGTACTTGCTGATGCTGCGCTGCGATGTGTCCGCCACGCTCACTGTGGCTGAGAAGCGCCGGTGGTTCACCACTCGAGTGACCATCAGGGCTGTGTCCCTGCCATTCCACTGCTGCAGAGGCAGAGAGAAACAAGGCAGTAATGCAGACAGGCAGGTTCTGCGTTGGTGCAGCCGTGTGTAATTCATTATATGTCATTCACAGGTCAGAGTTCTGTGTTCGCGTGGCTGGGAGAGGTTTTCTACAAGCACAGATTCTCAAGGGAAGATTTCAGCCATTCCCTTGGGAATCCACAGGGCTGTGTGAGCTGGGCCATAAATATTCTTATGCACAGCTGAGGGTGGTGAGGCCTTGGCACAGGGTGCCCAGAGAAGCTGTGGCTGTCCCACCCTTGGAATTGTCCAAGGCCAGATGGGACAGGGCTTGGAGCACCCCGGGATAGTGGAAGACATCCCTGTGCATGGCAGGGGTGGCACTGGATGGGCTTTAGGGTCCCTTCCAACCCAAACCTGTGACTCTAAGACATATCTAAATTTGTACTTCTGTTTAACATTTGAGATATATCTGGGGATTCAGTGTGTTCTAATGATAAAAAGAGGGTGAAGGGTCTGGAAGGGAACCCATATAAGGGGCAGCTGAGGACATTTGGCTTAGTCAGAGTGGAAAAGAGGAGTCTGAGGTCAGACCTTTCACCAGGGTCTGCAGCTCTTCCTGAGGGGCAACTCCAACCTCTGCTCCCTGTGCCAGGGACAGCACCCAGGGAATGGCTGGAGCTGTGTCAGGGCAGACTCAGGCTGGAGATCAGGAAAGGCTCTTCCCCAGAGGGTGCTGGCACTGCCCAGGCTCCCCAGGGAATGGGCACGGCCCCGAGGCTGCCAGAGCTCCAGGAGTGTTTGGACAGTGCTGCCAGGGATGCTCAGGGTGGGGTTGATGGGGTGTCTGGGCAGGGACAGGGGCTGGGTTTGGTGATCCTGTGGCTCCCTCCCAGCTCAGGATATTCTCTACTCTAAGATCAGTTTCTGAAAAGTCGGCAGAGTGCTGGCTCTGACTGTGCAATTCCACACAGTGTAATTAGAGGCCCGGCTTGGATGTGGAAACACAACAGCTGAAGGCTTTGTGTTCACCTGGGAAAACACTAAAAACGAACAGATTCTGTAAATTTGGCCTTTTCAGATGCAAAACTCTGATTCTGGACCAATTTAAATAAATTGGTTGGATGAGCAGACATCCTTGTACATCCAGCATTCCCCAATAAATCTCTCTAGCAATGCCAGACCACATTTTTCCAACTGGAAAAAGGACAGGAGAAGAATTAGCCAGAAATTGTTCTCCATGGTATAAACACCTCAGTTTGCTCATTTGTCCAGTTGATTAGGAATTTCAAAGGAAAGCACATTGCTGTTTTGGCAGTTTCCAGTAAACAGTTTTTAGGGGTGTTTCCAAGGCTATTTTCATTAAATGTTGCAGTTTTAGACAATGGAAAACAGGTTTCCATTAGCAGTAGCAATTATTTCCTTTCCAAACTCTGCTTCTCATAGGGAAGGGCTCTTACTGCTGCAGGTCGGAACTAGTTTTGCACACATGTAATTGTAACTGCAGAAAGATTTTAATGAAAGACCCAAAAAAGATAAGATGAGTCAAAAATATATCTCGGTGGATGCTAGACATACACCATAGGTAAATAAATTTAAGATAAAAATGTAATTTTTGGGAGAAGAGAGCATAGTTACTGAATGTAGAATCATTTTTATATAATGCCAGCTACCTTCTCACCAGCTTAAACCTTTTTCCCAGTATAAATTTTAATTTTTATGATTAGGTAGGCCAGTTCCTAGACTTAAACTAAATTTGAAAATGTTATTTTTACATTTTATTAAACTGTCTGAAATTAATTATAAAATTTGATAAAATCTGCTAATTATTTGACTATAAAGGCCCTTCCTGTCTGCCCCAAATGTTATGCCTATCAAACCCTCAGACACATCAGTCGAAGCTGAGAATAAGAACTGCTGACTGACTTTAGTATTCTCCAAATTATGTTGACCCTATGTACCTGCAACAGGAATCCTCTTGACTTGTTTGGGAGTTTAACATTTAAGAACTCAAATATTTTAAAACTTCTGGAATGGTAATGCTGGGAGTCCACATATCAGAGAAATTCAAGGGGCAGGAGAAATTTTTATGTCCTTTCTTGGGTAACACACACTCCATGTGTGGAGGTTGGGGTTGGTGTCAGTTTCATTTCTAACTCCAACACTGAAAACAAATTCTCAAGGTTTTTGCTGCACCTGAAGAGCAGGACCCAGACAAGTCCCATCAGCAGGTTGCAAATAAGACATCCAGAGAGGCAATGTTTTAGTGAGTGACTAAAAGGAACAAGACCAAATCTGCTGTCAACGTAGCCAAGGGGAACTGGGAGCAAGAAGAACTAGGTGCAAATGGGCTTTGGCTGTTTTAACTACCCAGATAAATAATGTCAGAGCTTAGAGATTTATTTCTTAGCAATTATAACCGACTCTGGGCTGAGAACATTTTTAGAGGGTGAAAGGAAAGCAGAGGAAACAATAAAGCAGAAGAGAATTGTTCCTCTCTCTTCTGCTTTGTGGCTGAGTGTTTACAGGTACATGGGCATTTGTTTGAAACCAGAATTTTGCTGTCACTGGCCATTTTTTCCATTTTCTCTCTCCTAATTCCTCACTTTGTCACTTAAACTCTCACCTAGCAGTGATTTAAGGCAGTTCTTCGAAGGATCTCGATGAAAAGATTTTGCCTCACTGCCAGTCTTTCTCTACCCATTTATTTCACTTGCAAAAGCAACCAAAGCCCCAAATCAAGCAAGACAAGCCAGTAGGGCATTGCTTTACCTGGAGCCAGAGCTTGTCGTGCTGGGACCACTTGCCCCCCCGCGATGCACTGGAAGGTGGCGTTCTGCCCCACGTTCACCTCCACGTTCTGCAGCCGCAGGAAATGGGGGGCTTTTCCTGGCAAAAGAGGGAAAAGAATTGCAAGGGTAGAGCAAGGCAGGAGTCATCCAAACACTCAGCAAAGCCCTGGTGCTCTCCCTGCCAAGGTGGATTTGCAAAATGAAGCTGCCCTTGGGTGTTTAACTCTTCCCTGCAGAGATGGAGCTGAGGGAGGGTGGCCTCAGGTGTCTGGCACCTCTGAAAGCCCAGATTTGGATCAAATCACAAGTTCACGGTCACAGCAAAATTTCTTGCTGCCTGCTATAAAGAGTAATGGAGTCATCTCTTTTCTTCAGAAAACTGTGTTTCTAAAAAGGTCAAAAAAAGTCAAATGCTTTTGTGCTTGTCAAGCATGACTGACCCAAACCTCATTTTCACAAGGGTCTTTTATCCTTTTTCTTTTCTTGACTATCAAGTACGTCCTAGACCTTTAGAATAGTGCATCATCAATATCAAATCAGATATTAAATGAAACATTCATTTAACTGACAGTATTGTATCACTGGTTTAGTTTAAGATACTGATATCAGAGTTTTGCTGACACTAAATTCAGCATTATTTCAACATTAAACCAGTGATATGAAAAATGGCTTTTTTCACAGGGGAACTAGATGAGAGGATTATCTTTTTGATTAAATACCAGACTGAGTTAGGTCTCTATTTAACTTAGAAAAGTATAAATAAGATTACAGCAGTGAATGCAGCACCTTTAAGTGAACTAATTTCTTGCAGGGCATCAGAAAAAGATTTGTGCACTATTTGAAAAGTTTTGGTACGACGCACTGAATAAGCTTTCTCCTAAACAGGTTGGTGTTTTTCAACATTATCTGTACATTTCCTAGTAAAATTAGACATAGAAATACTTAATTTCAGAGGACATCATAACCTCTCTTCTGTTGGGATCAAACAGCTTCCAAGGGATGTGGGCATCTGTGGCTGTGCATGGCTGACACTTGATGTACAAGTGTTTGACACATGAACAGAGAACACATGTTCATAAACCATGGCAAATGGTTTTTTCTGCTCCTGACACCCATCCAACACACAGCTCACTGACAGTTCTGAAGGACAAGGCAACAGGAATTTCCATTAAGGTTTACTGGAAAATTCCCTCGGGGTGACATTCAGAACACACTACATGCAATTTCAGGATAATTCCAATATTTCTGCCTGAAGTCTACAGTGGGCAGCTGTAAGCTACAAATACAAAAGTGTAGGGTCCCACCAACCCCAAAATCCTGGTTCTTAAATCTGCCCAGTCTCTGGAACATAGGTCATGCTGTGATGGCAAGGGCTCATGCACACAGAGCCAATGAGCTTTTAGCAAAAGGAAAATGGATATCCCAGTGTATTGCCTCAGGGGACAAAGGGGGGAAAAAGGCAGCAACAGCAAGACTTTTATTTTTCTATATTACTGTGTCATTAGGGGCATTTCAGTGTTTTTGCTGACTCTGGTTTGCCTGCTATACTCATGAAGGTAAAGCAGAAATGAAGAAATGATGAAAAGACCAAGGATTTCAGTAACTTCTGGGGTCACCAGGAGCTTCGTGGTCCCCATGTTTGGATTTACAGCAATTGTGAAACGAATCTGAGGGGCAAAGGCTGTGCAAGGAAGGGGACCATATGGGTGACATTTACCCTGGTGACTGTCACAGCTGAACAACAAAAGCAGCCCTGGGACCCAGACAGGAGAAGCATTTACAGAGACTGCAGAGAACCTGCAGCTTGTTATCAGCTCTGGATGCTGGGGGTTGCAAATAGATTAAAAAAACCAAACCCAAACAACCAAATGTTTTAATCATTTTGGTGTTGAGTCACCAAGAATGCACTTAATTTTGAGGAAGAACCTGTATATACTTGAAGGAACGGTTTCAAAATCAGTTTGCTTAATTAAGCAGGGACATAGCACAGCATCCTGCCTAAGTGCTTTAAATCCCATCACTTTCTTGCCGAGCCTTTGGCCCATGGTTTGTTCAGTGGTCTCTTTCCCAGTGATTGCCCAGCAATCACCCAACACACTGTGGAAGGCACAGACCATTTGGGGATTTGTCTGGATGCTGCCAGTTATCAGCAACATCTGGTTAATACAGACTGTAAGTATTCCTTAATGAAGTAAATGCACCCAAAGGCCTGAGCTGCGAGCACATGGTAAATACAAATATAATTTACTTAAGCAGCAATTAAGCATATTGCAGTTATCAGAAATGTCCTGTTAAACTTGAGCAGAACCATGTCTGTCACATTGAATGGCAGATGTTCTTTGACATTCTGATCACAGCAAAAACACTTGATTTCCCTCCATCCATATGATCCATCATTTTTTGTGTGAGCAGCTGTCACTGACTTACTGAAACCATGAGCCAGAAAGAGGGGCTGTTCTGAAAAATCTTTACAAGAAACTGTATATTATATACATAAAATATACTAAGTCCTCAAGCCCCACTAAAGGGGTGTAAAAGAACCAAATAAGTTCAGACTCACAGACTGAAGCACAATGCTTCTTTAAACATAAAATCAGCAAATAAATCTCAGCTTATTCTTGTGTCTGCAATAGAATAAATGCAGCACTAACACTTTGAAATAGTGAAATGAGCCTGCATCAGTTTCTACTCCCGTATAAGTGCAGTGTCTGAATAAGATTTATTTTTAATCTCTTTACAGCTTTCTGAGCAGGTATAATGTGTTGACACTGACCAACCTTTGGGACAGGCCTCTTACCAAGGAAACACTGAAACAATTTGATTGGTTGCTCTTTTCAGCAGGTAACCACACAGGCTGTTATGAGAAGCTTTTTGGATTGTTTTCTACAGCAACAAGATTAAGAAATAATAAAACTATCAGTTTATTAACATGACAAGAAGAGCGAATTCCACTTTCTACAAACTGAGAGCAGCTTTGGCTTTCGTCCAGGTTGCAAAGGCAGGTAATTATACAAGGCTGACTGTCCTTAGGGGTCTTGGAGGGACACAAGACATTTTAGTGCTGACCCAGCTGGGTAAATCACTCCCTTAAGACTACAAACTGTGGCCTACAACACACTGGTACCATCAGAAAAATAAAGAGTGCTCACTGCAGGGATGGGCGAGAACTCTGACTTCATCCACAGCTATGTACCCAGGGTGTCCTTTCAAAGAGACAGATTCAAATATCACCTGAAATGCAAAAGAAAAAAAAATCTGAGAAAGAACATTTATATCAATAATTCCAGCAGTCACCACACTGTGCTGTTATTTCAACATTTGAGTCATTCAAGGCATTTTGTTAACAGTGAAGGGATAGCAGGGCAACTCAGTGTGTGAATGCAATACCAAATCTGTTGGGGAAGCAAAACAAAGGATTAGAGCAACATTCAATAGGATCAGAGACAACTCTGTGCATCTCTGATTTGGAAAAGCAAAAAGTCCCCTGGATATAAACACACACCTATATTCACTTAAGCACCAGTCCAAGGACATTAAGTAGATAATAATTTGATCTCTTGTTCTCAGCATGCCTTGGAGAATTGGAAAAAGCACTGCACAAGACAGAATTCTCTTCCTGAAACAGTGACCATGCATGGATTCTGCTGGAGAAAATCTTGATCTGCTGTGCAGGCCCTTGTACTACTGGAAAGTAAATTACAAGCAAAGGGTGACACTGGATTCTGGATTGAAATAAGATTTTCCCAGATATAACAACATTTTTTCTGCCTGTCTCTGGACTTCACTCATATGATCTGAGAAGGAATATTCTTAAAAAATAATGTGTGTGATTTCTCTTCATTAATGGCACATTAATTAACTTTTTCTGCCATTAGAGCAGAGTTCTGGTGCAGCTACTTGTTCCACAGGAGAAAGTATTCCAGTCACTTGTAGCTTCTAAAATTCACATCTAGAACAAAGAGTTAACTGTGTTAAACTATTTAAAACCAGTCTTCAACAGTTCTTTTTGTTCTAAATAAAAGCTGCCATTCCCAGCCTGTCACTGTTCAGCCTCTTCATTATTTTCTTCATCAGAAGATTTAGTACAGTAAAAGGTTCAACTGTCCAAGTGCTGCCCTGGTTAAATATAGACCAAAAATATCTTCCCTAACTACAGAATTGCTGTTGTTAATTTTTCTTTGAATTTAGGCTTTCAGGACATAGTTTCAGCTCATGTTTCCATGACTTCCTAAGTTCTCTTCTCCCAGTTCAAAACACAGCCAGATGTGAGATCTACTGAAATATATCCATAAGGATATGCTTGCATAATCAAGAAAAGACATAAACTAAGAAAAGCTCAGGTGCTAATACGATGTAGAAACAAAATTCCTCTCCAGAGGAGACTGGACAACAATTAGGCTGCCCAGGAAAGAAGAAGCAAGCCACAGGAAGATATAATCCAAAAACCATTAGCAAGTGTTCTGTGTTATCAAGGTCCTTGATAGGCTTCTCAGGAACTGTATAAAATAAGAGTATAAAACAGGAGTCTTTAGTATTAAAATTATAATTACTTTAGCAATTAAATATCATTCATGATAAAAATTACGTTGAGTTGGAAGGTCATGTAAGGCTCTACTGCAACTCCCTTCAGACCTGAATTCAAGTGCAATATTACAGCTACAAAAATCATATTTTAGTTTTACATTTGTGAAAAGTCATAAGTCACAACAAAGCAATTCTTAATTATCTGCAAGTCAAGAACTTGAAAAGTTCTCCAGGGTATTGGCAAGAGTTGTGAGTGAATGGCAAAAGTAAGCATCAATATATGGATAATATGTAATAATATTGGTTAATTAAAAACATATACAGGGTCTTTAATACAGCACAATGTAACTTAATAACAACGAACTCAGCCTCTAAAAAATCCCTGTCCACTGGTGCAGAACCCACTGAGTAGAGGAATCCTCTCAATTTGAGCAACATTATTTGACTGTTTTATTCTGCTCTGCTTTACACTCAGATATTCCTGTCATTTCCAAGTTCAAACTTACACATTATTGACTTTTTGTGTATTTTGAAGCATCTCATCCCTATGAAAGTGAGAGGCACAGAAGCAACCAGGCTCTCCTGAAAACAGGGAATTGACACTCAACATGAGGAAAAGGCAGGGATAAATGCTTATGGGGCCCGTATTTCTGCAAATCTCACACTCAGGATCACTCATGTCCTTTTAAATTCAGCTGAAAACACAGTGTTATGGTTGAGACCGGCAATATTTTGCAATTAAGAATGTTTTGCATCTAAAGAACTTCTCAGAAATTAATACAGCTGACAAAACACAAAGCTTCACTCTTAAGAAACCATTCTTAAACGCTCCTGAGAGCTGCAAACACAAAGTCATTTCATGTTTCCTTCCCAACAAAGGAGCCCCGTTCCGGCGCTGTGATTTACCAGCAATGTCTGTGTTAGCGGCGTAGCCCCGCTCATCTGTTGTGGTGCAACAGCTTTCTCCAGGCATGGATCAATAACATTCCTTGCTGTACATCAAAAACCACCTTCCTGGCAGGCTCTAGTGCTGCCCTTGCTGCATTCTGGGACTGAGTTCATCCTTATGGCAAGCAGTAATTCAAGATTACACGTATTACCTTTCCCCGAGAACCATTAGAGCTTTTTCTCGCTGCACTAAAAAACATCTGCAGGCTGGGAATGCAAGTACAAGTAACTCCAGGGTAGACATGATAGATCTCCCCACATTTCTATCTGAGCTAAGTGCTTTGGCAACCAGATGACTTCTATGACCTTTGCATAGAACTGCCAGACCCAAAACATGACCTCTGGCAACTGCTTTGGACACCAGTTTTCCACCAGCCATATCTCCAAAGTGCAAAGTAATTGACAAAGCCTCAGACCAGGGCAGAGGGCTTCAGAATGTTCTATCTGGCTGAGTTTTTGATGCACATCCCAATGCAGGATGGTGTGGTTTCTGTGCCTTAGGAGGATAATCCACGTTTGGCCTGATGCAGGTTTCAATATTTAGGGAAAATGTTGGTCTCACCCAGTCTTTTCAAAATACAGAACATGCTGTCAGGCCTCTTGTGTACAGAGAGTTCTCCAGGAATGCAATTTTGATTTAAAACTGACAAAGAAATTACAAATGGGAGGGTGGGGAGGCCCTGGCACAAGGTGCCCAGAGAAGCTGTGGTTGCTCCTGGATCCCTGGAAGTATCCAAGGTGAGACTGGAGGGGGCTTGGAGCAAGCTGGGACAGTGGAAGGTGTCCCTGTGCATAGCTGGGGGTGAGATGGGATGGACCCCGGGGCCCCTTCTAACCCAAGCCCTCCTAGGGTTTCATTAAATAACACTGTAATGGCACATTCTAGATCCTGAGTGTGAAAAACAAGACTCTTCTCAGGCAGCAACACACCCAAGTTTTTTTGTCCTCCCACCTCTGGACTTATTTAGCCAGAAGTGTTACTTTAGGCTGCCAAATGCAAATAATTTTTCCTCTTCATTTTCTCAAGCTTCGAGTTCTCTTTTTTCTTGCTTAAATGCAGAAACTCACAGGACTGCAGACCATCAGCAAAGTGATTTATAAAATCAGAGACTAAAATCAGTCTACTAGACCCCCATAATATTCAGGACAGATCTCAAATTTTAAAAACCACGCTTAAGGAACAAAAATATAAGTAAGACCAGAAGGAAACATCAATCTCACTCATCACAAAGTTAAAAAGAAGCTCCTTGCATTTTCTAGGAAGGAACTACTCCTGGGCAGGTACTGCTGCCTTCCAATGCATTCATTCTTGTGCTTCAGTGGAAAAGCCTTGTTTGATTTAAAGAATTCTTTTGCCCACGAAAAGCAAACTTGACCTGCCAAAGTACTTGTAAAAGACCTAAGTGAGGCTCAGGAAGCCTCCTATTGATATATTTGAGAGCAGGATCCCTCTTAGTGCAAGATCAGAGAGCCTTTTGCAGGTTTTTCAAGCACTGATTTTCTGGGTGAAAGATCATTTCTGTTATCTCTGTGGAGCACCTACGATGAAGCAAATTCTGGTTCATGCCCAGGCTCCCAATAATGTGAGTGGAGCAGGAGCACTCCAGTGTGCCTTCAGAGCAGTCACAAGTTGGACACTGCCCTTAAAACACCACTCTCCACACATTTGCATCTCTTTATCCTTCCCTCTCACCTGCCTGGTGCACTCTGTGGATTTTGCCGGTATCCACAACTCTTTCAGAGGCAGAACATTAAAACACCCTCCTCCAGCTCAGATTTTACAGACATCCTACCCAGTTATTAGAAGCAGGCAGAAGAGAGGCTTTTCCACCTGCTGTTTCTTATACACTGACTATTTGCTGCCTTTTCATTGTTCATTCTCTCCTGGTCCCTATCTTGCTCAAGTCTTTTATTAGTATCATATGGACATCAAATCTCCTGCAAGGTTTAGGATGCAATTACCTCCCAGGCTTTTTTTTTTTTTTTTGGTGTGTGTCTTGAATATAAAACAAGACAAAAGTACTCCTTCTACACATAAAAAGTAGTCCTGAGTCCCGTGTTTGCAAATTATGTAATTGAAATTAAAACAGTGGCTGCAAGTCTGCCACATGAAGTTTGAAGTGGACAAATATCAAGTAGATGTACAACTAACATAACCAAAAAATGGTGTAGCCATTGCATTCCTTGGCTTTGTACTTGTTTAAAAAAAGAAAAATCTTCTAACAGAATAAATAAAGCTGTGTTAGAGAGGAAGAACTGAGGATCTGGTGAAGAATATACAAATTTGGTACCCGGGTACAATAATTTATTCATAACTTATGTCCTTACACCCCTTCTATGAGCACAAGATGCAAAGCCAAGTCAAAAAATGTTCCTTCTTATGGAACCAGCCAAGGCCCAAACATAATCCAGGGAGATTTATGCAGAGTTCAGCTACACATCGAGAAACTCTCTCATGTTTACAGCTGCACAGTGCCACAGAAAGTCCCAATACAAGTGGCAATTTCATCATGAGCGAGTGGGTCTTGTCGATAATTGACTCCCATCCATCACTCAGTGGCCTGCCAAAAACTAAAGAGGAAAGGTGAGGAGGGAAGAAATTTGTCAAGATACCTATATAACCACTACAGGTGAATTTATTCTGAGAGGAAAAATCTGGGAGGGAGCTGTCGATTTTGAAACCTAACAACAACAGACATCCAAAGGGGAGAGAGGGGAAAATATTATAAACCCCTACCTGATAAAAATGTGGCCAGAAGGTGCTGATGGCCAGCTCTGCCTTCACCCACCCCTCAGTCACCACTCCTGACACATTCCAGATGGGGTTGCCCTGGGGGCCCCCATTGACCTTGACGTAGACGTTGAGGGAGCCAGGGCTGGAGCGGTCCCTGCTGGACAGGTAATAGTGGAAGTCGATGCAGTGGGTGTCGTTCTCCTTCAGTGTGGGCAGCAGCAGGTGAGCTTTCTGCCCTGACGCCCGCCCAGAGCTGTTCACCATCATGAAGGAGCCTGCAGAGCAAAGGAAAAGGAGAACAAAGTGGGTCTACTTGGATTTTCAGTGTAAGCAGCTCTGTATGAGCAGTCAGCGGTTCCCTCACAAGCCACAACACAAAACATTCCTCTGAAGGAAGCAGCTGTTTGATAACAGAGAAAAAGGATATTAAAATTGCAGGGTATGTACACCAGTTGATTCAGGGCCAGCTAGAACCACTTTAATTAAATAACTTGCAAGTCAAAATAGAAATGCTGCCTTGCTTGTGTTATTTTATTGCCTTGTGATCCCACAGTCACTCTAAACAAAAGCACATTCCCTCTTCTAGCAGCCACCAGGTTCTCCTGCTGCATACAGTCCCCCAAGGGCGCATCCAACACAAGGCAACAAGTGCCAGGATGAGAGGAAACAGCCTCAAGTTGCACCAGGGGAGCTTTAGATTGGATATTAGGAAAAAAGTTCTTTATGGGAAGGCTGTAAAGCATTGGAACACACGGTGGAGTCACCATCCCTGGAAGCGTTCAAGAAATGTGTGCATGTGGTTCTTGAGGACGTGGTTTAGTGGTGAGCATGGTGTTGGGTTAATGGCTGGATTTGACGCTCTATAAAGGTAATTTCCTACATTAACAATTCTATGATTCAACACAGAAACTGCAACAGAGCAAGCTCTCAGCTGACATTTGCCTACATGGCCCCAACACCGTTCATGCCAGTCCACACCTGTGCACCCTGGCACTGAAATATTTGAAGGTCGTGTTAAGAAAACCCCAATTTTCAGAGCCTAAACAAGTGAGGGATGTCGACAGAACAGCAACATCTTGACTTGTAATGATGCAACAGGACAATAATTCTTGTGGGAGGGAAGGATAGGCTGAATGGAGGGAGGGAAATGTACACTGAGGCAATTTATGAGTTTGTTAACCTGGAGGTCTGCATCATATTAACCGTGGCACTCAATGTTGAACTCACATTTGGATTCATCAAGCAGTTATTTTATAGCACATTGTGTCTCCACTCATCTCCTCACAGATGCATCAAGGTGACAAATGTCAGCAATAAGGGAGAACATGATGAGAGTTGTTTGATTCAATTCTGGTTAAAGGATCTCCTTTATGTGGGTGCAGAAAGAGCTAAAGAAAACACCGGGTGGGGGGGGGGGGGAATCCGTGTGTCAGCAGTGGAAAATTTTTTAATCAAACACAGCCCTCCTGACAGTCCTGGCTCTGATGCTGCTGCCAAGCCATGCTACAGATGTGTTTGTCTGCTGGCCTCTCGCAGTTCACAGAAGATTGAGTTTGAAAAGCCCTGTCTCACTTCTGACCTATTGACATTCCCTCTTCCTCACCACAGCAGGTGACTCAGATGAGCCAGGCAAGCATTTGGATCAATTCTGTGCACTGGACAGTCATATATTATAAATTTATAACAGCTACAAGCAACTTTCTCCTACAAAATTGTTCCCCCCCTGTGTTTATATGACATATATGCATTTTGTAAAGTATTGACAAGAGGAAGTCAGTCTTAAAAAAAGAAAGATAAAGTTACATACTCAAAGACCTTGGAAAATTCAAGTGCAATGCAAGCACAGCTGGGGAAGAGGAACAGACTCTAAGAAAGGCAAGATGGTCTCTGGCAAGGCTGCCTGTCAGTGGAAATGAAGGAAAAACAAAAAAACAAAATTGTCCCAAGTCAAGGAATTCCAGATTCACAGCAAGGACTTGGAGAAACATTAGCACTGAATCCAAACTTTCCAGTTTCTCCCTGAAAATTAGGATCCTGACAAATGTCCAATGCTGATGTTAGTCTGGTCCCAGTCAACCATAAAATCCGCTTCTTCAGCATGCAATGTATGCACACTACTCTTAAAAATCTACTCATATAACCTAAACATATAAGAAACTGAAATTTGGGTTCTGTTTCTATGACCTGTGAATATTTATAAGCAGAAAGCACAGGTGCCAGCAGGCTTGGAGGGGCAGCGCAGCCTGAGAATTGAGGCAGCAGGCTGGGAACCTGACCCAGCCATGTGTGGGAAGCCTGATTGTGACACCCAGATCCATGAGAGCCCCTCTGCTCTGCAGCCAGAATGGGAGAGCTGGGGGTGTCCAGCCTGGAGAAGGGAAGGCTCCAGGGAGACCTCAGAGCTCCTGCCAGAGCCTAAAGGGGCTCCAGGAGAGCTGGAGAGGGACTGGGGACAAGGGATGGAGGGACAGAGCAAGACGAAATGGCTTTAAGCTGAAGAAGGGGAGATTTAGATTGGAAATTACAAAGGAATTTTTCCCTGTGTGGTTGGTGAGGCCCTGGCACAGGGTGCCCAGAGCAGCTGTGGCTGCCCCTGGATCCCTGGCAGTGCCCAAGGCCAGGTTGGACAGGGCTTGGAGCAGCCTGGGACAGTGGAAGTTGTCCCTACCAATGACTGGGGGTGGGACTGGATAGGCCTTAGGATCCCTTCCAGCCCAATCCATTTTGGGATTCTAGGATCTCTGTCAGTACACAATTGCCAGAACCACTCTTCTGCAGAGAATTTGGGAAGGAAGGCACTATAAAACTGTTGTCAGGGCAGCATGGTCTGGAGGAGCCCGGCAGCTGCTGAGAAATGCTCTGCCTGAAGCCTTTCAGAGCCACTTGAGTACCAGGAAGACAAGATCTCCATGGGCCAGATCCCACTGTCCTGGCTGGTGCCTCCAGAATCACTCCAAGAACAGCAGAGTTCCTATTCCTTCACAGGGTTTTTGACCAAGTGCCTCCTACACTGGGGAGGAACCCAGGAAAAGGGATTTTTGCACCATAATTGACTGCACAGCACCTGGCACAGCATTCCACTTCTGGGCATGCCTCTCAACTTTTCTCTTTTTCATTTGGATAATATATAGATTATCCTTTCCTACAGAACTGCTCTGAGCTGTGCTGTGTCTAACACAATGCAGCCCTGAACTGCACTGGGGGAGGTAAGTGCTTCAATGACAGCAAAAGTTAGGGAGTATTTCACTTTTACAGATCCATATATAACAATAACGAGCTTTCCTCTGGGAGAAAAAACAGCAGTTTTTATAAAAAGTTCCGAGTAATAATTACAATTTTATTTTTCGCCACCCACAAGAAAGTGAATCACAAGCCTTTTGTGCAACTGCTGGCAATTTTGGGGAGAGTGGGGAGCCCAAATCCAGCAACTGACAACACCAACAAGGAGAATACCCATCCACCAAAAAGCATTTAGCAAAATAATCACGCTTAATTACTAAAAAAATAACCTTACAACAACTGTCATTGATAAATTATTCCCAGATTCCTATTTATAACATATGATTTCTTTAATACAATGTGTATAGAGATACGGGAGGAAATACTGTAAGAAACACAACTTTCTCAAGAAAGGATTGGAGGTATTATTTTATGACAGTGGAAAAAATGAAAAATTTCCACTTACTGAGCCATCTCTGCCAGAGAAAAGAACTTACACCTTGTCTAAATTAGTTTGTTCCCTAGGAACTGTACTAAGGCCTTTGCTTCTGCAGAGCCTTGGAGTGGCAGCTTCCCCCAAAACCCTTCCCTGGGATACCCAGGCACAGCACACCCACAGGATCCAGAGAGAAACCTCCAGCCTGGCCATCCTAGGGGCTGAAACTTGGAGTTCCATCAAGACAATCGTTGACATCAGGCACACAAATAAAATTCATAAAATACTCATTCTATAAAATCCAGCTGTGAATAGATTATACCCTGTATCCTATAAATTGGCCCCAAATATATGCAGTTTTATTTTACATTCGCAGAACAGGTATCCTGCCCAGGAGACCTTCACGAAGTTGCTTTGCATGCTCCAAGATCAACAGATGAGATCCAGTGCTCCATTACAAATGTCCATGTCCATGGAACTTGTGTGGGCAAGATCCATCACTTAGGGGTATGCGAGACATCATGGAAACAGATCCCACCAGGAGAAAATAAATAAAAAACAAGCCGGCCTTTTAAAGACAAGTGTGGTTTTTCTCATTATCCTTAATAAAAATTGACACATCGTCATTCAGGGTCTGACAGCCTTCTTAAGGCTGAGCACAGAGCTGAAGCTGATGGGACTTATTCTCAATTTATAGGCCTATATGTGCAAATAAAAGAGATACAATCTGGTCTGGCACCAACAAATCACTTGTCACATTTTCCATTCATACAAAGGGCTGAGGAATGAATTAACATGTCACAAATGGAAATTATTGACTAATAGATGACTGAAAGCCTCCTGAATGTCTCCAGGCAAGAATATGAATAAAACAAAAGGTATCTTGGAGAAACTCTTGTTTAGACTGTTGCAAATCCAACTGGGGGGGAAAAGGAACAAAAATATCATTGAGTTTCATTGTTTTGTTTACTACCTTCCAGAAAGTTCAAATTTCCAAGTCCACAGTAAACTGAAAAAAATAATTTTGAGGGGAAAAAAATTATCTCTGCTGGATAAAAGTTCTTTTTTTATGTTTATTTGACAGAGAAGTATAAGCTCATTAAAGCAAATTGAGTGTAAGGTCAATTAAACATAGTGTTCTTGGATCAACAGGTTAAATTAATTAATTTCTTGCTGGTTTTATCCTGAATATTTAAAAATGAATGTGTTATGCTCAGAGCAGTCAGAAGCAAGGAGAATGGGGAGATTGTAAATAAATTCATTTCCAAATCCTTTCCAACGGCAGGAACATAAAACGCCACTCTCTCCTAGTTATTAAACGTACCACTGAAAATTGGGGAATTAAACCATGAAGTGCTCTCTAGCTGGCCATAAATTTCAATTTTTCCCCTGCTTGATGGATAATGATGCCTTGATAAGCGTCCTATTATTGATGCATCTGCAACGCAGCTCCTCTTTCTGGAGCCCAAAAGCAGCTCTGCAGCAGATGGTGGCTATTGTGTTTACACATCAGCACTTTATGTTTGCCTTCTCTCACGTCTGCAGCAAAGAGAAGGCCGTAATTGAGTTTTTAATGGCTTTCCACATTGTTCATTAAGATTGCACGAGTGTGCTCTGACAAATGGCAGCTGAAGGAACGAGGAGCCGCCGGCAGCGCCCAGCAGACCTTGGCTGGTGCTGTCTCACTGCTGGCTTTGAGGAGCTGAGCTGCATCAAAAGTCAAATTACAGCAACTGGTGGAGACTTGAAAAGGAAGCTGTCAAAAAAGCTCGCTGCAAAGTGAGGCTTCTAAAACCCTGCACAGCAAACTCAGGTGTGCAGTGTTGTTTTAAAGCAGGCTCTTCCCCAAATAAAGACGTGGGTTTCCGGCAGGCGCACCAGCCTGTTTTCACACACAGGTGTGTTTATAGCCAAACAACAACTTAATCTCCCAGAAAGTGAGTCTGACACCTGTCCTTTTTAAGGCAGAATGAAGCAACATGGGATATTCTGGGCTGAAGGGGCCTCAGGCCAAGCCCCTGCTCAAAGCTGGATCAGCCCTGAGCTTAGTACTGAGTCTTCCACACCTCCCCAGAGGCTTGTCCATCCTTTCTGGAAAACCTTCTCCACTGTTTGACTGCCCTCACATTTTGTTCCCTTTTATTCAGTCCAAAGCCTCTGATTTCCAGTTAGACCCTTTGTCTCTCATCCCCCATGCACCTGCTGTGACACAAACTCAGTATTCCTGATACCCTCCTTAGGAATGCATTTGTGAAGTGCGGCTTTGCTTCACAGAGTGCTCTGATTTCCCAGTGTTCCATTCCCAGTGGACAGGACCAGGGTCACTTCCCTACCTCACACACTGACCTGCGAGTCCTTCTCCACAGGATGGCTGCAGAAGGACAGATCTCTGAACTACCTTCAACCACTCTGAAGGCCACAGAACAGACACTGAGAATTATCTACGCCAAGTATGAAAAAATATGCTAATGAACAATATAACAAAAAGTCCATCTACCTCGACACTTGGTTACCAACAGTGGCAAAGCAGCCACTTTAAGCAGAATATAAGAATCAGGTTACTGTGAAGCAGAATTTACCATTTCAATTTTCTGACAAACAGCAATATAAAAATTTTTTTTTAATTCAAAAGCTGCAATAACCCCATTCATTAATTAACCACAGGATGATCTTTCTCCTATCATTTTTGTTGAGTCAGGAATAAGACTCTGTCAACAAACTCTAGAGTTTAATTATACATTGTGCTGGGGAAAATAAATTAATATTTCCAGGCACTTTAAGCTTCTGACACTTAATTTGAAGTTCTTGTTTTTTGAAATTTACAATTACTTACCTGCTGCACATTCCCCACATTTTTACATCCCTGTTTGTGTATAACACTGGAAAAAGGCTCAAAAATTTCCTCCCCTCAGTGATGTACTACAGACAGTAGTGTTTGTACAAATCCAGAATTTTTGTATCTCATAACCACATCCCTTTTCCAAGTATGAGGGCAAAATCAGACCCATGGGGTTTATTTCTCAAATGTGAGTCATACTGAATTAATCTACCAGTGAAATTGTTTGATTCACTGATAAATATGAATATAAATGACAAGTTGAGTTCGGTATCATTCATGAGGACAATTCATTCACTTGGGAAATTGTTGGATAACAGGAAAGAATTTTTTAAAGAGACACTCTATTATTTGTAAAAAGCTTTCCTTCTGGAAATGAATGTTATGAAAAGAATTATGCTGTTGGGGGATTTTTGAAAGAAAAACCTTCTCAGAACAAGACTGATCTCATATAATCTCAAATATTTGCTGCAGATATTTAAAGTGGAGATTGTGACATGAACGTTTCCCCAGTCTTCCCTGAGAGATCAAGTGTGTGACAAAAGTGGCTCTGGTTTGCCCATTTCCAAAGGGCCTTGGGAGGGGAGTAGCTTACAACCCTTCTGCTTTATATGTAAAACCAAATAACTGTGGAACCGTGCTCAGAATTAGGAAAAGCAGGTTTCCCACAGGTCCATAACTGCCAGCTGGAGACTTTTCCACTGATTCCACTGACCAAGCCATGATTGACTGCTGCATTTCCAGACCCTGCTACCCATACAACTTTGGGTGCTTTGTTATCAAACTGCACTCCTTTTACAAATGTTTTCCAAAATATTTCCCACAGACACTGAAAGATGCTCACAACCCAGGAATTGCCTCCAGGCAAGTGGAAATTTCCCTTTATCCCCCCCATGAAGTTAATGCTGAAGAAGCAATATCTATGGCAGAGGCTTCACCAACCTGGACGGGGAAGATTAAACTACACCTGACAGATGAAACAAGACAAAAATACATCATGGATTGCGAAGAAAAAAAAAATCACATTTTAATGGCTTGCTGGTGGATCAGAGTCACCAAACCCTCTTCAGTTACAAAATCCATAAGGGAAGTGATCAAGTGACAAATAAACCAACAAGTGCCTAATTAACAGAGGGTTTTAAGGGGGATAATGGGATTTCTGCAAGAGGCTGTGAAGCTGGGACTTGGGAAGGACTCCATTTGTTAATGGATACTCTTTTAACCTTGCAAGAATATTTAAATCAATAATAAAAATAGCTCCTTCCCTGGTGTTGTTAAAAGCATTCTTCTTGCAATGTGACATTATGTGTGCAACCTTTGGCCACATCATTCTGTGGCCCTGACAAGGACTGCCAGCGACACAGACTGAGAGATTTGCAGTGCAAAGGTAATATGCAGTACTCAGGTTCTGACTTCAGCATTTCCTCAGTGACACATGTTTTTATTCTTCACTGGCCTGAAGAAAATTCAACCGAAATGTAAAGACAGAACTCTTAAAAATGTCAATGAAAAGTAGCACCTGGGAGAACAAGAGTGTCCAACACTGTAGAGAAAAGAGGAAAATTTTAAGCACAGAAGGGACTTATTGCCTCAGTTTTCACCTAGGCATGATTTAGAAGAGCAAGAAGACTGCCTGTAACACCACAGAAATGACAAGGCAGAAAAAAATATAGCCCTGTCTCTATTGCTTGTTTCTCGCCTCAGATACAGGCCAGAGTGGTCTCCAGTACTGTGTACTCAAATATAGGAACCTGTTGGATCCAGAGTGGAAAATCAGCACCAAAAAATGAATTCTCATCTCTGTGAACACAAACACAGCAATGATACTTCACTACACTTCAAGACATTTGTTTTAAAGACATTTGTTGAGGCAGTGAGCTCCTGAAGGCATTGACATCTAACATTTCTAGTCTGTATGAAGCACAGCACAGTTTATCACAAAGATTCATGGAAAAATTTCTCACTTCAGTGGTGCAAGGTGATCCAGCATTGCTTTCCACCTGCATCTCTAGAACACAGTCCTTCCCTCCTTAATCACCCCCATGGAGCTGCTGCTAGAACAGCATCAGGACTCCCATCACATTTTCCTCTTCACCAACAAACTCACATTTTTATTTACAACACAAATCATTGACCATGAGAATTCAGGAGAACACCTTTGCTCTACAGTTACAGCCATGAGACAAACGTTCATATCAGAGAGTCCCAGAATGATTTAGGTTGGAGGGAACCTTAAAAACCATTTAATTCCACACCCCTGGCATGGACAGGGACACCTTCCAGTATCCCAGGTTGCTCCAAGACCTGTCCAACCTGGCCTTGGACACTGCCATTGATGAGGTGTTCATAACTCATGCTTATCTCTAGATTCTACTGGTATTTCTAGAATTTTCCTCCCACATTTTATAAACTTTTCTTTACTAAAAGCCTGATTGCCACGGCTGAAAGCCTGGGTTCACTGAGAAGCAAAAACTTATGTGTGCTGTAGAAACAGAAATATTTCTATAAATCTCAGCAGTGAAAAACCTTTTTAATAGACTCATTGCCAGAATTCAGTGTTGCTAAGGTCACTGCTGTAGAATCCTTCAACAGTGTCCTTATTCTATTATTTATAAACATAGTATAAATTGTTTGGCAGTGTTATTAAAAAAAAAAAGTCCATTAACAATGGAGTTACACCAGTCTATCAGGTAAAGCCATTTGTAATAAAACCCATACAATTCTCTGCAAATTTAATTTTGTTCTGTGATTATCTTTCATAACTGATGAAAATGTACACTCAACCCTGCAAACTGAACAGGTTCATTTGCTTTTTAATTCCAGTAGCCTGACAACTACTTACCCTACCAATCACTGGCTTACCAGGTTAGTAAAATATAGGCAACTGATTTAAATAGTTAATAATATTTAATTAATTAAATGGGCAAATAAAAAAAACATAGGGAGAATGGCCATTATTAAACATGATATCTTCATTTAATGACATCAAAATTCCTGTTCTTAGCACCCAAGAGCTTTATTACAGTTGAACCTTGGAAGTGAAGTCCCAGAGAAATGAGTTGTGAGTCAAAACCTCTGCTCGAAGGCTCTCGCACAGATTTTGCACAAGAAGGCTCAGGATTCAGCAGAACACCATCCCTTCTTCACCTGGTTTACCCTGGGGCATCACCTGCTGCCAAATGCACCTCTCTCTCTCTCAAAATACCAACAGGAAAGGAGTTCAGAGGAAATGGTCAGTACTTTTTGAACAGGAAATTGTTACTTATTCTGTGTGCATCAACTTTGTTTTCAAATATGGAGCTTATTTAAAAAATGAAATTCTGTATCCTGTCAAAAATCCATCGTTAAAAATAACAATCTCTCCAACTAGGTAGATACTCATGCAAAGAAAACGTGGTTTATGTTGGTGACTACAACTGAATAATTAAATCCCTGCATCTCAGCCAGTGCAACATCAGCTCCCCTTGGAGAGGGCAGAAAGACTAAGCCCAAAAAGTCTGTCATTTCCCAGTGTAAACCCTCTCTCCTGAAACAGGATTTGATATGCTTAAACGTACATGACATACACAAAATTTGGATTAAAAAGTCAGATTTCCAGTGCTCTCTATCCTATAAAGGTCTGATTTCTGTAATAGTGAAAAGACACAGAAGACAACTTCTAATAACACATGGTTATCCTCAGTATGCTCTGCATTGCCCAGACCCAATGGCTAATCAATTAAACCATAACAAATTTAACAACAGACCTTTGCCAGGGCAGCCTTTGTTCTCCACTTTTATTTTGTGTTGATCTTATTTTCCAACTCTGTTTTCTCTCTGAACATATCTTTTCATTTTTGCCTAATCCTCTCTCCTAACAACATCTTAAAAGATAAAGGACAGGCTACAAACTCCTGTATGCCTCCTTGTCCCTTCCCAAAGATGCAGCAGCTCTTGGCTGCAGCCTTTGTGAGAGATGTGTGGATGAATGGTTCCTGGTTCACAACAAGGAATTGCTATGATAATAATAATAATAATTCATAATTGAATCTATTTGATTTGGCTACTCTAAAGCCACTGAGGTTGAATGCTCTCAGGTGGATACCCTGCAGTTGTTCAGGGTTCTCAGGCTCCAGCCTACTGTATCTAAAAAAAAGCTTCAGTGTCTCCAAAGCCTCACAAGACCATCAGCTGAGACAGTTCTTCCCAGAGCTTCCTGCTCGTGGTGAGTTAATAAACTATGTTTATCTTCTTGCTGCTGTGCTTAATTAAAACTGACATCAAATCTAAATTGCTGGGCCAGTTGGACCCTAAAGGTTGAAGCAATGAGGGCTTTGTGGAAGCCACTCTGGAATTGCCTTTGGCATCAGCCAGGCAGCTGCCAGAAGTACTTTGGTGCAAACCTTGCTTTCCTGGGCAGCACTGAGCTCCACAGTTCAGGCACATATTTATTTTCAATACATCGGGCTCTCTGTTTGCTTAATCATTAAAGACAAATAGCTAAATATATTTTATTACATAATTCTAGAGTATTAGGAATGGTTTCCATGTCAGCCAGAATTAAATGTCTCATTAGCAGGCGTGCAGCTCCATTGCCAGCCAACATTTATGGTCTCTGCAACCCGGCTAACATTTCCATATGCTTTGTATGTGTGACATTTTCTAGGAAACTGCAGAGGGAGTTTATTAAATTATTACCTTTTCTATTTGTGGCAGAAAGCACATATTAAATGTAATGCCAAAAGGCAACAGGAGCAAATGATGTCTGAAGAGGAACTGTGTCTTCAATGGTTTGTTTTTACATAATTCTGCTCCAACCATATGGTCACTTCTGTGTACATCTAAGAAATCAACACTGCAGCTCCAATCTCAGAATATGTTAAAGGTCGGAGGCTGAGCTATTTTTGCACCAAATTTTCAACTTTGATGAGCTCAGTTTCTGAGCACTGGGTGCTGCTGAAGTCACAGCTGCTATTCTGGGATTCTGCTATTGCTATTCTGCCAACCATGGAGTTTGGCAGAGTGGGTCCAAAAATAATTAGGGCCATCTCACCAGCCACCACAAAGGATGGCAGCACGACAATTTCTCCAAAGGAGCAGTTGCAGAGTGCCAAAGCAGAGGCTGGTGCAGACCCCAGTGGGGGCGTGCTGGCACAGGGGGAAGGAGCCTCAGTCACTCCAGCCCACGGCTTTCCCAGCTGTGAGCACAGCACTTGCTCATTCCCATGGGAGCTAAATTAGACCACATTTTTCTTTTAAGCACGATGTTTGTTTGCCTGGCTTAACTCCTGTTATAATGGCAGCAACCTGAATAGGGGGCTGCTGCCACCACCCTCTTTTCCAGGGGACTGTACAAACCAAGGGGACATTTTCCAGCTGAATGTTTCTGATTCATGTTTCAAAAGAGAAAAGAAAATTCCACCTTGAAGTAGCCCAGCTGCCAACAGTGGCTGGTCCTACTGTTCAGAGAAGGTGCCCAAGTCTCTATAATAAAACACTAATTTAATTCAATAGCTATTTCTGCATCAAATTATTAATTTGGTGACTGTTCCCACCACAACACAGTATTTGTGCATAAAGAAATCTGAAACCACAGAGTTGTAATTAAAGATTATTAAACTATATCCATCATCACACCAAAGTCTAATAATTATTTAAAGAAACATCTGATAGTTATTGAAACTTGACAAGTATCTTTGCTCAAATAGCTTGACAGTTGTGTTTAGTAACAAAGAATCTTTTTGAGTAGCTTGAAACATGCTGCCTTTAAACCACTGTGTGTGTGCCCCTGTTTTAATCAAATAGGCTCAGTGCACTTAAAAAACACATAATTTGCAATATTTTATCATGTTTCACTTCTTGGTCTTTTTTACATTAGGCAGAAACAGGATTACCAGTATCTACAAAGGCTGTTACTCCCATGTGCTTTTTCAGCTGGATGCCTGTGTAAATATTTTTTACTAAATTGCCCAAAAGTACAGGGAGATTTATTTCCTGTGGACTGCAGTTCATTTAGAAATAAACAGTGTTGTATGAATGTTGTTAAATTTTTATTAGAAATTAATGGTATCTACTGAATCACATTTTCTGGTCCAGGTTTTCCTGCTGAAAACCAACAGGGCAGGACAGTTCCAGAGCCATTCTGGGCTCTGCAGGCCGTGGCAGATGGGCCTGATACCACTGCTTGCATGGGAACTTCAAATATTGTAACTGCTGAGTTCCTTGATCCATCAAAACTCACTTTTCCCATGGTTCCTGCCACAGCAAAATGATTGGTTTAGATGGCCAGGAATACACAGTTTGCAGAGTAAGCAGAGTTCCCAGTGTGCACCAAAAACCAGAAGTTCTGCTTGAGAAGCTCCCCCAGCTGCCCCAAGCTGATGAGCTGTTGGCTTGTCTCGAGTTCCTCACAGCTCCACACAAATTTTTCTCTCAGTGCCACTCCACTTATCCAATTGTCCATATTCTGTCCCAGAATGGAATTTAATGCATTATTAGGAAGGACATTTGGGCCATCAGTTGTGAACCCTCTGCCCCTTTTGACTATTTGCTGTCTGCACTAGCCTTTGAAACCCACAGGGAGTTTTGTTTCCCCCTGAGGATTACTTTAGATAATAAAGTCTGAAAGGCATTTCAAAAGCTCTGAAACACCTGGTAAATCCAGTTTAAATCCATTATTACATTGGCACAGTAATTTCTGCACAATACAAAGTCTGAGTTTTCCTCTACAAAGGTTCTGGTGGTGAATCTGCCCTTCTGGACTCACCCTATGTGGATTTATCTATTTATTATTGTTTAGATCATTTTCCCTCCAAGCTCCCTGGAATCATCCCCATTTTCTCTTCTTCAAAGAAAAAAATTCCCACTGCTTTTCTATTTACTGGTCAATTAAACAGCTATGAAAGAAATACATTAGCGAAGCAGCCACTTCAAAATTTCCTCAGATGATCAAAAACTTGTTGTTCCTCACCAAAACGATAACTGCTCGTTTGCCCAACACTTCCTTGGTCTGACATCCATGAGAAAGATCCATAAAAAGGCACAGTAATTTCTAGAATTAAAACTAGTGCAAAGTAATCATTTGGACCCTCTGAAGCGTGCATTTTTCTCTAAGTGAAGCAGCTAATTACTGCTATTCTCACTGACTCACCAGTTCTCATTTCCTGCAACCAGGAGATTTAACTAAACCTAGAATCTCCTATTCTTATTCTGAGCTCCTCTCTTCATCCCAATTTCAAGCCTCTACACTACAGTTTGAAATTATTCTTTAGACTCCTTTTCATTTTGGAAAGCTGAATGCCATTTCTATCCTCAAATTTTACATATATTTGAAAGGCTGAGAGATTTGGGGCTACTCATTCTGGAGAAGAGAAGGTCCTGAGCAGAGACCCTTCCAGAAACTAAAGAGGACAGAACCTAGAGAGCTGGAGAGGGACTTGTGAAAAGGGCCTGAGGTGAACAAGACAAAGAGAATTAGTTTTAAACTGTCAGAGGGCAGGATTAGTTGGGATTTTAGGAGGAAATTCCTCTCTGTGAGGGTGGGGAGGCCCTGGCACAGGGTGCCCAGAGAAGCTGTGGCAGCCCCTGGATCCCTGGCAGTGCCCAAGGCCAGGTTGGATGGGGCTTGGAGCAACCTGGGACAATGGAAGGTGTCCCTGCCCATGGCAGGGGGTAGAACGAGGTCTTTGGGGTCCCTTCCAACCCCAACCAAACCAAACCAACCCACGATTCCGTGTGTGAAACACATTCAGATCCAAACTACAACTGGCAGTAATTTCATGTGTACAGACTCATTGTAATTCTGCCACTGGAAGCAATGGCAAGATCTGCATGCACTTCAGTGAAAGAGCAGCTCCCTGACAAACTTTCAATTCACTAATTCTACTTATCAGAATTGCTGTAATTTAAGCAGGTATAAAACATTTGGAGGGATTAAGCTTTTTGCTCATTAACAGACAAAGAATACCAGGAGACATTCCTGGCAAAAATAGGAATAAAAACTAAAATCCTAAATTAAACATATTGGAACAATATAAAACACTGAGGCATGATTGGATGTTAGGCAATTACAGCAGAGCATTTCAGATGGCCAAGAGGTAAAATAGAAACTTCTATCATGTTTTAGAACCTGAATGCAGCTTCAGTACTGGCAGGACTTCAAAAGGGAACAGAGATTTTTCCACAGGCAAGGCTTATCCTACAATTCCAACACTTTGCAGTTGAAACAGGTTGTAAACACCTTGAGTAGAAGGAACTCAAATTAAAATACACTTGAGCAGTTCTCTGGGGTTCTGATCCTGTTCTAAATGACCCAGACAAATGAACCTCCTCCCTGAACTCAGCATGATCAGCATCAGTGCCAAATTATTAACAAGCATTTTCTCAGTAGGATTATCTATCCCTGAAAAATAATTACTCCTCATGGCCTTGCAAACAAACAAGCCATTTATGTAGGATTTACACTGAGTTAGCTCACAAATTCCTGCACACAGCCTGACCTTCTAAGCATGCAGACACAGTTAAGCTTTCAGTTTTCCCATTAATCTCTACTACACAAATCTAATCCAGGATCATATTCCTACTCCCCCCAGTGTAAGAAGTCAAATTCTCTTCTAGAGTTGTGTTCTAGACAGCTCCAAGCATCAACATTGTTCTGACATGGATTTGGGGATGGAGATTTTCCCAACATCCACATCCTTCTCATTTTTAGAACCACAGTTCTAGCAAACCAGGATGATTTTCATCCAGCTTTTCACTTGCAAATTCCAGCTAAGAGTCGAAGGAATAGAATTTGGATGCCATCCTCCTACAGACACACAAACATACACACCAGGTTCCTGTCAGCCTCTGGACATGAGAGTTTTTATCCACTGATAATAATATTGTAATTCAGGATGTACATTAGATTTACCCAAAACATGCACTGCGTGACAGATATTCACTGTACTTCTGCCACTAGAAATGCTATTTGGTGTCACTTATTCCTTTGGTTGTCTCCACAATACCACACCAAGCATTACAGAGATGCCTGGCTGGTAAGAAAATACAGCAGTATCTCTTGATAAACTTGTGTGTCTCTGCATGTCACAGTGACAAGTTGCTGATGTTTCCCTGAAGTGATTAAAGCTCTCAGATCTATTCACGCAAGGAAACTACCCTGGTAACTTTCTCTTTTACAGATATATCCCTCAAATCTTCAAAGCATTTGTCAAATAAGTGTTCAGAACTCTTTTATGATCCATGCAGAACCCAGGTAGCATGAGAATCAGCAGGATACTTTAACCTAAACCATCTTGGCTTAAGAAGGCAACTCCAAAAGAAAACTGAGTGCCTCTGTTGTTTTTCAGATTGCACTCAACCAGAGAGCTCTGGTGAAAAAAACCACAGGAAAAATAAGAAAACATCTTCAAATGCATAAATGAATAAGATTTATGCATTAAATAAATGCAATAGCTCAATACCACATAGAACAGATCATTACAAAATCTTGTTAATTACCATTACTTAAGCCTGCAACACAGCTCACAAAATAGGCAGGTAAAAATGCAGCAGAGATAACAGCAAAAACCTGGGACAGATCTTTTACAGCTCCCATCCCAGCAGACCCTTCCACTGATTGACTTTCACTGGTGTTAACCCAATGGGCACCCGAGCAGGGTGAGAACACATCCTCCATGCACAGGGGATAGAGTGACACTGCACTCACAGATGAAACCCTCATAAAGACTAAACTAGAAGGGTTATACTCCTGAAAAACAACCACTGAAATTATCTCCATGCTTATCACAGACTAACAGAACAGGCTGGGTTGGAAGGGACCTTAAGGATCACCTAATTACCACCTCCTTGGCCATGGAAGGTTGACAAGAGCAGATTTTGCCTTGGTGGTTCTGCTGACACATCACCAGAGTAACCTGCAGAAGTTGCTCATGACTTTGTCATTCACAGAGATCCTCACTGTGAGGAATAACCTCATGAAACCCATAATATTCTCCTTTAAATCAGAGTACACACACAGGTAGCCAACTGCATTGCCAGGGTAATCAATTTGTCAGGAGCAATGATAAGAGATGCTGGACAACTAGAGTGTTTCTCAAGCTACCAACGTTTCTCAAAAAAATAAATAAATGCAAGGGCATTTAGCCTGCCTCCTCTTGTTACTTGATAAAGCACTGAGATGCACTGACCCTTCAAGTCTGGCATCTTAGTAGTGTCAGTGATCTGTGATAACTCAGAGGACAGCGATGCTGTAACCACACACAAAGAGCTCAGTGCTGCTCCTCACACAGAAATATTCCCTTCCCAGCTCTAAGGGATAAGGAAGAAGTTGCTACATTAAAACCAACACTTTGTTTAAGATAGTCCCGCTTAATGCTCTGCTCAAACCAGCTCTTCAAACCTATTTTCAGTGGCTGAGTAAGAAAGGTGCTGAGATGGATGATTTCTGATTGGGATGCAAATGTAGAAAGTACCTGTGGAAAAACAAAGCTCCTTTCCATTTGTTCAGTGTTCTCTAACACAGAGCCTGTGATGTGAGGCACCAGAGGAACCCAGTCTGAGCAGCCCTGCACCTAACAATTGCTTTGCAGATTTGCCTGGTTATGCTAGAAGGAGGAATCCAATTTCCAAATCTGCAGGCAGTCCATTTAAAACACACCTTTCCATTTGGAGCACCCACCACTTGCAGCTTATGCTTCCCAGAGACACAAATGTGTCTCACCCTTGTAAGGCAAAGGTTCAGCATATTCCACTACAAACTGCTAACATGCCCTAGATTTACTTTTGCAACATAGATATCTTTATGAAATTTTGATTCTGTAGTGCTGTAGGTACCACTTGCTAAATGTAATCCTTCCTTAAAAAAAAATAAAATCTTTAGGAATCTTATGCTACTTTTCTTCCAAAATATTGGATCTTTTATTGCAGCATTTTAAACAGTTCAAGATTTTTTTAGTCAGTGTATTGTGACAACACATAAATGAATTTACAAGAATTAAGATAATTTACCCCATTTGGCTCAGTTTTTATTTTGCACTCACACAGCCTCTACCAAGGGGACTAATTTGGAAGAACAGTGGAGTGTGATTTCTTCCTGTTTCCAGAATCAGTCAGACCCAGCATGAAACTATTTCCCTATCAGTTCTTTAAGAGCTGTATTTCCAGAGATTATATCCTTACCCACCCACCCCCACCCCGAAATTCAGTGGGTCATTAACATGCTTGTTTTTCCCTAACATATTTTTCCTACACTTCAGTGTCAAAGATTGTTTTAATCATTTTTTACTTAGGAAATTACTGAACAAGCCTCCTTGTGTTCTAGCACAGTGGGGCTAAAAATCAAGAATCAAAAGGCATCTAAAACTCCACATAGCACCAAGTTCTGAAGTATTTTGTGGGCTTTTGGGGTTTTCTTTTTTGGTAACTAAATGAACCTTAAAGTCCATTCCAAACCAAGCCTTTCTATGATTCTAGATTCCATGTAGGATTCCATGTACGCAACCACGCAATTTTACAGCCAAAATCTTATAGGATGTGCTAAAATGTGACGCACTGCTCACCTGCAACTTTGAAATGAGTTTAGTCATTAAGCTCTCAGAGATGTTGTTATTGCTGCTTTGTTGTCTAAGCTGTTCCACAGTCTCTGGGTTCCCTCCTCAGTGTGGTGCTCCCAGGCATCAGGAGTAGAATGCCCAGGGAATTTCCAGACAAGGATGCTCAGGGCTGCACAGAATTCCAGGGAGCTGTTGGGCACTTGGGGAACTCCTGCTCGCTCATCCTTCCTGTGCCAAACACCTCCCAAAAAAACACAACCTTCCCAAGCATCCATTCAAACTACACATATGAAACTACACGTGTTCTGACCAACAGAAGCACTGATGCTGATGACACTGACAACAAAGCACAACTGAAGGAGTTTTAGGTTTATTATACAAGGACAAATCACAAGAAAAATTAATTTTATACCAATTTTTTTCCTTGAACTTCTCAGCTGTCCCAGCTGGGACCACGCCCTTGCTAAAGCTCCTGATGAAAGCAGAGCCAAGGCTGCCTGAGCCAGGGCAGGGTTCTCAGGACTCATTCCTCACATTTCTCCCAGCCAGACAGAAGGTGTGAAATGCCATTTTCACAGCCAGGAGGGCCACAGAAAGCAAAACCTGGCTTTGGCCTCGAGCCTGTCAGTGCCCAGCCAGGAGTGGCTCCAGTGGCTCAGGCAGGACTGAAGCCATGAAATCATTTCTGCTGCTGCCTCGCCCTGCAAATCTCCCAGAGACTCCTTAAAAATCAACACTTTCCTAATAAATGTCAATATTGGGAGAACGATTCTTCCTTCAAAGCAGAGAGAGTGAACATTAAGGTCAACCTGAAATTAGTCCTATTGTTTTATATTCCAGCAGTGTGAAACTGGGGGTTTTACTTCAGATAAAGAATATAAAAATTGACAGATCCCACTTGATAAGCAACTAATTAGTCTGGTATTTTCTCTTTAGAGTCAGCTATGCTCTCAAATAAAATAGTACAAGAACTCTTATACCCAAATTTGCAGTACAACACCTTCCAGAGAGAGCCTTTAAGGCTGGGTAATTAGTTAGCAACCTTGAAACCGAAGATGGAGGCTTATTATACAGGGGAAAATCACAAGGAAAAGAAATCCTATTCACCTACTGAGAACCACAGCAGAGTTGCTCCTGCTCAAAGATGTGCTAGCAGAGAATTGGTTGCTAAGAAAACTTTAACTGAGCCAAGGATCTGAAGGTCATCTCCAACACCACAAAATTCAGAACTGCCTTTCTTTCCTATGTCAATAGACACATTCCTGATGTTTTATTGTCCTGATAGCTCAACTTCATTGAGTGCTGCCCCTTTCTGCCCTGAAAATGTCACAAATTTGAGCACAGATATAAAAAGTGGGAGAGGAGCAGAATCTGCCCTTCTTCCCTAAGGAGTCCAACCAGCACAGCTTCCCTCAATAAAGGCAAACACAGAATGTGTTCCCTGATTAATGGAGACACCAGTCCTTAGTGTTCTAAAGTCAGAATTGCTCAAACCTGTTACTCCACCCCACAGTGTGGCAGCAAAATTCAGTCCCTTGTGATGACTCAGGGAAGAGTGAACACTTACAGCACTCGTGCAGACTGTGCTGATGCATATGTTTGTGAAGATACATGGATTTCTCTTGTTCTTTCCATATAGATTTTCTTCTCTTTAATGAATAAGTCATTAGGACAACAATTGCCAAGTCCTATTCCTCTCATAACAAGGCCTTTCAAGGCTGATATTGTCTAATCTCGATACATTAACTCATAAATTTTATTTTTTATTTTCTCTGGGATTTTTTTTTTCCTCTCAAGGCATCCAGGTACTACAAATAACACTGTGTCAGAGCATGGAACATACATACATACATACATTGATTTTCTATGCTGAATAATGAAACAGGAAATTAAAAAAAAAGAATACCTTTATGTCTCACTTGAATCTTCATCTGAACTGGCCACCAGTATTATTTACAGCAGCTGTTTGATCTTTTTTTGTTTGCACTTGGTGGAAGAGATTCCCAGAGATTCCTCTGGGCTACTGAGTGCTCACTATGCTCCTGTTTACTGCCTTTCCCTATTTACTGGCATATTCCATCAGTTTTACTCACAGAGTTCAAGGAGGGCTTAAAACACACTCGTATCTGTTAAAAATCCAATTACAAGCCTATTCCCCAGCCCTGACATGCTACCAGAGGATTTCAAAACCCGGGGTCAGACTTTGAGCTTCACTTATTAACATGCAAGCCAGTAGTGGGAGCTGGGCAAAATATTTCAGTGAACACCATGTCAGCCAGTTCAAAGAACCAATCTTTTTAATGAACTCTAATGCAGTAATGAAAAAAGGAGGTGATAATACACTGGAAATTATTCAGACATCTAGGGGGTTCAGCTGTTTCTGCCATTCATGTGCCAGCTGCCTTCCTCAGCCCTTAAGGCCAGAGTTTTTCTGCTTATTGCTACAGCATCAAAAACCAAACAAACACAGAACTATAACTCCCTAGAAGATTTCATCTCAGCAAGGGTGATGTTATGCTTGGCAAAATGAATAAATCACAGATTCTCCTACTTTCCCACTATGAAGCATCTCTCAGAGAAGGGAAAAATGCACAGGAAAAATACAAAAGCATTGCAAACACCCAGCCCTTCACACCAGGATCAGCTTTCCATGCCAGGCTGCTCCACAAACCCCTGGAAGGAATGTCACAGCACATGCTCTGCATTTCTGGTTCTGCTCCCACGGGAGTGGGATCCCAGGAAAGTCATGGAAGTGGCCACCCTGGTGTAAACTCGGATTTTTTTTAGCTCATCAGGCCATCTGTTGAAGAAAAGGCCATGGAGGGCAAAGTCTGAGGTCCCTGTGAAATTCTGGCAGAAAGGTTGGGATGCCAGTTGAATTCCTGAGCCAGCTATGAAATAAATTAAATAAGAAAAGTTTGCTGAGGGGATGTGGAGAGGATCACACAAACTCATAAGTCACCACCATGAGAAGGGGTTCAGCAAAGCCCTGTGCAAGTGCTGTGCCCAGTAACATGGACAATTCTCTCATTTATGAATTATTCACCAACCCAGCTTGACACCTTGGAAATTGTTTGGACTCTGTAATAGCCTAAGTCCTGAATGTGGCATTTTTCAGCTGATGGGTTGCTCACTGTTCAGTTCAGCTCATCACAACATGTGCTTCCAGGCAACAGCAGCACTGCTTCTATTCCTGGACTGGATCACTGAGCCTTTTACAAGTAAAGAACAACTGCTCCCACCACAAACAGCACATATCAGATGCATTTTTTTCAGGCAGGCTCTGCAATTGTCAGTAACAGCCACTTGCCCAAATTTCTAAGCTTCCCATCTCCTAAAACTCCAAACCTACTCACATTGTGATTGATTTCCCAATATCTCTCTTGCTCTGTCCAATTTGATTTTTATTTGTCCTTGATCAGGAGAATAAGATGAACATCCTCAGCAAGGCATGAGCACCATCAGCCTCAGCAGGGTCAGAAGGGTGCCAGAGGGAGAGCACACGCTGATTATTAATGGGCTGAACAACTTTGGGGGCTGGGGAAGTATTTACAGAAAAAACTGATTTTCCAACTGCTGAGCCAACCTTTTCCTTCAGTGGCAGAAAGAAACACCAACCTGATCTTAGTGACAGAACCAAGCTGGAAAAATCCTATAACCACTGATGGAAGCACAGGGAAAAAAACACTTTAACAAACACATTCTTAACAAAGTATGGGAAAAGCAAATCCTTGCAAGAGATCTAATTAAAAAAAAATCTAATAAAAGTAACAGTTTATTTTGCTTTTTTATATTTTGCATTTGGAAGATGGAGTAGCAAACACCTTAAAAGTATTTGTATTTTAATTAATTGGGAGCCTGAAATACAAAGAAAAAAGAAAAAATCTGGCACAGGGTGCCCAGAGAAGCTGTGGCTGCCCCTGTTTCCCTGGCAGTGCCCAAGGCCAGGTTGGATGGGGCTTGGAGCAGCCTGTCCGTGGCAGGGGTGGAACTCTGGTTTTCAATGCCATTGATAACAAATCTTCAATTTCATGCCCAAGGTTATTTTAAGGAACTTTTCAGCTGGGGCCTCAATTGCACTACTGAGCCCTGTGCTCCTCTCAGGATTCCTTTAGCTTTTCATTCTGTTCTGATCCCTTTGCATCAGTGCAGCCCATGGCATCACCCAAGGGTGCCTAAGTCTCCTGATCCCTGCAGCTCTCCAAGTTAAAAGAGGTGACCTTGAACTCACTGGGAAATGAGCAGGAACATGCCCAATATCATTGCAACAACTCAGAGCAGCTCATGACCTCAGCTGGCACCTGCACAGAGGTTCTAACAGCCACCACCCTGGATGTCTGTGCTGGAGACACTCAGCCATACCTCGCTGCCCACAGGGATTTGGGACAGCACAGGTCTGCACTGTGAGTGTCTCCTCATCACCATCTCACACAGGCATGGAAAACATTTGTGCTGCCAGCTCACAAAAGAGCACCCAGGCACGGAAATGTGCACAAAAGTTTCCTGTAACAGCTATTTGGAAACATGAGCCAGCCTATATTGCATTCGCTGTTTCAAAACACAGGCATCTCAAGTATGTTTGGGGTTTTTTAAAATTCTAACACACTTCCAAATAGCTGCTCAAATCTCCAGGACTGTGGTGCAGCCTTTGCCTCAACAGTGAACAGAACTGAGGACAGGAGAAAGCCAGGGCTATTAGAGCTACACATGTCACTCGTGAGGGGGTTTCTAGAGTTACATATGTCACTCACATGAGGGGATTTATTCCTACAATTGCCACAGATCCTCTCTGTGCTTCCACACAGAAGCTCAGTGCTTATCTACATCTTTACAGTGTCACTTTTTAGTTTTTGACATGGTTTAGAAAATTCAATTTCAGCTGTAAAGTCACAAACAAATACCTCTGACAGGTCTATTTCTGTAAAACATATAGTGATATCTGCCTCCTATTACACTTCATTTTCCAGCAGGTTTTCACTTGGCTTTAATTTGCTTTTTAACTTCTCTATTTTGGATAACCAATAAAGTGAGACCCAGCAGTAGCAAACACCTTCAACAGCATCTAAATGTAGGAAAGGCCAGATTAAGTAAAATGTATTGTAGGTACATATTTCAGGGATAAACTGTGACCCTCTAAAGGGTCCCAACTCCTGCTGCTGCCAGAGGAATTCAGCCCCTAGGGTCTGCTCCCAGGGGCTGCAGTCAAAGACTGAGGTGATGGAGACAAACTGCCCACAGCATTTCTGCCTTTTGTGCAAAACCCAACAAATGAAGATTGCTCAGTCCAGAGTGGAAGGAAGAATCCTGAGTTAAACAAAACCATTTTCACTGGAATGTAAGGACCCCAGAGAACAATTCCCTACCAGAAAAATTCCCTACCATTCCCTTTTCCCCATGACTCGCTGCACCAGAAACACAAAATGAGGTAAAAAAGCCCTTGGTTTTCCACCAAACGTGGGTGACACAATAAAATAGGCTTTATCTCTCAGATATGAATGCAGAATGCACTGCAAGAAGAAGTTTTAGAAGGAAGAAACCTGTCCTGGGCTGAGCCCCAGCATGGGCAGCAGGAAAGGGATTCTGCCCCTCTGCCCTGCTCAGCTGAGACCCCACCTGCAGAGCTGCCCCAGCCCTGGGTCCAGCACAGGAGGATGTGGAGCTGCTGCAGAGAGCCCAGAGGAGGCACCAGGATGAGCAGAGTGATGGAGCAGCTCTGCTGGGAGAGCTGGGATTGTTCAGCCTGGAGAGGAGAAGCTTTGGGATGACCTAAATGTGGCTTTCCAGTACCTGAAGGAGCTGACAAGAATGATGGAGAGAGACTGTTTACAAGGGCCTGGAGTGACAAGATAATGGGGGATGGCTTCAAATTGACAGAAGGCAGGGTTAGATTGGATATTAGGAAAAATACATTTTCCCTATGAGGGTGGGCAGGCCCTGTCACAGGGTGCCCAGAGAAGCTGTGGCTTCCCCTGGATCCCTGGCAGTGTCCAAGGTCAGGTTGGACGGGGTTTGCAGCAGCCTGGGATGGTGGAAGGTGTCCCTGCCCATGGCAGGAGGTGGGACTGGTTGAACTTAAAGTTCCCTTCCAACCCAAACCATTCTCTGGTTGTAAGAAACAGTTAAGTTAGAAGTGTAGAAGAGTTAATCTCCCACAAATTACCTCCACAAGTTGTCTCAAAGCTATTCCAGGGCAATGTGTGACTCCAGCCTCCCTGGGCTGACCTGGTGGAACGGAGTGTCCAGAATCTCCAGCGCCACTCTGAAGGGTGGGGCTGCACATTCCCAGTCTGCCCGGGCCTTGGAATGTGGCTGGATGCCTTTCCAGAGTTGCGAGGAGGTTGTTTTAAACACAAATTTCCATATCTCAAAATATGAAAAAGCAGCTGCAGTGCCCTGGAAAGAGTCAACAGGAAAAGTGGAATTCAGAACAACCTACATGGAAATTCATTAATATAGTCGTGCCTGTTCCATCCTTCCTCAGCAGAAAATGCCTATATATATGTACATGTGTATATTTTATTCATGAGTGTACAAAGACTATATATACACACAATTTCTCTATATATACTCACTGTACACTGATGCATAATAGAGCACTTCATCAGCTGGAAAGAACTGCAAGAAAAAGAAAAAAATTCCACAAAACACCATTAAGTAGCAAGTCACCCTCTGACCTCAGTTCTCTTGATAAATAATTTGTTTTTCACAGGGTTTTCTGGGGCCATGAAGGGAAATGCTCCTTCCTTCACTGGTTGTCTATGGATTTTGTCTGACCACAAATGAGGTCAGCCTAGCTCATCTCTGAATGTTAAATAATAGAGACAATTACTTTTTTTATCTTTTTCCACCTAATTTGCTTTCTGCCTTGCCTCCCTCTTGCAGTTTGCTTTCTGCTCCTGGTGTTTGCAGTGGAATTCACAGCTGATCCACACCATATGTTGAAGTAGAAGTTATTCAAATCCTCTGCGACATTTAGAATGTGCTGAGATATTATGACCTTTGAAAAACACTGTGAATGAGAAAGCCAGGTTGCAGAATGGGAAAATAGACTTTTTTTTCTTTCCCTCCCCACTGGGAAAACAACTGCAATTGATAAAGAGACCTTCAAGGAAAAAAAATTAAATCTTCAACTGTTACAAACTGGCCAAGCTCCAAGAAAGCTGAGAGAGGTAAGAGATTAATTGAATCCACCCTGTGGGAGTGGGAAAGAGAAATGCCAAACCAAACATTCCAAAAACCAAACAGAAAAGCCCACAAAGGCCCACTGAGCTTTAGTTCAGCATGAGGAGACAATGGTGATTTTGTTATTTGCAATGATCATAAAATGAAAATGGATTTTTGACGTTTCTCAAGTGTAATTCCTTCCTTACTAAGGGGATTTTAGATCTCATCCTAAGGGATAAACCTCAAATGGCAAAGAGACAGCAAAGTTTGTGACAGGATTGTCCTAAGACAGTGAAAAACCCATCTCTTTCTTTAAAATTATCCTGAAGGCCCACATGTTATCTGGATTCCACCCAAATCCCACCAAAGCCAGTCCTTGACTGATGACCAAGAGTTTCTGGAGTCCATCTTCACCTTCCAAGGGATACCTCATTGGAAGAGGAAGCAACCCAGGGCAACAAGGCCAGGCTGGAGCTTACTGCTCACAACACACTTCTGGAGGCCAGGTGAAAACACACTGGAAGACCAGGACACTTCTCCAAACTGAGGTTCTTCTGCTCTCTTTTAACACCACAGCTCCAGGTAACAGCAGCCATCCCCCACATTTGCAAATAACATTAAGAATAAAACACCAGATATAGGAAATTTATTTTCTTTTCCTACAGTAGAACAGTCTTCCAAAGAGATACAACTAATCCAATAAATAAAAGTGTTGGATTATGCACAAGGTTTTCTCAAAGTGAAATTCCTGAGAGAAATGTTGGAATGTTTGCCACTGGAGACATTTCACAGGATTTGCAAAAATATCCAGTGGTACGTGGATGAGGCAGGACAAACAGATGGAAAAGCATTCCCAGTACAAGAATCCGAAGCACAAGGTCAGAGACAGGGCTGGTTTTTCTCTGCTCTCAAATATTACCAGACAATTTTTACTTGGCAGTAATTGCTTTCTTGTGTACAGATGTCAAAATCAACCCAGGAACCTGAAGCCCACCTTCTGGGAAAACTTACAGTTTCATGAACAAAAATAATGCTTAAATGGTTCCTTTTTGCCTGCAGGAATTAGTTTGAAAACAGAGTAAAAAAAAAATTCTTTAATAAAAGAATCAATATTTATGGTTTTGTTGTATTTACTGTTTATGAAGATACTTATGTTAACTCGTATCCACCAAGACAAACAACAATCATTCCTTCAGGACAAAGCAACCTCTTCACAGCCAGAGAAACATCAGCAGTACAAGTGAAGTGTTGAAAAATTTGACATATAAACAATAAGCACCTAGACAAGCTAATAAACAGAATGTCTCTTAAAGCCAGCAACAGCAAATCCATGAAACACTCGTCCACTGGAAAAACACAGAGCTTGGCCAAATGTCACGTGTAGAAAATACAGAATGTACAAACACATTGTTTTGATTATGACTGCAGTCTAAATGGATGATTAATGTATAATTAAGGCAGTCAATCCAAGGATAAAAGAGACTAGAAACCACAATAGTAGCACAGATGGTGCCAAATATACTGAAATAAATTCATATGAGAATGTTACACCTCTAGAACTGCCACACACTGTGGGGGAAGGTCCATTTTAGCAGTGAAATCACAGCAGTGCCCAATTTTCAGAGCCTCTCTCCCCTCTTCTTTCACTCTCCAGCCTGGATTTTCAGCACTGGTCCCAGCAGCCCCATGAATTCAATAACCTCCACTCTCCAGCACGATTCCAACAAAATGCAAAGAGTTTGGATGCATAAAACACTCTTGCAAAGAAAGTCTGGTGGAAAGCTGCTTCCCTTTTCCTCCTCACACCGAGTTAGAGCTCAGCCAGTGTTTTAAAAGCACTTAGAACATTTGCCCCACTCTCTTCTCCCTGAAAGTTGGTGCATTTCTCTTTATTCCAAGGAATCATAATCATGTGCATAAATCCCTTTCTCACAACATTTCCCAATGCCTTGGCCTTTTACATTCCACCAGCTCAGACATTCCTGGAGCATCTGCACATTTTGTTCCCAGATAAATAAAGCAGAACGTCTTCATCAATCAGTGAGCCCCCATTAATCCTTTTCCCACCTTGATTTTGCCAAGGTGGTGCAAAAAACCTCCTATTTTTCAAACATCCCTTAATACTTTTACACCCCCAGAACCCCAGATCACCCCAGTTTGGCCTTGCTGTGCCCTTCTCTCTTCTGTAAGAGCCTTTACATGAGAGGGGAGCTCCTCTCACCCCAGCAGCCCTGACAAGGCAGCTGCAATTCTCCCTCACTCTGCTCATTGAGTCCAGAATTTGTTTTCTTTTTATTGTGCTTTTAATGCTGCTGAGCTGTGCATTAAAGGCATCACCTCTATCCTTTGAAACCCTTTTTTCTATTGCTGTTTTGATTTTTTTTCTTTTAACTGTATGATTACTTACATTGCCCTTCCTTTCAGCTTTTACAGCATCATTGCCTTATGTTTTCCCACAATTCCCAAACCAAAGGTTGTCTTAACCTCTGGGCTACAGCAAATTCTGGAGTTTTTTTTATTCCTTTGATTATAAGTAACCTTTATACAAAACCTAAAGTTTGTGTTTTCAACATCTAGCTACAGACTTCCCACTCGTTTCTGTAAGAAATTCCACAAGCCAGGTCTAGGAGATTTTATTTTGACAATTTACTACCTCATAAAAGGATGAAATATGTACTTAAGCCCAACTCAAGCATAGATTTTGGATCTTTGATAGATTCCTCCTCCATAAACATTTCTATTTAGTTTATTTAATGAATACAAATACCAACCTTAATTCCAGAAGACGATGCAATTCTTGCTCCTACTTCCGATTATGCTCATTATTCTTTTATCACTTCTACACAAGAAATAATCCACTTTGTATTTCCACTGACTACTCAATCCAACTGGACTCTTAAGGGTTGAGCCAGGCCATGAAATTTAATCTGAGTTTGCAAATCAGAAGGTACGCAGAAGTATCCATGAGTTTTACAGATGGAAAAAATCTTCCTGAAGGTTTTGAAATGAAACAATCCTGCCCACTTCTTTTCTGTTTTGCAGTCCCCACTCCACAGACCAAAGAGCAGCTACAGAAGGAGGAATAACTCTGTGGAGGCAGCAAAGTTCTTCTATGTTTTCCTGTTCCTCAGGAGATTATTGTCTTTGTTGCAAAGATATTATACAACAACTTATTTTTTAAATTTCAGAAATCAGTATTCATGTTCTAAAATTCCACAGTACTCTTCTAATTGATCCAAGGTTATTTTGTTTTAAAATTCTATAAAATTAAGATAAAGGTGTTCTGCATCTTCACATCTACTTTGAGAACTGTGTCTCCTGGCTGGAGGAGAGAGAGAGACCAAAGCTTTCTGATGGGCATTTCCAGGGCCAAGAGGCTCCACAAAGCATCTTCAGGCTTTGTAACTTGTGGTTAAATCAGCTTGTGGAGAATCTCCTGCCTTGGTTGTATTCTAAATTATAGCTTTAAAGGCAATTTTTTTTAAAAAAGCTCTAGAATCAAATAACTGTAGCAAATACAACATTTGAATGGAAATAGTGTTGATTTTCTGAGTGGGAACAGGTCAGAGGCCCCTGTTATGCACTGGCCCATTCAGAGGTGAGAACCAGCCAGGTTCCTGCTGTCCCTCTGAGCCACTGGGCTGGCCCAGAGTATTCCCCTGCTTTTCCCATAAATGAGAATAGCCCATGACTTCAGCAACCAGTTAAAAGCAAACAAACCTTTAAATACCAAACCGCACCACAACTGCTTTAAAAAATAAAAAAATCCAACTCCAAAACCTGGGGATATTGCAAATGAGTGACTAAGTCAGGGTAATTGCTGTCTGGTTTAACATTTGAAAGCTGTGCCACCTGCATGCCAGCCTTGTGTTATTTCCAGGGGATACATCTCATTTAGGCAGGGATGAGGAACAACTGGGTGAGAGCCACCACTGTTAACTCAAGTGGGCCCAGGGGCTTTGAATGCCAGCAACAACTGCTGGGATGGAAAGGAGTAAATGCTGAATTCAGGGTTTAATGAGTGTCTTAAGTGTTTTAAGGTTTCTGCCACCATTTAAAGCTACATGGGCAATGCACAAGCCTGTAACTGCAGGGACAGGGATCCTCCACAAGCTGCAGAACTCCATTTTACTCCTTCCTGCCCCACTTTACCATTAGGAAGAACAACAGATGAACCAGGAATAAAATGAAGTGAATTTACACCAGAACCAGCTTGCCAAGTACTGCAGGATAACTGCAAAAGGAAATAGCACAGAGTCATATTCTGTTTACAACAGGAGGAGAGGCAGACCTTTAACACCTTGGTCTTCCAGGTTTGTCTGCTCTCTTGAATTGATTTTACCCAGAAAAAAAGTACTTCAGGGCAAAAAACACCCAAAAACAACTGTCAACTTGTTTTTCCTAGAGAAGCAACCATTCTTGCAGTACAAAGTATTTATTTATGCATTTCCAAATGGAACTGGCAACAGGGAAATGATTTAAGCCTCAGTGAAGCAGCAAACATTGTTTGTGATCTTTTTCACTATGCTGTCCAAGCCTTCAGTGTTTATTCAGCTTCTGATACTTTCTGTTTATCTGCTGACAGCCTTCAGAGGCTACAGTTGTGTTTGTTAAACCCCTGGAGCTGGGGATCTGCTGACAGCAGCAGAGGCTCTGCCTCCCTGGATCCACAGGCTGAGGGATTGGGATCTGCCAGTTCACTGCAGTCAGAGCTGGCACCTTCTCCTTGGGCCCCAAGGAACCCCAGCACAGCCCAGACTTTTGTTTGCAGAGCCACTGCCCTGATTCCAGCCACGTTCAATACTCTTTTCTGCAAAATTAAACAGAGTCAAACAGCTCTCATTACCCAGATTGATTTAATGAGTTATCTGCATGCTGCCAGCCAGGAGGGAGCAGAGTGCAGGGAAGGGAGATTGCAGGAGCCACTGCCCTGATCCTGCACGTGGCACAGCTGCAGTCACCCAACACATTAAATCCCATTTATCTGCAACTCCCAAACCTTACATTGTCCCAGCCTTTAGGCTGGAAAGAGCTCTAATCTTGCTTTTAGCAAAACAAATAAATAAGAGCAAAAGAGATCGGGAAATCTTTCTAAATTCTAATTAACTTTTAAAATCTTTCTAAACTGTTACTGCAAATTAAGAGCAGAGGAGGACAGTTAAAACTGTTGTTAAATAGGTGGTCACAGAAGTTCTATTTCTGTTAAGAGACAAATAATATTTGAGCACACCTGAAAGTTCTGGACCTTTACTCATGGTTTCCCAGTCTGCTTCAGCCACAGAGGATTTGCTGGAGCATCCCATGATTTCCTTTTGGTCTAGTTTCCTTCCTCCTGAAATAAAGAAACTGCTGGGAGTGCCCCCCTCTCATCCTGATGCCTAGAGCTGGGGAACAGAGCCCCTCTGAGCCCCCCTGCACTGCCCCAGCCTGTGTGTGATGGTTCAAGCCTTCCCTAACACAGGTGGGGCTCAAATGAAACTCGTGCTCTTTGCCTGTGTGGGTGGTTCCCTGGTACTACTGAGCCACATCACTGGGAGTTTCCTGTGGATATCAAATATCTGACATTTAAATGGAAGAGTAAGATGCATAACAGCCAGAAGTATAAATATATTTTGCATCAAAGCTTAAATAGCTTTAAAAAGTTTCCTGAATGTGCTATCACATCTGCTATCAGGGTTCTCTGACTCTGAAGCTTTTCCTTTTTAATTTTTTTCTGGCAAAACCTAAGGCAGTTCCCCAGCTTTGAACTGGGGCAAGGGAGATCCAGCTGCATTTACATTCATATAAAGACAGTTGTTTCCTTAAATGCACATCACTCTACAATCATGTATTCCAAGAAGAAACATCTGCTTCTTCCCACCTGTGAGCAGCTTCTGCATGGCCCCAGCACACTGAAATTCCACAGCAGCAGAGGAATGAAGGGAGCAGAAGTGATCCCAGTGCTGCCCTGCTGGACATCCAACACCCACAGCAGTCTGGGAAATCTGACTGTGCTTGTCTCATTTGTGGGAGCCTGACTTCTGACAAATGCAATATGAGGAAATGGGCAGAATCTGCAGCATCCCATGGCAGCTTTGTGAACTGATGTAAATCACTCTTTATTGTATATTTCTGGAGCTGAAAATGTGGGACACAGCGACACACGAGGTCCTCAGCACCCTGCAAGGGAAGATTGTTCCCAACTGCAATTCTCTCTGCTGGAACACATTTTAACCCAAAGCACGAGGGCCACAGGGTAAATGGCCGCACTTGCTACAAAGAGCTACAGGAGAAACAAATTCACCACTAAAGAAGTCCTCACCGTGTATTTATCCTAATCTCTCACTACACCACTGTTTCCAGTGACTGGAGGCAGATTGGTAAGAGATACAAACTGTCAGGAAAAGGTGAAAGGCAATTAGTAAATCACTATCTCTTTTGTAATCACTGATGAAATTTCCATTTTTTTTATCCTCTACTGCTCACTCGCCCAAACAAGCAAGACATCACCTTGAAAATGAATGCAATTAATTATATTAGCTGAGGCTTTTAAAGCAGAATGGCTTCTCATTTACATTCCTGGCAGAAATTCAATAAGATTGCACTACTGTAAGGTTGATTGAACTGCTGCTGCAGTTAGACTAGTATCCTGAAATAAAAATAATTCTAATGTTCATTATGAGATTTTTAGAGCTAAGTACTTTGAACTGTTAATATTCTCAAGTTAGTCTACAGTGAAAATGCTGGAAAAGGTAGTTTACTGTGTGTTAACTGAAGCTGAAATAATTTCCTTCCCTTCTGCACCATTCTCCACTTACTTTTAACAAATCAAAAATTAGCAGAATTATCTTACATGCCTGAACTAATTAGCAAAGATGTTGTCCAAACCCACAGCTTTCACCTATGCACCTGAGCACTTACCCTCTCTCAGCACAGCTGTAGGTCTGTTGACATGAAAGGATTGCAGAAGTTATGATTTGTGTGCAGGGATTTCCTGATTTCACCACAGTGTTGCTGGAGCAGAGGGCAGCACAGCACTGCTGGACTGCCTCAACAATCCCAGCTGAGCACAGCAAACCCAACAGAAATTGTTCCACTGGCCTGGATAATGCAGTCTTTTGCAGCAAACTTTCAATTAGAGACAATAAATGATTATGCGTGTGCTTGTAAAAACATAATCAGTTTGTGAGAGCATAATTGGTTTGTGAAAGCATTATTAGTTACAGGCATGTAAATAAGCAAGGGGAAAATGCAGGTTGGTGTTTGGATCTCAGGCTGCAGGATGAGATAATGATAGAAAAAAAGCTATTGCAAATTGGGCACACATTTGACACTGCAGGAACACACCTGGACAGAGGAGGACAAGGCTCTCAGCCTTGCTCCAAGCACCCAGCAGAGAGGACAGAGGGGAACATCTCCTTCCCTCCATCCCAACAAAGAGACACCTACACAGTCAACCAGTTTTCAGGAATAAATACCTACAAATTGAATGAAAATGCTTCAGTTACTACCCCAAACCTCCTATTAAATAAAATATGGAATGGCCTTTAATGTTTATAGAATCATAGAATGTTTTTTGTTAGAGTGGACCTTAAAGGCCATGTCGTTCCATTCCCTGCCATGGGCAGGGACATTTTCCACTATCTCAGGTTGCTCCAAACCCCATCCAAACTGAAATTTGTTGGGGTTTATCACTTTATTTAAGCTGAAGTAGAGATATGTGAACACACACATCAAATACACAGAATAGTGTTGGTACTTGTAGAAAATTTGCCACAACCTCCTGAATCCTGTCCAGGCTGCTGCACTGCACATTCACAACCCCAGTTTATGCTGCTCAGACTTTTTATCTGACCTCAGTTTGAAATAGCTTTAAATGTACCCATCATCAAGTGAGATAATGCTTATTGCCTTTGCTCTTGGAATAATGAAAAAGTATTCAGGAAAAGCAGGTGGGAAGTAGCAGGTGCTATCTCATGAGTTAAAAAAAAAAGAAATATAAAGGCAAGCAGAGAGGTTTAGAATGCCTAAAAATATCCTACTGTTGGTCACATTCCTTCAATTAAAAGTGGTAAGGGAAAATCATTGGGCTGACTGCAATTTGAGCAAAGAGTTAATTTCAGACAGAAATGTCAGTACCTTCTCTATTCCCGCAAAAATACAGAGACTGAGAGAAGTCTTTATGGAGGACTCGAGATGAAGTTTTATCTTTAATATGGAAGGTATGAACTCTCCATTTCACAAAAGGGATGCTGGTGATTCATCTCTTTAAGTCTTTCTCAGACAAATGGAAAAAGAAATCTAAAGAGATAGCTGATAGAATAAGAAAGCCAAAATAATTCCCAGTGTATTACCTCTATTGGAAAGGCTCTCACAGAGCAGTGCCTGGATCCAAACAAGCATTTCTGAACAGTTCACACTTATCGTTGAGCCAAAACTGAGATTTTAGCCAAATGTTTAGGTCTCTTGGCTTAGAGAGACAGCTGAGAGGTTTAAGCACAACCCAGACCCTGCAGACACATGGTGTATCAATTTTAGCAACAGGCCAGCCTAATTGTGAAGCTGTAGGCTGGACCTGTGCTTGCTCACAAAAAATGATGAAAAAGTCAGTTATTTAATTTAAACCACGTGTAAGAGGCAATTATGTCATCTTTAAGATGATATAATGAGGGGAAAGTTAAGCTTTTTGTCCTAACAGACTGCAAATCTGAAAAAATGAGCATGCTGACAAAAGAACCTCTGGAATTCAAGGAGACACAGACTGGAGTCACCACCCTCAGACAGACAGAACCTCCCAGCCTGGGAGCGTGATTTTGGGGTTCTGTGACACTCTGGGCCACCTCACAGGGTGTTGATCCTCAGCCCAGGTTATCCAGGCTGCAGAGAACCCTGACTTCTCTTGGAACAGCCATGAACTTCTGCTGTGCATCTGAGAACACAGAGCAGAATTCCCGGAATTGACCCCCAGGTTAGTTTTATTTTCCTGCAGGCAGGAATGGCTCTGTCAAACAGCCTGGGACAAGACTGCAAGCAAGAGGATTGAGACCTGCAGAGTCAGGGCACTCTGCTGATGAGCTCATCAGCAAGAAGAGCTAAGATGATAATCACAACAAAACTCCAAGTTTTCCAGAGGATGTGTGACTTTTCAATTACTGCACATGTTTGAACACACGCCTGCCAATGCTCTGCACCTTGTGATACAACCCCACAGATTCCACCGGAAGGCAGAGGTCACACTGGGAATGCAGAGCAGGGGTGGGAGCAGAGGGGGCAATCGGCAGGCAGTGAAGGTTTGAGGGTCTGAGGCACTGCCTGCTGGTAGAAGTTATCAGGCTGTTGTGAAAGGGATAGACATGAAAATATATCTCAACATGTTTGTAAATTTACCTCATCTAGAAAATACTGGATTTAAGAATGCAACAAATCCACCTAAGAGACAGATTACTCTAAGAACCTGTAGCCCTAAATCACAGTGGATTTGGTTCTTGAAGGAGTTTGTCACTGTCTAGACAGTATGATCACAGAAGCTGAGGTGCTTCCTTACCTTGGGTTTTAAAAGTCATAATGTTTGGGGAGGAAAAGTCTTCCTCTTCAAACAGAGGATTGGCGACCACACTTTCCCCTCTTGAAGTAAATGAACAGCTCCAATAGATTATGTCTAAAGTCTCAAAAAGAAATCAAAACAGCAACAGCGCTGTGAGGACATGGGCTTGGCCTGACTTTGAAATCACAGTCTGCTCTGCCCAAACACTAAAGCACCAGGGACAGGGAAAGGCTGATGTGTAACAGCTCCTTATTTTACAGTGAGACATGGCTCATTTGGAGCAGCAAACTAATTAATACAATCAGGGGCTAAAGTTTCAGAACTCTCCCACCAGCACACATTAGCATACACTGCCAAGAGACTTGATAAAGTTCAAAGCTTATCTTGTAGCCTGCACACTCCGTGTTTGCTCAGAGCAGCAGCTGGCCAAGTGATCTCCCTTCCCCTCAAAGAGCAAAATTAAATTAGATTAGATCATCTTCTCTCCCTTGTAGAATTAAGATCGTGCTACAAAAACAAGCAAATTAGCTTTTGAAATCCTGCTTTTCACTCTAAGGCTGCAAGGCTGAGAAATGCTCTCAGTACCAACTCAGCTCGGCTGCAGGAGTGTGTTTGTGCTTTTTTCCTGGCGAGCTGAAGCAAAGAGTTTGACAGATTTCTCTCTCTGGGCTGGAGGCTGTGAGTGGCAGGTCCTGAGGGGTGAAGCCAAAGAAGGGAATAAAGGAGGAAAGGTAATGGACACAAAGTCTTGAGAATCAAGAAATGCAGAAGTCATGGAATCACAGAATGGGATGGGTTGGAGAGGACCTAAAGCTCAGCTCATTCCACCCCCTGCAGTGGGCAGAGACACCTTCCACCAGACCAGGCTGCTCGAAGCCCTGTCCAACCTGTTCAGCCTGGCCTGGATGGCGTCATAAAAGCTGCAGTAGAGAGGCTTGAAAGCTTCTTGGTTTGTTGCTGTATAAAAACACTTCTGAGTAAAGGAGTAAAACCTAGTTCCTAGACAAAGCAGGATCAGGAACACAAATTTTACATAGAAGAAAGGCTTAGAACATAAGAAAACAGAGGCAAAAATGTAGGGACCGAGATTTTTCAGGCTAGAAAGCTGGACTGAGGAACAACAAATGTTTCAGATGGATGGTGGAGGTTTAGTTCAGATCAGTGATGTCAGATGCCAAATTCAAACCAAACAAATACACAAAGGCAAATTCAGTTCAAAGGGGGACATCCAAATGAGATCCTAGATTGAAATCCCAGTTTCTAGAGTTCATTCATTGCACACCAAGCTGCGAGGTCAGTTGGCACAGGCACACTTGACCAAGCTGACAGAAACATGTCCCCATTAAGTCCCCATGCTGCAGCAATCAGACACACTCCAGAAGTCAGTCCTAGGCAATCTGTTCTAGATGAACAGCTAATGAGAACTAAGCTAAACCACTTTTCTCTGGTTATGATTCCTCCTTTGAATATTCCCATAACTGCACTGCTAAACAACTCAAACCTATAAAACTGAAATGGGGAAAGAGATTCTTCTGCTGTGGACAGATGGAGTAGTAAAACTGGCCATGAGAAAGCACAGCAATATCCATGGCACATCTTCACTCACTCACCCTAGACTGCAACAAATTCAGCAAGAAGTTAATTTAGCTTATAGTTTGTTTGTTTGTTTTTTAATACTTTGATTATGTCCTATTAGGCTGGAGTTGATGAAGAAGGTGATTTGGGGTTTATTGCCAAATTTCTTCACAGCTTGATCTTCACTACTTAACTAGAGGAGATTATAAGATGAAGATGGTATTGCAGGAAAAAAGAAATACAAAAATGTCTCTTGTACATGGAAAACAAGAGTGATGGAGGGAAGGGAAAATTTTGGAGGGTTTATGTTTCCATGAATGGTGAGTTTATAGGGCAGCCTGACTCGTGAGGAGGCACCAGGAGCAGTTACCCCATGCCAGTGTTCACCACGCTGCTTAAAGCTTTACTAACTTGGCTGTTAAAGACTGGCACAGAAGTAAATTAAAAAATTGAAGTGCTGCATAAACTTTGAGGATATAAAACACTTGTTCTGAAGCATTTAAGATAAATCAGAAACAACTCTGCTGTTTCATGGCTCTGAAGACAGCAGGCCACTTGCAGCCTCCAAGCTGGTTCTTTCCTCGTGCTGCCACATCTGCTGTGAGTGCCAGGGCTGGGTGGGAAGCTGGGACAAAACACCCTGACTCTGTCAGCATCCCTACAAGGCAATAGATGGCATTCCCAAAGATTTAAGGGATGGGATCATATCTTCACTCTTAAGCATGATCCTGTTTAGAAGAATGAGATGAGTCACCGAGGTTCTTGGACACCTGAGCTTGTTAAGGGTTGCTTATTCTGCTTCCCTTACTGCCTCCTTCTGACCAACACTGACATCTCCTTCATATTACCCTCTCATGCATGCACTGAAAGTAAATCCATAGTAGAAAACCAGAAGGAAAAGTTTTTTTCCACCATTAGAAAGATAAACCCTCCCAGCGAAGTGTCTTTGTTCTGCCCATATGAGGTTTACCCAAAGGGCTTGACACCTTTCTGTGTTTATAGACATTTTACTAACAAAAAGCCAAGCATTTCTCAAGGTAAAAGCCCAAATGGCTTGTGTTGCAGCCTGAAACATCTCCATTTCCTGTGAATTCCCTGTGACTTGGCTGGTGCCATTTTCACTGCAGCTGTTCATTCAATTGAGAGCTCACATCATGAAACATGTCAGGGAGAAAAAGAGCCGATGAGAATTCAGTGAATACAGCTTTTCATTTGAAAAGATCCTCAAACACACACAATTGCTTTCTGCTGCTTAATTTTCAACATTGATAAACATAATTGCATTTATTTATCTAGTCAATACTGAAAACAAGCGATAATTTGTAATATAACAACTTTACATCTCAAAGGAATACAAGCACAACAGTTTCCAGTCCCTTCTAAAGGAGGTGAATGACACAGAGGGGGCTGGATTTTCTGTGCAGGAGATGCTTACATTATTTTTTCCCATGAGAATATATTAATATTGTTGCTATCAGCTTGCTTTTGTACATATATAAATGACTTTTGGAAATGAGATTTAAAAGCCAGCATTTTTCATGTGCCAAATTACACGCACTAAATATCTGATACTGGCAATAGCAAATGCTAATATTTCCTAAGCATGAAAAATGAACTCTCTTTCCTCCACAAATTCTCAATAGCAACAGTTCTCACTGGAACCAGTGATCAGAGGTTGTTATTATCATTCCATCAAACAATCTGTATCCTTCTAATTAAATAGCAAAGCATCTGAAAATCTGCTCATTATGAGTCTCCATCCTGTTTATTTTGAAGCTGGCAGAAAGACTTCCAGTTAGTTTGCACTACACTGAATAGGGCTTGTAGTAAAGAAACCGCATTACTTAAATAATTCTTAACTCTGGAATCTTGGGTATTCTTCCAAAGCTCAGGTGCTGGGAGCCCATTAAGTGGTGTGGTGGTTGGTGACAGAAGTAAAAAACTTACGAAAAAAGTAACAAAGATGGAAGAGGAGAGTTCACTGGGCAAAAGAGACAAGCGGGTAATTAAATAGTGCATTAGCAAGACAAAGCACTGCAGCAGAGAGTCCCTCTAAGAGAGCACACCCAGCTCCCACTGAATTCCAGGCATTTCAGGAAAATTCCACTGACTCGATGTTAACAATTCCAAAAAGCTAAAACTTCACTCAGAGCTACAAAAGCTCACAAGGGGTGGAGCAACAGCCCTAATGACACTTCTTACTCTTCCTGTGCTCTGCCCACCCTCTGCCTTCAATCCCCATTTAATGCCTCAGTTGCTTTCTTGGATCATGCTGAGGAGTAATTTTGCCCCTGATTTCTCCAACATTTCCTTTTGTAAATCCTTATCTGTCAGTATTTGTTCATTCATGGCCTTCTCCTTCCCTCTTTCCAATCTGGTCTGTCTTGACTTTGGCCACCTGTCCCATGCAGGTTCTCAGGTCACTCTCCTTTGGGAACTTCTTTCCTGTACGTCTCCTGCCTGCTCACAAATCTTCCAGGAAAAAGGAAAAATAGGAGAGCAGGTTCACAGTTTAAGGGGAGGGGGGAAAAATCAGCAGAATTCTGTCCACTCAAAAATTCACTCTTCAAATGTTACAAATCTCTTAGCCCTCACTAGACCTGCAATATTCCCTAATCCTATCAGTTCCTGCAAAAACATTAGAATTTATCTGCTCCTCCTAAAGCTTCTGTTCCTATTTAGTTACTGCTTTTCCTCTATTCCTTAATATCCACTCAGTTCACTCTTATCAATTTCAATATTTAATTTTTGTCAGTAAGACTTTTGCCATCCCTCATTCTACCTATACACCTTGTTTACTCCTGCAACCACATTTATTTCAATAGAATTTAAATTAAACTTCATCCATTTGGAAGATACCTCTCTTTCTTCTATTTCCCAGCAACTGTAGATTTTGAAGCCGCTCATGAGAAATATTTTTCCACTGGTGTGGCTATAAAATTCCGTAACTTAGCCCTCAAACAACAGCCAGTTTTAACACATTGGCGTCTGGGCAGATACGAGAACTCAAAATTAACACATTATAAAAAAAAACAGACTGCGTGCTCAGATGCTGAGAGGCATCAGTTGCTGAGAAAAATTCACGTTTCAGTGGTGAAACCATTCAGGAGCAATGAGTGCAGCAGCAGCTTGCCTGTCCTTCCTCGCAGGGTGATGCTGAGTGATGTTGTGGCAGCACTTTCAAAGTGCCATGGTCTCACTAATGGTGATAATGGGCAGGTCCTGACACTCACAAACAGCTCTGTTTGGGGAAGCTGTCGCAGGAAAGGGTCAGGCAGGGACTGACACAGTTCAAATGTACCATTTAACACATCAAGGTGCAGAACTATGTGTGCTCCCAGCAGCCAGCAATCCCTTCAGGTCATTAAAACACTTCCCAGAAGCCATTCTGCTATTTCATATCATTTCTTTGTACCCTGTGAGCTCACTGAAGGCTGCACATCCTCGTTAAGCTTGATTTCAGAAGCAATACACCACCTCCCTCTAAGTGAAGGGATGGTTCTGCTGACCTCTCACAACAGCCCATGAGGAGAAATTCCATCTCACTTTTACAATGGGAATGACACAGAATTAAAAACTGGGATGTAACTGCCTTTCAGCAGATGTCCTCTAGAGAGGTAAATGTTCTTAATTAAATCAACTTTTTACACCATAAAAGCAAGTACTTGGTTAGCTAAGTGTGATATACTTAATTTACAGACCTGCCATTTCCTCACAAACTTAGGTTAAAGAGTCCCCCACTGTTTCTATTCCATCCAAAATTAGAACACCCTATCCCAAAGGAAAGGGTTTACTGGGTGTTAGAACACAGGAACACTGGAGAGAGCAAATATTTGGTTAGAAACACTCTTAAAACTGATGGGTTTAAATTAATGTCTGTATGAAATCACTTCTCTGCAGAAGTGCTCATGCTCTTCATTGCTGAATAAGCAAGATTTTCTACACGTACAGGTAGGATTTAGTTCCTGACAACCCAGACCTAACACGTGACAACACGTTCCTCCAAGGGACAGTTAAATCCTGGTGCTGGGCTGTGAGCAGCCATCACAGAATGGGTTATAGGGATGGCTTAGGGTGTGAACAGAGTAAAACAGAGCAGCTGAAGGCTGTAAGTGCAGAAAAAAATCCCTCTTGTTGCTTGCAAGGTTACATTCCTCCCAAATTTGCCTTCATAAATAGATCAAAACTGCACTTTCCTGGAAGCTTCAATATTGGCATGCACATGCACTAAAATAAACCAAACACCTGCAATCAATCCCAAAAAACTCAGGTTAGCATCAAACAGGGATGAAATTCTAGACGTGGGGAAGAATTATTTACAAGTACAAGAAAGAATCCCAAAACACAGACAGGAGGCTGCAGAGTAAATAGCAAAATAAAAACACACTGGGGAAACTTTCCAGAGATCCCTTTCTCTTTAGACCTTAACAGCTGAGAAATTACTTGGAGTTCATTAACAAGCCACAGACTAATCTATTTACTTGTATGGAAGTGAAAGAGTGGGGAGAAACATATTTGACTCATTCTTGGTAATTTCCCCTGCATAAAATATTTTTGGAGGAAGAAAAAACATACAGGCAGCTGAGCCAAATTTTTTTCTCCCTCTCAGACAAAACTGGATCATGATTCATCATATACACAGATGAATTTTAATTTAGTCCTTTAACAAGTTTCTTTTTGTATTTTCTTGTAAGCAAGAATTAATACACTCAGACATGGGGAGATGTTAATTTTTAGTGCCTCCCCTTTCAAGTTTACAAATGTTGAGTCTAACTCCTGCTGGCACCCTTCTGGCCTTCAGGGAAAAGAGACAAATGCCTGACCTATGCACAGAGGGTCTCTGGCCTTTTAGAGGTCAGCAGCAACTTCACATCTCTCATCTCCTGAACAGAATTAAGGATCCTGAACAAAATTATGGATCCTGCCCATCCAGTGTGGGTTATCACCCTCCAGAAGGAAAGCTGTTTGATAATTATTCATTCCTGCTGTAGTTCCATGGTGCCACTCACAAAAAGAGAAAGGTGACCCAGGAAAGCATTTGGCCTATTAGACTCCCATAAAACTACCCTCAGTTCAGTGGAGCCCAAGTGGAATTTGGCCATCTGGAATTCCTGGATACATCTCAGTGCTTGCGTGCTAAATGAGTATTTGACAGAGCAACACTAATGATGATGACCCTTCTGTTCTTCCAGTGAGAAGCTCAGAGACTCCTCCAGATCCTGGCATAAAGGAAAACATTCATTTAGGTGTGGGAAGAGTCTCCCATCCCTTGTCCCTGCTGCGAGAGGAAAGACAGAAATTCTGCTGTGGTTTCATCAGCTCCGAGGGAGGAGATGCACTGCACACCCTGGGCAGCTCTCGAGCTGGCTCCACTTCACAGGCACAACATGCAGGCTCCTTAAAGGCCACACTCAGCACTCATTTCTGTCTGAAATACCATCTCAAAACACCCACCATTTACATGGATGTTTAGATTGGGAATCAGGAAAAATTTCTTCACCAAAAGCGTGGCCAGGAATTGGAACAGGCTGCCCTGGGCGTGGTAGAATGATGCCTGGAAACATTCAAAAATATGTCATGGAACACTTGGGGCAATGCTTTAGTGGTGGCCTTGGCAGTGCTGGGTTAATGGTTAGACTTGGCTTTTCCGACCTAAACGATTTCAAGTGAGATAAAAATGGACCCATTTCTATCACAAAATATTCCTTCAACAATAACAAGTCCTGTTGCCCTTTACTGAAAAAGTTTGGGCTCTGTGGAATAACGATGTAAAGTGAAGTGCCATACAAGTGATGTCATTGTGAATACTATCATTTATTGTAAACATTGTGCTAATCCATATATTCTTCATACCTACACTTCTGTTTCCTACACAATGTCCAGCTGGAAAGCAATTGAGCAAGGAACAGCATGCAGAGATGCAGATCTCTGTTTATATACACGGGTACTCCATTCCTTTTGGAACAATTATTGTTTATTTCTGTGAAAGCAAAGTAGCACTTGCTCTGAGTGCTATAGAGATGAAAGGAACTGAGCAGCCAGGCAGATGGGGCCAGAAATTCAGCCTCTGTGTGCTGATTATTTATCTGCTAAGCTGGAACAGGAAAACTTCACACAGTAAATGTGGGATTAAAATCTAATAGCAAAGAATACAGCTGCACAAATGCACAAGACACGATGCCTTTGCATTCAGACAGAATCATATTTAATACAATTAAAATAATTACTTCAGTCTAGTCAGCCCTGGTTAAGTCTCCGTTGGAGCTAATTAGCAAATCATAGTAAAATACGTTGAACTTTAAATGTTAAATACTTTCATTATTAATATTATTCTTGCAACTGCTGCAAGAGCAGCCAGGTCCCAGCTCCTTGGAATGCTGCAAAGGGGTGACATGGAAAATAAGAGCAGTACTTTTGCCTGGCTGATTTAAACACATTTCTTTGTTGTGCTAACCAAGCGTCTGCCTCAAAAGAGACCCATAAAAGAGCTCAAGTCCTACTTTCATAGAATCCCAGACTGGTTTGGGTTGGTTTTGAGTCTTGCCAGCACCGCCATGCAGAGTACTGAACCCTTCCTTGGTAGCACAGCTTCACACAAATACCCCCCAAAAGTAAGAAAATAATGGTTGAAGGCACAGGGAAGATCACAAGAAAATTAAGAAAGGTTAAAGGACTTGATCCCATTTAGTCCTGCAGAATAAAGATTTAACTGCAAACAGCTATATAAGAGGTTATAAGAAAGCAACAACCAATTATTCTCCCTGCTCAAAAATGGAAAAAAAAATTTAACGAGTTGAAGCCACAGAAAGGAAAATTAAAATGAAGGTTTGAGAACCTTTATAATTCAAACAGTGGAACAAGCAGCCCAAAAGCTGCAGAATCCTTATCACTGAGGGTATTCAGGCTTAAGTAAACACCCATCTGTTAAAGAATATTTTATTATAATCACTCCTGCTATTGTGCAAGGAGGTGGAACGAAAGTCCCACTGAAGTCTGGGGGTTGGATACCTACGATTTATGTGTTCCACGTTTTTGAAACATTTATTCAGAACAACAAAAATCTGGTTCTTAATCCCCCAATTAACACTGTTTCCAGCCCTAAGGAATTAATCACAGAATTCATGGGAAACAGTTTATTTGCTGGCAACGGAGTAAAACAAATTGCCTACAAACTTCTACATTGCTAATGGAGTGGTTTAATTGCCTTTTTTTCTTTTTTCTTTTTGACATTTTAATTTAAAAAATAAAGACTAAAAAGACATCCCTGGGCAGAGACCTTTGCAGCAGTGTGTCAGCAGAGAATTACACAGCTCTGGGGACTTGGGCTCTCAATTCATGGTGCTGACCTCCTTTGAAGAGCACTCTGAGATCTAGCAGTGAAAAGGACTTTAAAAAGTGCTAGACACCATTAGTATTCAGGAGAACACAGTTCTGTGGCTTGGTTGAATTCAAAGGGATCTGCTGGTACTTAGGAAAGCCAAAATGTTTTCCAGAGGAAAGGGCTGAGCAGCTGGGGGCTGCCCATGCTTCCAGGCCTGCAGACTGACTCAGGAACACTGAACCAACCTCACCATTCATTCAATGGTGTTTGGTTTCACCATTTCCACAAAGTTGTATTTTAACCTATTTCCAGCTATAAAAGCAAGGCAGTGTTCAAAATACCGTCCCAACAAGAAAATCTGCATTACTGGTGCATTCCTGTGCCCTGCTGGCACTCCTGCCACCACTCCCTGTACTCTGTGGAGCCTCTGGATGCTTATTCCAAGAACACCTCTTTCTTCCCACCCCTTATACCCTGCAGCTCTGTGGATTTACACTCTGCTTCTCTCAGCTGTTGTGGAGAAATTCAGTGGAATGGAAAGTCAATCACCACATGTTCTGGGACTCCAGCTTTAAGATGTCCCTGTCTGCAGGAGAGGAACACACTGTTCAGTTTATCCACCTGGCCTTGCCACTACACGGATTTTAAGTAAACAACTTTTATTCCCATGAAACAGCTTTTCAAAGAGTAACCAACACAAACATCACAATTCTAGCCAGAATCAGACTCTCAATAACAGCTCCAAAAATCTCCGCCAGCTTCAGGGAGTCTGATTGAACACTGCAATTTACTCCAAGGTTAGCACAACTTGGACAGCTCTTGAAAACATGGGGTTTGTTACAGCAGGCCCTTCTGTACCCAACTGCTGTGGTCAATGGTCTTCCACCTTCTGATTTTGCCTTTTTTTCCCTGTGAACAGTCCTTGACATCAATCAGTCACATCAGGAACTGGCTCTTTTCCCTGATGCTCCTTACTCCCTTTTTACATAGCATTTCTTTATCAGCACATTCTCACTCCATGGCTGCTTTACCTTGCCTCTCACTTCAGTAAAGTTTTCAGTATTTTTTTTTTTGAGGTCTAAGCTTTATTAAATTTACTGCTGCTGGAGTATCTCTAGATATTTATTCATGATACCAGATATCATGGAAAGGGGGAACCACAAATATTTGGAGAAATTACCTTGCAATGTTCTGGGGTTGGCAAGGGGTTTCTTTTTGTATATGGAGTTGTTTGTTTGGGTTGAGGTTTTAGGGGGTTGGTTTGTTGCTTTGTTTTGTTTTTTTTTTAATCATGTTTTTCCAGACTGCTGCTTGTCTATTGTTGTGTAGATTGGATATCAGGAAAAATTTCTTTGTTGAAAGGGATGTCAAGAACTGGGACAGGTGGCCAGGGAAATGGTGGAGTCTCCATCCCTGGAAGCAATCACAGAACAAGGAGATGTGGTACATGTGGTCATAAAACAGATGTGGGAGCCCATTTGGGGATGGGATAATGCTTGGAGTCAATAACCTCAGGGGTCTTTCCCAGCTCTGGGATTTCTGTTATCTCTCCATGGTTCCAGGGTATTTCAGAAGGCAGTACACTTTCACAAGGAGGCCAGGAAAGGTTTACTTTAACATTTAGAGTTAATAAACGGTTGAACTCATCCAGTGCAAGCCATATAAACCTTGTCATTTGTTCCAGATCCTCAATTACATCAGAACTGTGTGAATTGTTACTCCTTCACTCTGGGATCAGCTCACTCAAAGATCTGCCATGTCTCTCTAGCTTGGTCTTTATTAAGGACACAAAATAATAATACAACAATGAACCAAAAGCTGGGGAGCCCCAGAAATTCAATTGCCATCATTTAAAGCGCAACAGCATCCAGAATCATGAAATTCATTCTTACAGACAGGACCAAAATCTCCAACATCCACAATTAACTCCTCTGGGGAAGCCACAGCCAAAATGAGTGGTACCAGGTGTGACACAGTTTGAAAGCTCCTGTTCTGAACAATTTCCAACTATAAAATTATTTCAAAACCACAGAACTCAAACAGCTTTCAGTGCTGGAGGAAGCCCAGCCGGGCTGGTGTCTCCTGAGCTGTTTTTTTCCTGACAAGCACCCAGGGCTGATTTCTGGGCTGTCTGTCAGTGTCTGTGGCAGGGAGCTGTTGCTGTCTCAGCTCCATGCAGTGTCCTTGCCAGGCAGCCAGCAATTACAAGTCTCTTATCCCAATAATTACAGGCATAAGCATAAGCCTTCAACAGCATTATATTCATCTTCTTCCACATAGCTCAGGCTCTCACAGTGCAGTGCACTAACCAGAGGAAAGAATTCTATTTTTAGGAGTGAAAATGGTCTTAACTGGCTGGTGAAGTCTTTTTGCCCCTGTGTTCCTGAAAGAGACTTGTATGGATATTTTAAGTGGCAACCAATATGGACAAAGTGGGATTTGCAGTGAACTTTAAAGTGTTTTCTTAAATCAAGTTCTTTTTCTACGTGAACAAAGCATTCCACTTTAAGGCTAGAGAATTTATTCCCATATGAAGCAGAATGGTAACTTCCAATGAAAAACTAAACTTGGAAATTATCACCACTGTGAGTTCTTCTAGGAATATTCCAACTACCACATGGAAGTCTACACTATGCTCGGTACATATTTACAAATTAGAAACTCTGGTAACTCTGCTGGAAATGTTTGTCTTGCATATGAAAATTCCCCTGTCTGAAGTGCCAGCCTAATCAAGCATTAGCTACCACAACTAATTCTCTAGGAACTCTCTTGTCTTTCTCAAAATTGGAATTTAAAGCAAGCAGTTGAGAGCTAAATGGTAACTGGAATATCCAGCATTTCCACACATTTCAAAGCTTTACTTCTTCTGGCCTGTCCAACATGAACATCCCCAGATAACTCTCATCCAGAAATATGCCAAAAGCTGGCCAAGCCAGAGAGTTTTATATCCAAAACATTTCCTCTCTGCTAAATGAGAACTAAAACAAGAATAAGAAATGTAAAACAATTCTGCAAGGATATCCAATGCAAAAAGCCATCTAAAATCTATGAATTCTGTGTCAGATTATTTTGAACACAAAATTAACTTTTTACCACTGAATAAAACCCTTCTCCCCTGTTGTGTGTACCCAGAGCCAGTACACACATCCACAGCTGATGCTCTCCAAGAATTGCATCTCCTCACTGTTGAAGAGGCTCCTCACTCACCAGTTGGGACAGCAGGATCCATTGTTGGCTTTTCCCAGGTGTTGATCTGCTCCCAGGTAAATCCATTGGTTCCCAAGGCGACACTATAACCACAATTACTGTAGTGCTCATCAAAGGAACAACCACCTAAAAACAAAGAAAAATGAACATTTCTGGGTTAATTCGCTCTCTCTCTGTGGTAAGTCATTTGCTTAGGCATTTGTACCAAGCTTACAGAGGAAATAAAAATAAGTAAAACTAATTTCCTGAAAGTTACTTTTCAGGCAGCACCAAATGTGATGTCCAAGAAATGTCTTTGTACTTTCTATGTTTTATATCTACTGGAAGCCCTTGTTTTCTTCCCTCCACACTACAGTTTCTTAGATCAGTCCCCTTTATTTCAACCTGTTGCTTTCAAGGACAATTGTACAGGATACCCCTACAGAAATATTTGCATGTACCTCCAAGTAAGAGATTTAAAAAAAAAATCAGGAAAAAAAAAAAAGAGGAATGTAAATGACAAGCAAGCGCAGCATCACTGTTCCTACAGCAATGCCTCACTTCTTTTTTCCTTTTGAACCTTGACTATGTTTAACCTGGCTTTAACCATCTCCTAAACTTAACAAAACAAATTTCTGTTGGTCCATGAACACACAGAACTTCCTCAAGGTCTTTCAAGTCAATATTTTCAAGCATGGCCCTGTAGTTTCCGAACAACAACAGAATGAGAAGCAGCAGATGTCGAGTGGCATTCACACCTTCCAGACTGTTGACTGAAAGATCTTTGCTGCAATTCCTGAAATACTTGGAAGAAGTTAACTTTCATAAACAACTTGGCAGTTGCCTGAACACTTGTGAATCAAGGGAAATGCAGGAGCTGTGGAATGAGATTCAGTATTCCAGTGCAGATTTGAAACCTGGGTCACACAGAGAACCTGAGACAGTTCATTCCCTAGGATATTCCTGCATTGTTGTCCCTTATGACCCCATGCATTTTCCCCTTCACCTCCACCCAACTCATCCTGCCAAAGTATTTCACTACTGGATCCATTGGCTCAGGGGATCTGGGTCCCTGGGTTTAGACTTCCATCATGCCCAGAGTGTCTCTATAAAGCTTTGGTTTCTCTTAGAGCAGAAAGGGTCATTTTTCTCTGCAGATACCAGTCCAGCTGGGCACATCTCCCATGTCAGGGCTGCACAGTGCTCAGGGAGCACTCCCTTGCTGCGTCAGCCAAGCTGCCAGTGGCTCCTGGCACCAGAGCTGCATGGACAGAGATATTCCTGACTCCTTGCACAGGCTGCCCTCACAACAAACACCTGGTACCACACTGATCTCTGGCTCCTCTGCAATCAAGGGTTTCCCAGCTCTGGAGACATAAAGGCCTGCTTTGATTTTCACCCAGATTCCCCACCTCTCTAGGAAGTCCAAACTTTGTCTTGGTTCCTACAGAACTCCTCACAAATGACAAATATATTTCATGTCATTAATATTTCTCAATCCCTCATTCTGTTAAATGGGTCTCTGTGCATTCCAACTGCAACTGGTTTTTTAAGTGGTTCTACAGAACTTCCCCAAATATTTCTAGTCAAGTGTATTCTAGAAAGATTTGTTTGGTGGAGTATCTGACACCCCAAAATACTCTGTTGCTAAGGAAGAGTTTAAAGAGATCAAGCTTGCCCTAAAAAAATTTTAAATTTGCATATTACATATTTTCATTATAAATAGATCTGTTACTAGATGTTATGACCCTTGAAAACTTGCCTGTTTCAGTAGCTTCTGCAAATATTTCTGAATTGTCATAATTTTATAATATTTAAATAATCCTTGCCTTTAATTTATTGCACTTGTGAAGCCTTCCCAGCTGTCAAAACAAGCAGGATTACACTTAAACCGTTTCCCTATTTTATCTTTTTCTTAATTAATTTAGGTTAAAAAGTTCAAAATTACAATATTGAACGGGCTCATAAAAAAAAAAAATACACAACTAAGGGAAGATCCAGGCAGCCTAGACTGTGTGGGAGTGGCAGTGAAAATCACCTTTATCCCAGCGAGCAGGAACGAGGCAAAATCAAATCCTCTGCTCTCAGCCTCCACACGGGGCACTCTCATTTTGCCAGATTCCCTTTAATTCACACACAAAGCATCCCCTCTGCTCAGCACACAGGGATGGGGCTGTCTGGGAGCTGTTCTTTTGAAGGAATGGTAAACACATTTTCTGCTCCAGCCCAACTGCTCTGTGAGGTCTCCTGAACTCACAGAAAATTGCTCGGGAGCTGCTGCAAAGTCCCAGAAGTAAAATGAGCAACAGAAGCAAAATACGGGGCAGCAGTGCTCCTTGAACTTGGAATGTGATTGTCAATAGCCTGTCATAATCAGCTAAATTGGGGATTTTATGCTCGCTGAGGAAGGTGGAGTGTGAGGAGCTGAAAGAGGGACGCAGTAAGAACTTGTGGAAATTAATTGGGAGCATCTGCTGATACCAGACAACACCTGAGGAAGCTTTAAAGTGCCTTGCCTGGAAGTCAAAGGTAACCTTGCAGTACAACTGAATAGGAAAGGAAAGGATAAACCACAGTGAACCTTAAAAGCAGCAGCAAGACACCTACATTTCAGAGAAAGAAAAGGTTAGTGGAGAAACCTCCAAACACAGAGTGACAGGGCAATAAGCCAGAAGGATTAATTTGCTAGAGGCAGCAGAATTGGAATGTGGAGGTGAATTTGCAGGAAATGAGGACAAGGAGAAAAAGCTGGAGTCAATTTTCAGGGCTCAGAGGAGCAGATTGCCCGTGTGAATCCTGGGTACCAAGAGGGGGGCAGTGCCCACCAGCTTCTTGCTCTGGTGTGTCAGCTGAGAGCAGAATTAAAAATGAGATAAAGGCTCAGCTGGGAGCAAGAGCCACAGTGACTTGCAAGCCAAAATGTCAACAGCTCCTCTCTTCACACTATTGCAGTGCACATTGTGTTATGGAACAGGAAAGAAACTTCAGAGAGTGAAAGGAAAGTAGTACAATACCTCAGAATATCACAGATTTTGGGATTACTCTCACAGTCACAAAGTCACAGAATGGTTTCGGATGTAAGGGATCTGAAATATCACCCAGTACTACCCTCTGCCATGAGCAGAGACACCTTCCACTGTCCCAGGCTGCTCCAAGCACTGCCCAGCCTGGCCTTGGGCACTGCCAGGGATCCAGGGGCAGCCACAGCTTCTCTGTGCCAGAGCCTCCCACCCTCATTGAAAAAAATTCTTCCTTATATCCAATCTAAGGTGAAGGCACTTGGCAACAGGGACTTGTGTTCACATCTGCCAGGCAAGGACATCAGTGCTGGTCCCCCCTTTTCTGCAGAAGCTGGCAGATGTGGCATTGCAGCCTCACTTACAGGCAGCCAGGTTCAGGAAATTGAAGAGATTGTAGGAGTTCACTAAAGCAGGAATAGTAACAAGCAGAGGTGTCATTTTCACTGATGTCAGCATAAGCCTAATATTCAACGTCTTGCAAGACACCCCACCCATGCAGATAGATATGAGCTACACCCAAATATGATGGAAGATAAAGAGAGGAGAAAGGTAGATCCATTCCCAGAGAAAATCATCCATGGCCAAAATCTGACTCCTTAGAGGCAGAACAGCGCTATTCATTAAACTTGAAAAAATAATCCTCAAGTAGAAGGGAAAGGAAAATCGACCCCTGGATGAAGTCTGTGTGTTGTCATTTCAGCCACATATCACAGAATAGCTTGAGGAAAATGGCATTTACACAATCACCAAAATGGGTGCTGGGTCTTCATAAACTGTTAGTAAGAATGAGGATTTTTGGAAAACAAACTGGGAATTTTGGAGCCTCTTTCCTTGCTTGGCTAAAAATTAAAGAAATGCAGTTGCTCAGCGGGGCCAAAGAGAAAATGGAGATGGCTTTGATGGCATTGGATAACACAGGTGGTGTTGAACCCTTTCCACAAAATGAAATCTAAACAAGAAAGCTTTTTCCTGCCTGAAAAGGGTCATATTGAAGCAAATAATGGCTCACATAAGAAGAATAAAATATCCCTTGTTTTACACTGCGGGTTTGTAACAATGCCACTGCTCATCTGAGTGATGCTAATTAATCTTGAGCAGACCTATCATCAGTTACTGAGACTTGCCCCTGGATTAAATGTAAACCAGCCTTGCATAAATTGAATGGCTCCTTTGAATATATAATTGAATTTGCAGAAGTGTGCGCCAGGGGGGTGTTTAAATAAGTGCACAAATATGATAAAAAGAACTTCACGCCATAATATCTAATTCAGTAAGCAAAAATAATGGCAGGGCACATCCCAATTAGTGTTTGATTTATTTATTTTAACAAATCCAATTAGTTGAATGTTTTATAAAGTCATCCAATGTCAAACTCTCACAGACTCACCAGATAAAAAACACAATACTTCTAAAAGGGGATAAGGAAACATTGATGTGAGAAGCCTCATCCCGTGGTTCTAAACACACACAGGAAACAGAGCAGCAGATGTAATTCAATCAGGCATTTACAGCAATCCCAAAGAGGGAAAGAGATAGAGACAATGAGAACATCAGTCTCATTGTTCTGCTCCACTGTTTCTCCAAAAAGAAGTAGTTACTTCTCTCTTTTACTAAAAAACAACCCAAACAAAAACAACCCCCAAACAACAACAAAATGGGCAAAAGTTAAGAGCACATGAACACTTTTAAGTAGACATCCCTTTTGAAACCTTCATGAGAGCTGAGAGTTAGTCTATCAATTTTTATCTTAAACCCACAAAATGCAAAGCAAGTAAAGGAAGAAACAAATGCTGTTAGGATGATGCTTATCAACTATAAAATTCCACTAATTAACCCACCACTGTTTCTGATCATGCACTCTCATCCCTTCCAAAGACATTCTTGTTTACAAGGGTTGGAAAAGATCCATTTGGCTCATGTAGGTAACTCCTATTGTGGGATTTACTGTATAAAAATCCATCATAACTTTTTTCAGATTGCTGAATTCATATAACAAATTCCTGAGAAATCTTATTGTAGATTCTTATGGAAGTGGGAGAGAGTGAAGAACGAAAATGTGCATGTAAAGCTTGCGCTGACTTGCTTTAGGATGGAATAAATCAAGGAGTATTGGAATTTCCTCACTCAGGACGAGCAGTAAGTCCATTATGTGCCTTCAAGTCCTTCCAGAAAGATGAAGACAGAAGATTTCAGAAAATTACATGTCCACCTGCTCTTGCAACTGGCCAATTTCAATGAGTATTTTATTATCCTAACCAAATGTTTGTTCTCTATGCACAGCTTTTCAAAGAACAGGTTTGTGCAGAGAGAAAAGTCCTCTTTACTGAGCCAAAGGGCACCAGGAGTTCAGGGTATATTTAAACTCAGACTCTGCAAGGGAGACAAAGCTGCTCTGACTTCTCGAACTGTGGGGAAAGCTTTGATCATTTTTTATGCCTCATTAGCTCACAGAGGATCCACACCAGGAGAAACTGGGGAATGGATTCTCCAGTATGTTATAAGGAATAAACTCCGAAGTAAAGCCCTCATAACTTCTTTTTCTGATGTCAGTTGTGTAAGAACTGAGCTCAGACTTCGTGCAAATTCAGGTGAGTCACTCACCCATTAAACACAACTCCCGGCTGCTGCTGCTCACAGAAGAGCTTCTCTCGAGGCATCCAGATGTTTGGGGTTTAGAAACAAACACAGGTGGTTTCTCCAGTGCCTCAAACACACCCCTGCTTCTGGTTTGGTTTCTGCTGCAAGTTTCAGTCCCTGTGGTCAAGGAGTGATTCCCCCACCACAGGGCAGATCTGTTTCCTGTCCTTCCATCTCACTCTTAATGTAGTTTTATTTAGTTTTTACTGTAAGCAGAGAAAGTTTTTTCAATGCTCTGGAAGGTGTCAGTCCTTTGAGACACCAGGGACAACTGCCTGGCCAAGGTTTGAAGCATTCTTGTTGTATTTGACTAAACTTCATTCTTTTTGCCTGTTCTGGGCCCTGGCAATCCAGATTACAGGGAAAGCACACAGAAAGCTTCTATTCATTTTTAAAAGCAGCAATGAAGGTTACTTCTCTTTAGATTTAAAATATATATGTAGACGGTTCTTTTTCTTCCCTAAATCAATGTAATCCTTTAAAATCCTGAATGTAGTTTAGAAAAGCAGCTCTTGGTTCAAAATTAGAATTGGGATTTCAAGGGCTATCAATCCATTAAGGAAGATACTCATGTTATCATATAAAATATACATATATGACATATATCACTAACATGTACATCTGTTTTTCTATGTCCTTTACCAGTTATGTGCCCTGTGACCTTGCTATCTTTGCAGTTTCAGAGTTACATATCTATTCCCACCTATTTTGAAGGAGCTTTGAGGAAGTTTCCATGCACACACGCCCCCCCATGCATGGATAAAATCAATAGCTGGGTGTTCCTTGCATAGGAACCTTGCTACAATCAAAATATTGCTTCCCCTGAGTCCCTGAGTAAGGAATCAGGTGTGGTGTCTGTGAAGAACATCACCAGCAACAGGCAGGTGAAACAGCTCAAGTGCCCTCCCAGTAACAATAAGTTTTTCTCCCAGGACTTCCCCTGCAGGAAGAGTTGGTCCCAAATGTGCAGCAGAGCCTGGCAGAGTTTATCCATCCTGCTCCTAATCCCACAGAGCAGAGCAAGCATTGTGGATCCTGACATGCATGGAATGAGTGCTTAAGCTCCATTCCCTGAACTTGTCAGTTTAAGCTGAGTTCTTTCCCTTTAATTCATCATTACAGGCTTCTCTTTGCTGAAATTTCCCTCCATGTCTCATCTTTTGAGCCCTAGACCAGCTCAAACACTCATTACTAATTCTGTACTTCATAATCCACCACGGATCACTGAAATCACTTTGAAGTATCCTAGGACTAAAACTAACACTAAATGTCATTTGTTTCAATTTATATGTCCAAATCAAGGATGACTCATCTAAGTTGCCTTGCAAAAATGGATGTCCTTTATTTAATACCAGGAATACATCTTTGCTCCTGACAGCTGAGCTGACACTATTTCAATAGCTCAATATTAGCATTTTATTGCTTTAAGCATAAGTTAATATTAGAGATATGTACATACCTCTAATCTGATTGAATTATTTTTTTTCAAGCTACAGAAAAAAAGTCAGTTAATGCCTTGCACCTTTCCAAAGAACCCCAACTTTCCAAGTTCAGTTAGTTCCACTCTGCTGCAACACACCAAGATTTATGCCAAGGATTGTCAGACTTGCCTGTCCCAAGGAAATGAAACTTGTAAAATTAGCACAGTTTATCAAACCCATAAAAGATTCTTAAACAGATATTCCTCACCATCTTTTCTCAAGATTCTAACTAATAATCTTTCAATCTATAAATGGAATGGCTTTCCATCATTGAAGCCAGACTGCTGCTTTAGTCATAGTGTGACAGGATGAAGATTTCTTTTTAAAAACACAGATTTGTAGCATGCACTTGCTGCTATACTTGTAGACTTAATATAAAAAAGCCTTACTTTGCTTCCTTCTTAAGTCACAGGACAATTTTTTTCCTAAAATAATCTTGTATTGTATTCCAAAAATTCACTTTAAATTATTAGCCATGATTGTTGAAGATGTGCTTAGTTATATTTGTCAGTAAAAGCTATTTATGGGTGTTCATTGTTTCTTAAAAAGGGAACATTGCTTTTCTTCCAGTATCAGAAAATTCTTGGGGCTAATTATTCAGTGGATCTCAACAGGCTTTTCTAACACTGTATTTTCACTAAATTCCATTTCAGCTGCTGCACTGGAACCTTGATCAATCACAGCTCTCTATTGACTTCCTTCATTTGAGCATTTTATCTGTCACATGGATACCTGTTCAAGCTGCACACTTACTGAAATTACATCCTTATTTCACTCTACAAGGCAGAAGAACCTGGATGGAAGTAGCTGTTTCTTACTTATTTTATATTCATTAGCAAGTCTCTCTTTCTCAATAAGCTTTTATACAAACTTCAAATTAATGTATTTGAACTTTCAGTAGGAAGAAGCCGTTGACTGATTCACATTATCTTTGGTGATGAATAAAATATTGTCTCAACAGACACCATTTCAGGAATTCCAATAGCAATTACAAATCTTCCAATCTTCTTCCTTTCCCTGTTCTGCTGTTCAGGCTCCTGTTTTGGAGGAAGATCTCCTTCAGTGGAGATGTTTCCTTGGAAGTTCATGGTCATAAAAAACAAGGATGAGCTTAAATAAGGGTAGGAAGTCAGGTTTCTTGCCACACCACCAAACACAGAATAAAATTAAACACAATCTGGTTGCAATCAAATATAACTAGAACAGACATATCCTTTTCAGAGAAGAATTTAAGTTCTTATTGGACTGGCATTTTTATAATCATCCCATTAACTGAGCAGTCTTCCTAAATGAGGCCAAGGGAAGTAAATTAACTCAGTGCTGAACTTTCAAAATGCATCTTTTGCACTCCCAGAAAACTACCCACAGTCTGCAGGAAGACCAAAATGTCCATGTGTACACATCCCATCTGCATTCTAAGTGTTTCTCAAAAGAATTATCCAAAGATTAAATTTTATTGGGAGAGAAGTCTCTAATGAGGGGGGTTGATCCTTGGTGAACCGTACTGATATTTTGTTTAAATTGCTTCTGAAAAAGTGCAATTAAAGATCCAGCACTGTGCAGGACTCCAAAAACTCCTTGATATTTGAACTAACATACTTGACAAGTATTAGCTCAACTCCACACTGGGTAAATATCAGATTTAGTGAAAAGGATAGCTATCATCTGTTATTGAGCATCAGCAAATAAAATCTAATTGGCTAATAATACAATGGCAATAACTTGCAATGAGTCTTGCCACTGGTATATCATGCTAAATTTAATAACTTTGTTATTGGAATCTACTCCCAGAGAATGGCTGTATAAATAACTTTTATTGAGTTCTAACAATTCCTATTGCTCCAACTTTATACACATCTCAGATCAAGGTTATCTCTTCCAAATGCCCTTTCACTTGTTGCTGACAGTTACTGTCTCAAATTACAGTTAAAGTGCAATGTCAAGGATATTTAAAGACATGTATTTTAAATTGTTTTCAGTTATACCATGATCTTTATTCAATGTGTCAGGAGCAAGTCAGCCCCAGAAGTGACAGTGGCTCTCCAGCTGCTCTGCTTCCAGCTGCCCTGGGGTCACACTGGCAACAGGAGGGCAAATCCTGGGCTCTGCAAGAGCTATTGTAAAGTTCCATCAGTTGACTGATGGTTGAGGCTCTGACAGCTACAGATTTGAATTTTAGTAATTTGCTATCTGACTTTTAATTGGGGTTTTTTTTTTTCAGTTTATTTATTCTGCCTCTGGATTTTTTGTACACATTTTCTCCCTTGCTGTACCACATGCACTGCAAAACTCAGGATGGTCCTCAGGATCCCAATGCAGTGGGGCAAACACTGAGCCCTGGAAGCTCCTCTGTTCTCTGCAGCTCACTGGAAACAGTCTGAGAAAAAAAAAAAAAGATTTGCTTGCTTTTATCCTCCAGCCTCCTCTGTGTAAATTCTTTGCCCAAAGAGCAAAACAGAGAGTAAATACGTGCCAGGAATAAAGAGGTCTCTGCCTAACAGCACTTGTGAGTTCTTGAAACAGAGCTCCTCTTCTGTTTAACCAAATTTCCTACTACTACATAAGCATATGTGCAAAGTGCCTCTCTAATTACAGCCATGAATCTTCCTCTCACAGTCCCTGACCCAGAACGTGCACTCAGCAGAGCTGCAGAATTCCAAACTCTGTGTTAATCAGGGACAGCATGGGAATGAGGAGAAAATCCAGAGTAACTCCAGCACAAGTGCAGTCATCTCTACAGACAGCTCAGATTTTGTTAAGGAGCCATCACAGCCTCTCTCATCCCCCTGTGTGCTACCCTGTCACCTCCTAGGCCACCTGCAGCCAGTGACAAGTCACAGGTGGGCTCAAAAATGCTCCGTCAGCCACGTGCTGCTGAAGGGGTCCCCAGGAGCCACTCCAGTCTCCATCCATTGATGGGCAAAATGATTTATTAATATCAGGATATGAACAGCTCAGTATCTGCTGAGGTTCTTGATTTTAGAGGACTTGCAAACTTTAAAATGGAGGAAATTTCAACATCTTATTTTCACTCTGCACGTCACCTTGAAACAGTTTCAGGCAGTACTACCCCCATTAGACAAAACCAGCCTGGTAAGGAACATACAGAAAAATATTCCTATTCCATCAACTAAGGCCTTTCTCCTGTCTTTGCAATACATAACCTCCAGTTTAAGGCTGAAACTTAGAATAATATGTTTCCAAGGGAAAATATTTTTCAAGACAGATTTTCTGAACTCCACAGTTCTTATTCCTTTTAAGCAGCCTGAACTCTGCCGGGAAGCATTAAATCCTTAAAACATTTCTTTCTAAGACTTGAAAGGCACAAGGTGAATCTAAATGCAATCACTTCCCCAGATCCTGAATGACCAGCTTGGAATAAGAAGCCCTTTCCTGTGACATGAACCATGGTTTCAGCCAGCTTTGAATCCTTGGTCCATTGAGACATGTGAACCAGGTGCTCTGAGCTTTTTATCCCAACCTCTCCTGCCCTTGGTGCTGCAGTTGGGATGGATGTGCAGAAGAGATGGCCCAGTAAAGGGCAGAGCCTAAAAATCTAAATTTGAAACAGGCTTCAAAGCCCTTTCACTGACAGTACATCAATATTTTCTCTCAGTAATCTTGGAGGATTGTGTAAAACCTGTGTAAACCCCACACACTGGTAGTACTGCAGACAAACTTTATTGCTGTTCTTACACTGAAACAGTCGAAGTTCATAAGTGCAATTCAGATGCACAAAAAGCTCATTTACTGGACATTTACATCTGGAACTACATCTTACCAGCAATTTAGGAAGATAATTGTCTTTGCTTTAAAGACACTTGAAATTGAATGACGCCATCTCCAGAAATTAGACAAATACCTTGTGCGTGATATTGCTTTATCCACATCCTTGCCAAGCCCTATAAAACACTTTTCCACTTGATTTTGGTAGATGAAAGGGTATTTGTGAGTATAGCTGCATACAGTATTTAACAGCCCAGGAAACTCCATTAAAATGTAATGCATTCCCAGGGCCCCAGGCGAAAGTGCAGATCCTCAGAAGCAAAGATTTTTAATAAGTGTCCTTCTCAAGATTTCAGCTCCACAGCTTAACTAAGTATAAAATTTTTAATAAATTCATTGTCCATTTTTATACAAGTCATTTAAATTTTAAGATGCCTGTGTGAGAATCTGATTTATTAAATATATGATTCTTTAAAAGATTATGATCATGACATTAAGTCATTCAGAAATTAGATTCAGTTTCTGATCAACTGAATTGGTATGAAATATACTTATCCAATTATAACCACAGTGCAATTATACTGATACTTGAGCTAACTGCACATTAGGCGCTGCAGCCAAAAATGTAAGAGAGATGGAGTGAAAGAATGTTTGAAAGCACATTTTTAAAATAAAAGAGGAGAGATTCAGATTGGAATTTAAGAGGAAAGTCTTTACTCAGACGGCCAGAGGCCCTGGCACAGGGTGCCCAGAGAAGCTGTGGCTGCCCCTGGATCCCTGGCAGTGCCCAAGGCCAGGCTGGATGGGGCTTGGAGCAGCCTGGGACAGTGGAAGGTGTCCCTGTGCATGGCAGGGGGTGGAAACAGGTGACCTTTAAGGTCCCTTCCAACACAAACAATTCCATGATTCTATGGCTGTGCTTGTCCTGTGATCCTTCCCTTAATCTTTAACCCTTCAGGTAACAGCCTTAACAAAAGGCACAAAGATAAAAGCAATAATAAAACAGATTAATCAGGTATCTCTGTTTGTTATCTATGCACTTTTTAGCCTATTATAAAAATTATGGCCTCAAACCACCTTTTTTTTACCCCAAAGTCCCCTCACCAGCACATACTCATAACTGACAAAGGGAAGGACAACAGGAGACTCCACTCAGGTGGCTTAAAATCTGCAGAATCAGGTCAGACACCTGCCTGAGGTTACTTGGGAAACACAGGAACAGGACAAAAACACACTGACCCTTCCTCAAAACACATTCCCAGCCTCCAACACCTTCCCACCTTCCAGGTGCTGGCCCTGCCCAGGCTCCCCAGGGAATGGGCACGGCCCCGAGGCTGCCAGAGCTCCAGGAGCGTTTGGGCAGCGCTGCCAGGGATGCTCAGGATGGGGTTGTTGGGGGGGTCTGGGCAGGGACAGGAGCACAGATGATCCTGTGGGTGCCTCCCAGCTTAGGATATTCTGTGATTACATGGACAAGTCTCACTGATACTCAATTTCAGAATCTCTGCACTTCTGGAATCTCTAAACTCACCTTTGTCACACCCTGACAGCTCCTGGCTGTCACCTTCACTGGGGTTAGATGGAAACAGAGGGTACAGAGGTGTTTCTGCCCTCATGCCAGGCACGGGCATGGGACAGTGACACTGCAGAGAGAGCATCTGCCATGTGCTGAACCAGCCCCCAGGATGAGACAGGGACTGCAGGAGATTGTTTTTCCATGGAAGTGACTGTGTCTGGCAGGCTGTACCCAGGAGGCACAACTGCTTTCTACACTTCATACAAGACAGAATTCTCACCAGACTATCAATATCAGCTTTGGTTTGTCTGGGTTTTTTTTTTTAATTCTAAAGCACTGTCTCACAGGAGGGAAATAATTGTGAGACTTGGCTATACTGCAGCATTTCTAGCAGTTTAAGACTATTTTAAGATTAGATAATTAAGATAAACTTGATGATGAAGTCCCAGCTGGAATAAAGATGTTGTTTATCTGAAAACACTCATCTGTGGCGAAAACTAATAGAATTTCCCAGAACAGAGACTACAATTAATATGGATTTTTTTAAGCACATTACTTAACCAGCAGTTATAATTTTATTAGTGCAGAGACTAAAAACAATCCAAGTGAGTGGACTTGGTTTCAGATATAAAGATTCTACCAAAGCTGTGTTAGCCAGGTTTTGGTTTAATGTTCTTTTTCCTCAGAGGTAGAGATGATACAACCACAACTGCAAGACAAGTGTGGACAGAGACTTTCTGAACACGCTTCACCTAAAGCCCAGTCTCAGCATCAACTTCTCAAACACACTCGTGACACTCTCACACAAGCACCAAGCTCAGAGCCAGCTGTGCTGGGACATTTCTCACCTATCCAGAACTAATTGCCACTACAATTCTGTAATGGAGTAGAATATGAGGTCACCCCCAGCTGAAAACAAGGAAATGAAAACATGAACTACTAAAAAGTGACATCTTTCCTCAGCACTGACAGCAGCCCCTGGGAACACTGAACTCGTGGTGACAGCACGGGCTGGGTGCCTCGAGTCAAAATTACCACAGTTATTAGCAGATCCTCAGCTAAATTATCTGATTTTAATGTTTAACCTACACTGAATGATGGAGGTAATAATGAGGTGAACTCAAGAGAAAAATGACCAATGACACGGAATGTTATTTTCTTGTCAATGTCACCAAAGCTTTCTTGGGACGGCTGGAAAGCACCGTGGTGAGGACAGAAGTGAAACACTGCTTATTACTATTTAGGAAAAGAAAATAAATTCATTCTGAAGAGTCTGGATGCCAGCTTTGTGCAGCAGCAGTTTGTGAAACCACAGTTTCACTGTAGGAAAAGTTTGATTATTCTAGAGTGAGGTTCCTACACTGAGGAAATCTCATCCAAACCACACAGGCTGAGGGTGATGCTAAGGCAGATTCCAACCACTGCCTCCTGTTCCTGACATCTGTTATTTATTCTTTGGAACCAGAAGTCCTGAGATGACATTGCTGGATCTTCTCAGCCAGTGAAGGCCTGCCCAATTAATTCTTTTTCCAGCCTGGAGTGGCTGGAGCATTCCATGTTTTTCTTCACTGTCCCTCCCAGGCTCTGTTTTGCTGGGTTAAGGAAGTTACACACTCCAGTCTCCTCACAGCAAAAATTCCCAGTTATGCCAAGTCTCCTTACAGCCCTTCTTTACATCTGTGGCGTGCTGAATTCGTCTCTCCTCTGAAGGAGGACCTGTGCTCTCCAGATGGAATCATCTGCCAGGATACTTCAGATAAAATAATTTTTGATCTCTATAACCCATTTCTATTTTGCCATCTTGCCTTACAGGAAGACATTCTCCTCTCAGGAGCACATCTCAGACTCATCTCAATCCCCTGGCATTAATGCTCCAACAGCTACTTGTCACTTCCAACTGATCTCAAATCTTAAACCAAAAAAACTAATTAGCCCTGAGATGCATGACCTTGCATTCTGTGATGCTAAATTACATCCCATTTTCTTTGTTTCATCACATTTCAAAATCCTAATTCCTCCTGTCTGATAATTCTATCCTCCTCCAGCTGTGTGTGAGGGACTACCCAGAACAGCACATTCCTTATTTTTATGTTTGGTGCAGAGGTGAAATAAACTCAGATTTCAAGAACTATCCTTTAACATCAGTTAGGATTGCTCCAGTCTGGTCCAGTAGAAAGGAATAAAAAGCTTACAATGCCCAGGGTAGTCCTAGACTCACACATTTCATTCATTTGTCTATAGCAATGCTATTAAATTTGAGTTAAATTTACTACACAGTGTTTTCCAAAGCAGTCATAGAATCCTGGAGTGGTTTGGTTTGGAAGGAACCTTAAAGCTCATCCAGTTCCAAGGCCCTGCCATGGGCAGGGACACCTGCATCCCTGGGCACTGCATCTCAAGCACACAATCTTTCATTCTCACCCACATAAACAGTGTGTCCATGCACCAATTCCCTGTTAAGGTCTGTCTTTTAGGACCTATGTTAGTATTTCCAAAAACCCACACTATAAATTAAACCTCTCTAGCTTTAGCAATCAACATTAAAAGATTCAGTAGCAAATTAAAGAATTTATACCCTGTTAGACCATGATTCAGTTCCACACTTTATGATACTGAAAGTGATTTAAATCAATGATGTGATTTAATATCTCAGATAAAGTCAGTGCACCAACATGCTGGTACTAATTAAATGGGGCAATTATAAAACAGAACCTGGCTTTCAGTCCAGGCAAACTGTCAATGTTTCACAAGTAAGAAGGTGACAATGAGAACACAAAAACAAGCAGAGTTGCTCTAAAACTTCATCTAACAAGTTCCACTTGGCTTCCCCAAACTTGCAGTTACTGTTTTGATATGAAGCATCAAGAAACTGGAAACATTAACTTATAAATACCTTTACTAGTTACTACAAAGTTACATTTTCGCCTGAATTTTAGGAGAATTCCAAAATATGGCTGATGCACACTCTGAGCAGAAATGCTGGTTCTTACCCTGGCTTTACAAGTTTAATCTTTATATACATAGAACAAGTATATTTATATCCAGAGCCAGTGAAAGATCCTATCCTCTCTCTGCTGACTGTAACATTCAGGGAGTTGTTCTGCATTACACCTTGTACCAAGAGTTATTTTGCTTCAGAGTATGAACAAACACGAGGGCAACAGGCAACTTAGTGAGATCAGCAGCTGAGAGTGCTCCATGGGAAACAAGCCCTGGACACTTGCTGGAAGCATTAGGGCTGCCCCTTGTTTTACAGAGCAACGAGGTGCTGCTATACAGTTTTTGGGATATGATCAAAAACACTGACCAAGCACAGAAACGTAACTCGAGTCTTTTTAAGGTGATTTAGATAAATACCAGTTGATCAGACTATCACAAAGCTTATTACTAATTGAGCAGGGATGTGGAAATGAGGAGTGTAAATGATGCACTGTGACTGTTTCCCTCTGCTGGTGCACTGTGCATTCGTATTGGAGAGGAAGAGACGTCATCCACAACAACAAACTTAAAACTTCTTATGAGAATGCTCAGAGAAAAAAAAAAATAACCACCAAACACGAATCCCACATCATTTTGTACTACCACCACTCACTTTCAAAGAGAAGAGATTTGAACACAGGAAAATCAGAGAAACAGAAGAGTTTGGCTTGGAAAAGAACTTAAAGCTCATTCAGTGCCACCCTCCCATGGCAGGGACACCTTCCACTGTCCCAGGCTGCTCCAAGCCCTGTCCAGCTTGGCCTTGGACACTGCCAGGGATCCAGGGGCAGCCACGGCTTCTCTGGACAGAAGAATTCCCTATCTACCAAGCAGTTTAATTTATTTAATATATTGTTTGAATTTTCAGTTAGCTCAGCAAATTTCTAGACTCATACATAGGTCACATAATTCTATCCATCAACCCATGATTTTCTACAACAGCCTAAAAGCCTTTACTTGTTTTCAGTGAGCTTTGTGGACTTCATGTTCTCTTAAGATATTCTGTACATTTTCCATCAGGAAAAGGTTTCTAGGAAATACCTGAAGCAGTTACTGAATGACCCATTTTTTACATTTTTTAATTATTATTAAGTTTTAAAACTATGTTCCTTTTCTACGTGACTTTTAAGAATCCATGATCTGCTTTAAACCCCACACACCACAGGCATATAAAGAGACTTCATTAAATTATAATATCCTTATTTTAATCTTTAAATTATTAAAACTGCTGCCACTCAGTACCAGCATTTTGGGGCAATTATAAAGTGTTTTCTAAGAGTTTGAAATCTTTCTGGCTAAGATATTAATCACAGGCCTTTTCCAAAAACATCCCCTGGAATGGACATTCATCCTTTTTCCTTATGCCAGAGATGAAAACTCTACACCCAGCTGAATATGCAACTTTCCATTACCTGTACTATCATAGCACCCCCGAGACCTGAACGAGGGCCAGGTTGTGATCAAATGCAGGTTACTGAGCTCAAGCCTTTCACTTCCCTGGACTCTCTATTACACTCCAAAGCCCTCAGTGAGCCTCAGTAATGGATTCCCTGGATGGATGAGGTGCTGGCAGTGCTGGGGGAGCAGCTCAGGATTAATGCAGAGTCCAAGATTTGCTGCAAACACTGATTTACCTGCTGAAACTCTGCTTTCCTGTGGCTGAGCAAAGGGCCACTGCAGCAATCCTTGGGAGAGGAGGGGAAAGTTGAAGGATTCTAAACCATCTTGCTTCAGCTATAATTTGTTTGCTAAAACATGGTTTAGGAGCTGCAGTGATCAACAACGATGCCCAAAACATTTGAACAGAACTTTGCTTTCCCTTTTAGGTTTCATCCCTGTGCTGGTGACACAGGAAAAGCGATCTCTGGGAATCAGACATGGTGTGCAAATGCCAGAGCACCTCTTTCCCACAGTTCCATCCCAGTACACAATATTTAGGCTGGCAGGATAATCCATACCCTGCTTTTAGCAGCCAAGTCCCTGGCTGGTACCTTAACTCCCCATTTGAGAACCCCCCCAGGTTTACTCCCACTGCTTCCTAAGCAAGTAAAGAAGCAGCTGCTTCAGTTCACCTGCCCAACTCTGACCTGCTTGAGCAGTAGCCAGTCTCACTCAGGAGGGTGGCACAGGCTTTCAAATTCAGAGCTCCAGCTGTTTGCTTTGATTTCTTCTGACCTGACTCCATGGCACTGCGAGGCAGATTGCAGACACAGACAACTCCAGATTAAGAAAAATAAAGAGGAACTTCAAGTCTAAAGATCCTGTCCCCACACAGACCACACATTTACCTAATTCAGGTCATCAGGTGTTTTCATTTCTCCTCAGAATGGTCACAGTGCTATTCTCACCCAAATGTCACACTTGCTCTGCCTGAAAGACCTAAAAGACTTAACAAAAACTGGACTGAAAGTCTGAAGCACCATCAAATTCACCCTGCCACCTATAGAGACAGGGTACAGGAATGAGGGTTTGTTCTTGTGCTGCAGCTGCTGGAAAACTACAAAGTAATGGATCTCTAATTTCTGAGATATCAGATCTTCAACATAAAGTTCAATCCTCATTTTCAATCAAAAGACTACTTTCTAAGGAAATAATTACTGTTCCTTTATTTCCTTCCTAATGTATGAAAACACTGCATTCAAATAAATCAAGTGCTCTGGTTCTGTATCATTCATTTAATTTTATTTCAGACAGGTTTGTTTACACCAAAAAAGAGAGTATGAATTTCCACATGCGAGCATTTTTGCAGACTCCAAAGCTTCCTGGTAGTAAATCCCAGAATCATGGAATGGTTTGAGTTGGAAGGAACCTTAAAAATCATCTTGTTCCACCCCTGCCATGGGCAGGGACATCTTCCACTGTCCCAGGCTGCTCCAAGCCCTGTCCAGCCTGGCCTTGGGCACTGCCAGGGATCCAGGGGCAGCCACAGCTTCTCTGGGCACCCTGTGCCAGGGCCTGCCCACACTCTCAGGAAGAATTCTTTCTAATATCTAATCTAAAACTCCTGTTTTCAGTTTGAAGTCATTCCCCTTGTCCTGTCCCTCCATGCCTTGTCCCATGTCCCTCTCCAGCTCTCTTGGAGCCCCTTAGGCTCTGGAAGGGGCTTTGAGGCCTCCATGGAGGCTTCTCTTGTTCAGGGTGAACAATCCCAGTCTCTTGGCCTCTCTTTATAAAAAAATTTTAAATTCCCTGAAAGGAAAAGAATGTTGGAAACATTTTCATAATGTGGGGTCATGGGACAGACAAACCAACAAATAATTCAAATGCATCCTGGTGTGACTACATTAAAATAATGGATAAGATCTATCAATTAGAAGGTCAGGCCTTTCTCTTTCAAATTCCACCTCAGAAAAGCAGGCTAAATAGAAGAATAATCATATTACTCTTCCAGAAAAAGCAGTATTTCTGGCAAAGACAATGTTTTATTGGTCAGTACTTACCATCACTTTAGATTATGTAAAAAGTCTTTAAGCGTTACTTTATAGACCTTTTAATAGAATTTTCTGGCATTAAGGATAATGCTGCTTTACTTTTACTAAGTGCTTTCCACTTAGCTGAGAGAAACTTAAATACTGAGAGACTTTCAGTTTGGGTTTTCCTGCAGACCTCCCTGACACTGCACACAGGAAGAGTGAGCCAGGCAAGTAAATAAAAGTTGGAGCAGGACATGGAGAGACAAGAGTCTGAAGGCCTCATTTGACAACTGCTCAGTGCATTATGAAAATGTGCTTTAGCTCCAGCAATGGCCTCTGATAATGGATTTTCTGAAGAACAACTTCAATACATTTAAAACTCTGAGCTGAATTAATGCTGCTTGAAATGATTTTCTTCCTCTGACACAGCTGCATTGTCTCTCCTTTCTGCCCCTGCTGTACTAAACTGGCCACGAGCTGTAGGAACTCCCTCCTTTGTCACCCGCAGCTCTGGGTTTCATCTCTCAGACTCTTTCAAGTTTTCTTCTGGCAGTAGCAGCACAGGGTTAAAATCAAGATGTAGGAACAGAAAGCAATGTTTGTGCTTTCCCCGCTCATTTTCCCTTTTAACTGATAATCCTAGGTGGGGAAAAAAAATAAATGAGTGCTTAAATTTAATTAATGGAGCTGAAAATTTCAGTTAAGAAGTCAACTAGAGAATCACAAAAATTAGATTGAAATAAGTGTGTGGCTCATGACCTTGCCACTGCTGTAAATGAGCAAATGTTCTCACTGTACCAATGCCTGAGTGAAAGCAAAGGTTTAATTGCATTTCTTCTGTGGTACAAGGGGACATATTAAAACTAAGCATGGGTAGACAGGGGAGTTAATTTGATAAATCTTCTAGGGCTGCAGAAAGGACAGCTGGTACTTTAAAAGCAAAATACTCCAGTGTGAGCTTCCCCTCTCCCTCCCTCCCAATTTACTCTTATCAAAACATCCCAAAGCTCTCCCAAGCTTTATCACCCTTTCCACTGGCACTGCTGCTCCATACGAGTGTTCATGAGGGCTGCTTACAGACCCCAAACCTAACCTGCTGCTTTTTCTTCTGTAGATCCTTTCCCTCCTTATCCCAAGAGCAAAACCTTTGATTCTCCTGAGAAATCCCAAAAACCTGTGGGAGGGAGGGGTTGAACCAAACCAGAATAAACCAAACAACAGCAATTTTTTTTGTGACTGTGTAAGAAAATGGTCCCTGGTTCCAATTAGTGTCATGCAGCAGAGTTGATGAGATGTTGGGACTTGAACCTGTCCTGGCACTGCACGAGAGCCCCTGCGAGTCCCCGGCTTTAATCCAGTTTCACAAGCAGAAATGTCACTTAATCCCTTGCTAAATTGCTTTTAAAAAGATTGCTAAGTATGAAGAGCTCTCCAGCATTCCAAGTAAGATATCAGACAGTTGCCAACTTCATGAGAGAGAACCCAGAAATGCCAAACCCAATTTGATCCTGTTCTGCCAGCACAGTCTCCTGGTGTTTTTATCCCTCTCATGATGCTGGCACGCAGTGGAACAGCAATAACCTTTCCCACAAACACAATTCCAATGGCAGAGTTTATCTAGGTGCAAAAACTTGAACTCAGTGGAAAGCTTTTGCTTGTGCACCTGCTCACAAAAATTTAACATTAACCCTACTGAGGAGCAGCTTAAAAACAGAGCTGCCACTCAGAACATTTACCCCACAAAGCCCTCCCTGCTCTGCATTCAAAGACTGGTTATGGAAACTTTTGGGGCTACAGGGGAATAGAACAGAAATATGAATGTCCTGAAGATCCCTCATCCTGTTGTCTCCAAACATATATTGGATATTAAGAAGAAATCCTTCCTGGTGAGGGTGGGGAGCCCTGGAACAGGGTGCCCAGAGAATCTGTGGCTGCCCCTGGATCCCTGGCAGTGTCATCCAACCAAGGCCAGGTTGGATGGAACTTGGAGCAGCCTGGGACAGTGGAAGATGTCCCTGCCTGAGAACAGATGAATTTTAAGGTTCTTTCCAACCCAAACCATTCTATGATATTTGTTAAATACACTGAATTTGTTTACTTACAATTCCTATGCTATTTTCTCCACATTCCACCCTGCATTAAGTATTTGATATTCCTGAGTTTGGGGGTATTTGGGTGGGGGTTTTTGTTGCTTCTTTGGTTTGCTCCTTTTGTGTTTTGTTTTTTTTTTCTTATAAACAGATCTCAAATAACTGAAGATTCTTGAATTTAAAATACCAAAAGCCTGATAAAAATTCCAGCCAGCAGCTGCCTTTCACAAGCAGCACTCTGGAGGCAGACCACTATGGGATACTGGGAGGGAAGGAAACAGCAGGGCAGCAAAATTCCTTTGCTTTGCTGCGGTTTGCACGGGAGCTTCCCATATGCCAGCACCACCTGCAGCTCTGAGCATCATCTGGAAAAGAAAAGGAGGTGGGAAAACCACCCCAGCCATTCCTTCAGCCAGCACAGGCAGGAGAAACTGTGGCCAGCAGGAGCACAGATCTCCTTTTCTGTTACCTGAGCTGCTCTGAGAGGAGCCAGGATTTCTTCTGCATTCTCACAAGAGAGGAATCCAAGCAGCTTTTGCTCCTCAAAGAATGTCCTCGTGCTCAGTGCATTCAAGCAATGACCTGATCTTGTAATTCAGGAATTCATCAGAGAGTGTTTGGTTGTTCCAGAGGAGCACAAGGGAGTTGAATCCATCTTTCAGATTAAACAGCATCATTTTCCCTCAGAGATGAGTTAGATACGAGTCTGTGTCACATCACAGGAAGGGACTGCTGTGACCACAGTTCCCTGGGAAGAGATTCCACAAGGAGCATAGAAATGGAAAATTCTCCATTTTTCTAATGATTCCCACAAATCCAAGTGATGGCACGTTGAAATGCAAAGTTATGTTCCGTCTCCAAAATCCATGGAATCATAAAGGTTGGAAAAGACCCTCAAGATGATTGAATTAACCATTCCCCAGCATTGCCCATGTCCCCAAGTGCCACATCTACACTCCTCTTAAATCCCCCCACAGGGATGGGGACTCCACCATTGCCCTGGGCAGCTGTGCCAGGCCTTGACCACCCTTTTCAAAAGGAAATTTTTCCTAAACCTCCCCAGCACAATTTGAGATCACATTTCTGCACATGAAAAAGCAACAGTGTAAGAGAGAAACAAGCAGCAAACAACAAATAACTGCTGAATGCTCCGAGCTTTGCACACATTGAACTTTCTCTGACAATTCTGTACTCATAGCTGTGACCCTGCAAATGGAAGTGCACATCAAACCCTAATTCTTAACGATTTTTCCAAAGCCTCTAAGCCAGTAAAGCTTTGCTAAACTCAGGAGTCATAAAATCTATTGTTTCTCTGCCACAAAACACTTAGAGAACTTGTCAATATTCAGAAAAATCACCATTCAAACCTCCTGCAGCTTCAAGTGAGTGGGAAAGCAAAGAGAGGGAATTAGGATCAGCTGGTTCATGTAAAGAATCCAAGTGGCAATAAAAATATAATATTCACATTGTCAAAATCTAAGGTGGGAGAAATCTGAAGTTTGTCTTAAATCACAAGGCAAACCAGATGGATTTGAAGGATTAACTCCTGGAAGCAAAGAGCATTTGGATGCTTGTGACACTTGGGATTTCTGTCCCTTCCTTTCCCACTTATAAATAGGTGCTGAAAACCTCACTATTAGAAAAATGTTTTGCTGGAAGTATAAAATATTAGCTAAGAAAATAATCCTAAATTGTTATTTGAATCCTTTTATTTTCTCCTCACGTTTATCTAATGAAGAATGCTACACAGAAGAAGGCACAACTGCAGCTTGACAAAGGAAATTTCTTCTCTTCCATGGGAATTTCAGTGCTTAAACATCCTCCACAGGAGAGGAGGTCTCATTATCAATGTTCATCTCCCTATTCAGCAGTGCAACAGCCCCAGACCAGACCATCAGCTGCTTTCCTGACCTGTTTTGCTCACAGCAAATCAAGCCAAGCCCTCAAGCTCTGAAGACCTGAACAGACCCCGAGGCTCAGGCAGTAGGAAGAAGAACATTTTTCCCAGTGCTGCAGAAAACGTCACCAGATAACCTTGATTTCCAGGCTCAGCTGACAGCGTGCAGTTTAATATTAAATCTGACTTTTGCTCATACCTTTGCTGGGGATTTTTTGAGCGGTCTCAAGTGCACTTGTTCAGGACACAGCAGAACAGAGCAAAAGCACTGCTGCCATTGGCACATCAGAATGAGGCAGAAATTAGTACTTTCCATTTGGAGTTTTTACACAAAGCCGAGCTCTGCCACCCCTCACCCTCTGTCACAAACCCAGCCCTCTAAAGGAGTTGTCAGTGGGCTGAGCAGCCACGTGCACATTTGCTGCTCACTGACTCCACAGCCTTCAGCTCATCCAGAACTCCTCAGCTGCCCCAACACCTCCTCCAGAAGAGCTATAACCAGGAGATGATTTACCTCCAGGAGACACATGGCCCATTTCAGTCAAATGATGCAGCTCCTGAAAGGAGGGGGACAGAAAGGATGGAGAGAGCGTTTTCTTGCTTTCTTTATTACCTAACACTCACCCAGAACAAGAAGAAAGCACACTGCAGGCAGCTCTCTGCTCTTCAGATGACAACACGACCTTCACTCATTACCCTCATTCCTTTGATTCAAAGAAAAACAACCCCTGAATAGAAAATAATATAATTTTGAACCACTAATTTCAAACCAGGTATAGCAATTTTCCTGGCAAATTATTTAAGCATTTATTTATGCACAACTATTATGTATGATTCTATGTACAAGATGTTTGGACCTGCCTGTTTAACCAGTGGGAATTTAACCAATCTGTACTCCAAGTAGTCAATACAGCACTGATAGGGCCTTCACAAAGAAGGCACAGTCTAAATTTCCAGAAACAAAACCACTGTCACCATGGCAACGAGGCAGCAAACAGCAAAAACTCCTTCAAAAACTGGGAAACAATCTAATCACACCAATGCCAGGTGTATAATTTTTAAATACAGTAATTCCTGGCACACTCTCTACAAAAAGAAAACATTAAACTCTGCGTACAAATATTCACTGAAAATATGTTTACAGATGCACACTGCCTTGCAATAAAATTTTAAAAAAATTGCACCTGTAGCACTGCCTGGGATGATTTTCAACCAGGTAGGAAATAATCAGTTGTTTATAAATCTAGGACTCCAAATAAGCACAAGATTGGAAACATATGTTTATTCTGTAACAGGAATCCTATAGGCAACTACAGGTAAAAATGCAGACTAATAACTAGATTTGATCCAAAGCATGTGACTGTCAAAGCAGAGCTGTTCTCTCCTCATTTAGGTGTCTCTAACCACACCCACCCAAAAGTGTGGGGGCAAAAGGCTGAGACCCACACAACCCTCAACTCAAGCTGGAACTACTTCTTTGTGTTGGTTTTTAGCTGGGTTTGTTGTTGTTGTTGTTTTGTTTATTTTGGTTTTTTTGGTTTTGTTTTGTGTGTGGTTTTGTTTTGTGTCTTCTTGTGGAAAGAAGACAGGAAGAGAGGCTTAGGGGTTTGATTTGTGTTTTGTCTTTTTAAAATGCGTTATTTGGGACAAGCCATATCTCAGACTCAAAGCAGCATTAACAGTCCTGAACTTTAACAAAGAAAGTACAAACACAAAACCATTTAAATAGCTGATAAAACCAGTTCCAGTCAGATGAGAGAAAGTAAAAATCTCTTGCCGTAGTTCTCTGAAGCCACTGAAAAAAATATCAACTTCAAGCAGACTTCCCCAGGCTGAAGCTGGGAGTTGAACAGCACTGCACAACCCAGAGCAGAAGTCTCTGGTCACTTCTTTACCCTTTTTTTTCCCATATTTGGCTGATGCCAAACACTAAGGTGGGTCAAGAGGACTTCAGAGAAACAGCAGCTCTTAAAAATTCAACCACAGCATTAACTTTGGTGGCGTTAAATAAGGTGTAATAGCTCAAGACAAGCATTACTTGATCAGAAAGCCAGAGCCAGGCTGGAGATCTCCATGCTGGAAAGATTCAAAAGCCCTTGAGTTATAAATTGCTGGTTCCACACACTCACAACCAGCAATTTCAATGTGAAATGTGAGCCAAAAGGAAGGTCTGGAGCAGATGGGTAAAAGCTGTTGTGAGGATGAGTGTGTCCTGCTCAAACCCTCTGCACAGATGAAGTCAAACATCTGAATTTTTAATGGAGTCCTAATTAGTGCTTGAACACAGAGCTAACTTGAAAGGGCATAGACATAAAAGTAGTTTTAGAGCTAGACTTAAACTTTTTTGAGATTGGCAGAAAAGCATTTGCCACCTAAGGCTGCAAACCAGGACAGGGCAAATACCTTCCCACGTGTATAGAACTGAACATGTACAGAAAAAGAAGAGCACAAATGCACACCCATGGCTGCTGAACCAGGAGATTTCCGCAAAAAAAAAAAAAAGGCCTTAATGAAAGGGCTGTTAAAAATTAATAAATAATAAAGTTTAGCAAAGCAAAGTTAATTAATAGGAATGAATGGCATCATTAAAACATACCAAAACAGCAGCGATCAGCCACTGGAAACCTGAGGTTATGTTCAGCAGAAAAGGAACTTTCTGAAGTGTTGTTCCTTTTATCTTCTCACATCCCTACATCCTCACAACTTCCCTACAGCACCTCCCTATCCCCTCCTCCTGACCTGAGGCAGGCAGAGCAGGACTGAACACAGCTGGGTGCACCCTAATTTGGTACCTATTACAAAATTTGGCACTACTCCCTACCCATTTCTCCCTCCATCCTTGCAAAATATCACCCAAGACAAAATCCTGTTTGGAATTCAGCTGAACTTGGTTATTTGCTTTAAGAAACAATGAGGGAAAAGGAGCAGAGAGCAGCTGGTAAAGTTAACTTGCCATGGAAGCGAAGTTTAGGGCTGGAAACACTTGGCATCATCATTGCTGTCAGGCACCCTTCAGCTGCAGCTGCACTGCAAACTGGAGTGCAGATTACAGAACCTGTTCTCACATGGTGACAAGGAGGTCACAAAGGACTGATCTGGCCAGCTAAAAATGTCTTCAGAGCTGCTCCAAATTCTCTAAAACCTCAAAAAGCCACACGGAGCAGCACAAGGCTGCCTGCTTGTCCTGCCTGTCCCAGGTTGGAAGTGGGGACAGCAAACAGTTCTGAGATTGCATAAGAGCAAAACACAGCCACAGTTCTCATTGTCTTGTTGTCTGAAACTGATGGAATTTTGAAGTGTGAAACTGCAAATTATTTTATACCTTGCATCCAAAATACGAGTGTGTACAGGTCTCAGATTTCCCTTTTCCTCTTGGAAGGGTTTTAAGTTTCAAAGCATTACATTTCTGGTCCCAGAGTTGCCACTGCCCTCTGTATAGCAGAGCACACTCACCCACCCAGAACTGCATCTGAAGAATTGTGCCCTATTATTTGCTTCACATGAACAGGGAGGAGAGAAAAACAGGAAAATTGGACTTTCCTCTCTCTCCCGTTCCCTGCAAGCCACTTATCTTTCTCTCAAGAGCTGAGAGAAATTACCTGCTGTATTTCTGTGTTCCTGCTAGTAATGAGTAGTTTCCTGTTGTAGAGCCAGGACTGCTCAGGATTTCTACTATAATGACATACAAAAAGCTCAAATAAACTCTAAGCCAGTGCATCAAAAGAATGTGTTTATTACACCTTGAAAACAACTTTTTTTCTTTTTCTACTTGTTTTTTGCATTGAAAGAAAACCCATTTAAACATGGCTGTTTTCATCAGCTGTAATTTTTTCCTGGTTTGGTTTGTTGGTTTTGGGTTTTTTCCCACAGAGAACTCAGTATAGGAGGCAGAAACCCAGAGGATTACACAGGATTAATGTTCCTGCACCAAAGGTCTTGCAAGTTCCAACAGATATTGCAAAATGGTTATGATTTTCATGATTTCTAAAGTGTAAAAGATTGTGCTACCACTGCAATAATTAACTGATGGCATTGCTGACGTGCTGCAGGTGTAACTGCCCAGAGGAGGACCCCAAACAACATTCCTGTAACAAACTAATAATAAAGTTATTCTTATTGGTGCAAGATTTCATCTCTGTCTTAGTCTGGCAGAAGTTCAGAAGGCACAACTAAAGGCTATTCTACAATTTGAACATTCCCTTTCCTCCACAAGTGACAAACATTTTCACTTTTCTGTATTCTTCCAGTCAATGAAGTTGTCAGATGAAGATTCCCAAAGAACACAACTCAAGCCTTCCCCACAGAGAGGAGCCTGTCACCTCCACACCAGCAGCAGTTTTTCCTTCCTCGTTCCCAGCCTCCCTGTCCAGGCTGGCAGGGATTATTCCCTACAAACCCAGCAGGCCTGGGTGCTGCTGTGTGCTTGGGAGCACAGAGAGTGCTCACAGCACTGACATTTCTGTGGCACTTGGCATCGAGCATCAGGATCACCTCCTCAGCATTTCCTGCCCTCCCCAGCAGCTGCTTTATGGGGGGATGTTTCTGCTCAAGATCTGCTCCAGGGATTTGGGCACTATGGGATGGATTTCCCACACAGGTTCCACAAGTAGGTCCAAGACAGGCACCAGCTCCCACCTTCCGCGGCACCACTGCTCCTGCAGACACCGAGAGGGGCTCACCTGTGGGGAGCAGAGGTGCTATGGACAGCTTACAGTGACTCAGGAACACAGACCCAGGGTAGGTGCACTTAAACCATCAAACAGGGGGCTAAACAGGCAGTGCTTCCCCTTTCCTGCCACGACTGCTGGCAGTAGAGCTCCCTGCTCCACCTTTGGGACACTGACAGCCACATCTCAGCCTCCCGCTGACTTGAGCCTCACTGAGCTCCTCAGATGGCACAGTGACACAGGGGAGCAGGAGCACCATTGACGTTGCACGTGTCTGAAGCAGGATTTTTGTGAGAAAACATGGGGTTATCTCCCTGACAGTGCAAAACGCTCACAGGGAGCATTTAGCTGTCATAGACGCTGCTCCTTTCATCAAAAGCAGTTCAGTGTGCAGTTTCCTTCCCTCCACCCGGGATGGGAGAGCACAAACAGGAGCAAAATCTGCTCCTGGGAAAGCCACAAAACTCACAGGGAAGAATTTGCACAGAGTTCCTGGCAGACATATCCATCCAGTCTGCAAAAACCAAGAGGAGGGAGACCAATTTCCCAACAGCTTAATGCTAACCTACATTCTGCACACTCTGTTGTGGCACTGGATGTCTCATGATCAGAATTAATTAAAAGGCAAAGGAAGCAAAAGGCAGCAAAAATATGCCTCCAACACAACACTCGGAGGGTCCCAAAGATGTAACAGATTCAGCTGCTCAGTGGGAAGGACAAACTCACCTCGGTTCTAGGAAAGGGAGGGTGTGTTGTGTCCCAGCTAAAGACCTGGGATAAGAATTGCAAATATTTCCCTGGATTGTGTTGGCAAGTCTGGCTTAAGGCATCAGTCTAACACAAAGCACCTCAGGCCACCTGTCAGGCTGCTGTCCTGTAAACCTTACAGATGGGTAGAATTTGTGCACAAGCCATTTTCTTAATCTTTGACCTTTCATGTCACAAGCTGACCCAACCTTTTATTCTGCATAATGTTTTTTTTAAGTCTGTCTACATATCCTACATATCCATCACATCTAAAGAGAGGACAAATATTCACAGGCACCAGACCTCAGCTGATCAGCCAGAAGACTCATGTTTGTTGCCCATATCCAAATGAAAAAGCAGGAAAATTCTGAGATGCCACCATGAGAGATCTACAAACCTTCACTGTCAGTTGTGAGAAAACATCTCAGCCCCCTGCCAGAAACGTCACTCACTGCAGACCCGTGAAAATCGTGCATATGGGGTGGCAGCAGGAGCCACATTTGGGGTTTGGTGTGTGCTGCAAGCAGAGGGAACATGTACCTCAGCAGGTATTGTCAGAGCAGCCAGAAATGCAGAATAGTGGCACATTTCCTCGCTAGAGTGTATTTGTGTTTTCAACCAGGTGGGTGGGTAAGGCAAGTTCCACTGTAACCATAGCTGTTCCAAAACAAAGAGCATTCCTGTAAACTCGAGGAATCTATTACAAAGCACAGAAAAATATTTTTACTCGCTGAGTCTAATAACATGTTTTGTCAATTAGCTCAGTCACCATTCAAAGGAGTCACCATCCTACCCTCTTCCCCTTCCTTCCTCCCATGAAATAGAAAAAGCAGCAGTTTTAGAAGCAGTTCTTAAACACAATTAGCATTTATTATAACTTCCCAGGTACAACCTACGCTTATCTCCCAACTGCACGAAGAGAGATCTCTTTGAGGGGTTATGATAAAAGTAGTTATTTCACAGCTGATCTCCACACACTGTTTTAACAAGCCTGCCCATTTCCAGAAAATCCTGTCACCCTATAATCTTCAGAAAGATTAAAGGTACATAACACAGCTTTAAAAACCCACATTGCTTAAGGTCTCTTATTACTCAGGTTTTCCCTAAACTCACTGTTCATTATTTCTCAGCCAAGAACTGAAATGAATTTCCTGTAATGCCACCAAGATGTCACTTTTAACAGGCAGCAATGGCTGCACTTCCCAGCTGCCAGAGGATCAAAGAGCACACCAGGAACATTAGGGGAAGGAAAAGGTGAAAATAGAGCTGAACACCTTCCATCTCCTCAAGCAGCCTGAAGTGCTCCACCTTTAGCTCTAATTTTTCTGCATCTATCCCTTCCCTGCCTTGAGAAGGCACGGAGAGCTCGCACTCCTGAGAATAAGGATGTTCATCTTTAACCTGAAATCAAAGCCCCAAGTACCCCAGAGCTTGCTGTGTGCCCCCCAGAAAAGTGAGGTATTAAGCACTGCTGCAATAATTAGAGGAAAATAGCATGTTCCCATTTCTTCCCTCCTCTTTGTAAAGTTGGAACATCTTCCTGAATTGCCATTTTCTCTCATCTCCCCCTCACCCTCTCGTCGTGGTTTTGTGAAGTGGCAGCCAAAAGCAGAGGTTGTTCCTAGGTAGGAACATGAAATTTAATTAGGTGCTCCCTCTCCTGCAAGGATGAGGTGGAGAGAGCCAGAATCAGAAGGCACAAGCTCATTCTGGAAGGAACCCAAGAAAATTAAACTGCAATCAGTAAGAGAGAAATGTTTATTCATGAACCTGAGCCAGTGCTGAAACAGGAGAGATATTTTCAATCCCCCCACTATTTGCAAGGCATTTCCTCTCATTTGTATTTGGTTGACTCCCTCTGTTCCATTTTGGAAATCCAGCTCTGAATAACAGTGGGCAAAACCCATCAGTCATTCCAGCCTCCCGTACAGCTCCTGAAAGCTAAATTCCCTTCTTATTTTAGCTCACAGGTGGACACATCACACTATCAGGAACCAGTTCTGTATGCTGGTGCTGTGTGAGATTTTTTCTCTGGAGGGCAAGTGGCTACAGAATTTCACCTGCAGGAGGAAAGTTTCCCCAAAATTCATTGCCTAATATTGTGTCAAACCTCATCCAGAGGATTCACAGCTTAGCAAAAATTATTCCAACTTCTGGGTGGCTTTAATAGCCATGGAATGATGAGGAAACCTTTCAGTTCTTTAAAGCAAACATTCATGGCACAGAAAATGGACAGCACGGAGAAACTAAATCATAATTTCTTCAATGACTTCATACGCATGCAGGATGATTAAAGACAGTGAAAATGGACCATATTCCTTAAGTGAGCTCCAAAATACACCAGGAGCAGATGGAGATCAGGCCAGTGGCACAGAAACAGCTAAAATAATGTTATTAAACCTGTCAAGAAACCCCTGGACTATAGTAAAGAACCAACTCCACAGATGCCAGTAAGGCAACATTATTGTGATAACAGATAAAATGTGGGGGAAGATAGCTGAACATATCTACCAATGTCAGATATGGTAACTTGGCTGGATAAAATTCTCACAACTGGTGGTTTTATTGTTTATTTTGATTAAAACTTTGAGGATTGATGAGAATTTAGAAGAAGTACAAAGGTGAACATGGTACCTGTAAAATAAAAAGATAATTCTTGACCAGTCTGGCTTAATTTGAAATTCCTCCCCTGAACAATAGCATATATTTACAAGTAAATCACCTACATCTATTTGAATGATAGGGAAATGAGTAGCAGCCAACAATTGTCACGGATCAATCAATTTTCTTCAGCAGCCATGAACAGACTGGATAAAGGAATAACACAAGTTAGTTATTGAGACTCCAGGGATGTTTTTGTCACTGTCTCACCAGACAGACTTCTAAACACTGTTCCTGAACCTTGCTAAATTTAGAGATGCCCCCTTTTTTAAAAATTCTTTATAAAAACATCCATTCCCCAACAATGAACCAAATTGCTTATGGAATGTCATACACACATTGCAAACTGTGGCCTAGCACAGTGCTGAAAGCTTTGGAAGCACCTGGAAGAGCTTTCTTAAGGTGGAGGATCCACAGCAGAAGGAAAATTTAGATAAATCTCTCATTAAAAGCAGAGCCATGTCATAGAACAAGCTGGTACTGGACTTTTTTTTGTCAGAGGATCTGATAGCCTTGCTGAACTTCCAGCTTTCATTTCCCAATCACTTGGAAATGTTTTGGAAGTGCTAGGAACAGTCCCAGTAAATCCCCACAGAGGTGCTTAATGACACAAGGGATGGCCTTGGGGAATGGTTGGATTGGAGGATTTTAGGGGTCTTTCCCTACACAGTTCTATGATTATATAAACTCAAGCTTTTGCCAGCAAAACCAAGCACTGGATCCTCCTGCAGCTCTGAGTGCTCAGACTGGGTAAATGTCTGGATTCTCTAATCTTTGTAGGGCACAGGGCAAAAAGAACATTTCTTTACATTTCTGACAGCATGAGGAGTGTAAATGCCCAGCACAGAACCTGCATCAGTCTCTTTTCTATTCAGTGCAGAGAAATCCCAGGCCCTGCTCCTCTGTCCAGCCAGCACTTGGACCTTTCTCCAGCCCCTCGGCTCCCAGTCTTGTCTCAATGGCAGAGTGACAACATCCACAAGGGTCAGAGTCAAATCCTCCCTGCTTGAAAGAGCTCAGCTCTCATCTCTGAGTTCTACCCACCCCCACCCTCCAGGCCTGGCAGAATTAAATCCTTCTTCCACACCATGGTGACCAGATAGGTGCACTTCTGGACAGGGATCCACAGAATGTACAAACTATTCACAATTCCAGCCATGCTGAGAGAGAAAAACGTTCCTCAAGAGGTTCAATAAAAACCCCATTACATTTCCTTGTAAAGCACATTTATTCTTTGGTAGTTTGAGATTTGGCTGCTTTTGTCCATGAGATACAAACACAGAACACCCTCTTCTAAGCTGCTACCAAACACCTGAGAGCTCCAATTTCTGTCTTTTGTTTCCTCCAAACCTTGGCCTCTGCCTCCAGAGCTGAAATAGATATGTGCAAAGTCACCAGTTAGGGCTCTTCAGAGCATTTTCAGTCCTGCCACAGCTACCTAGCACTTCTAGACCTGCACAGATTTGGGTACACATTAACAATTCATACACCTCACTAAAACTCAATATTTCTTAATTTCACCTGTCTCTCCAAAGCCACTTTACAGGGGATAGCAGAATGGGGAGGCAAATCTGCTGCCATCAATAGTCAGCTTCACCTGCATGATACACACACCAGCTCATGCTTACAGCTCACACCATCATGTTACTCACTGTTGTGCTGGGAGGAAAACAAACCATTTCCAATCCCTGGTTGTTTTATCCTATCTTCTTTCATCAGCAAGAAAAGTGCATCTTGTTGTACCAAACCAACCTTTTCTTTAGTGACTATTTTACACCTCGCTTCCTGCTGTCAGTGCAACAAAGACACACACTTCGCAAAAGAACATTTCTTTCACCCAGTTCCCCTTCTTCAGCAACACATCCAGCAGTAGGGAAATCATGAGGAGAGCAGAATACTACAGCCAGAGAATAAATGCAATATAGCTGCTTACCAACATGTGACAGAGATACCTCAAAGCCCTTTGGAGATACAAATTCACAGGCCTGATTTTACAGCTTTTCTTCCCCTGGTACAAGGCCTCACTGGCTGCCTACAGGATTAAGAAAAGCTTACATTTCTTTGCCTCTCTTAGCAGAGAATACACAGAAAGGGAATGGCACAGCTCTGACTTTGCTCACCCAGACTGTTGATTCCAGAGGCATTTTCTAGATCTGATTTATTAAGCCAAGTTTTTACACTCCTTAGCAACCAAAGATAATGTGTGCTGGGTATTGCAGCTTATTAGGAACAATGAAATCAAACGATCAATGAAGCCACCTGGACATAAGGTGACAAGGTGACTGAACTTGCAACTGCAGCAACCACATTTAAATGAAGGAGAAACAGCAGCATCTTGAAATACCACATGACTGCGTGAATCAAAGACAAGGCAGGGCTGTTTGACCCTTTCTGTATGTTTGCCTAATACTCTAAAAGTATCCGGATAACCTGATTGCCACCCTCAGTCTAAAAACCGACGACACCCAGGCTGTGAGCTGCACTGACCCGTGGGATGCAGTGACACAGCATCCCTGGCAAGCAGCACCCTGCACACCCGAGGCCAAATCCCCTTCTGGGGACTAGAGCTGGCAAGACTAAAAGCTTTGGCCAGCACCTGTTTCCTTGGATTTGTTGTGGGAGAGTTTGCCAGCCTAGAAAAACCCCTGGTTGCCATAGAAACAGAAATACCATAGTAAAGCAAAAGGAAGAAATATTCAATTGTCAGCTCAGAGAGATTGATTGTTTAGGTTTCCCCCCCCTCACACGTGTAAAACCAACACGGGGCTTTGTGTCATTTACTCCCAACCCAAATCCCTTCCCACTGGTTCCATCTGGTATTTATGAGGGCTCTGGGCTGGTAACCTCCCTCCTGCCACAGCCCCAGCCTCCCTTTGCTGCACCAACAGCCAGCCCCAGCATATGGGGCAGGGAAGGGAGCCCTGTGCCACCTTCAGAACCACCAAATGCTGAGGGAAGAAAAGGATGAAACACCACCATTATTATTATTATTATTATTAATTCCCTTTGGGCAAGGCTGCTGGAATAGCAATGGCTGCAGCCAGCTCTTTGCTATGCAAGAGGAGTAAGCAGAGCCTTGGAGAGCAGAGCCAGCCCTGACACACCATTCCTGGGGCTCCTAAATCACTCACGCCGCCTGCTAATGAAAAGCCTGGCCAGCTTTATGACCAATTAATTGGTGTACTGAGGTAAACTGAAGGAAGAGGAACAGATTGGATTGGAACAACGTAGCAGCTTGTCCAGGGCTGGGGCTCTGACAGGAGGGGTAAGCAAGCAGCAGAAAAGATCATTTCAGGCAATAACGAGGCTCCTGGGGAGGAAGGCAGTGCCTAACCCCAGGCCATGAGTGCTTGGCTCATGCCTTAAAGCAGGCAGCTTTACTTCTCTTCAAAAACTCCATCCTATAGAATTTAGCTGTGGATTTTCAAGTAAATGTCTAATCTTTTGCCAAGCCCGCTCAGTTATTTTCCTGCAATGCCTCGAGACAGAGTGGCACAAGTAAAAATCTGTGCTCCTTCTTATTCACTTTTAAATACATTACCTTCTAAATTTCTTGGATGTCCTTTTGTTCCCACATTACCAGAGTGGCAAATAGCTGCTAAAAGGAACTGCACAGATGTTGCATTCTCTCTGAGGGATTTTTTTTGTGCATTATAAGGCAGAAAAATTAAAGATTACTGACTCGTATTTTCATTCTGGATTAGTTAATCAATCAAATGCACAGTAAAAAAAAAAAAAAAAAAAAAAAAAAAAAAAAACAGAAGAAGTCAGCTTGGAAAAGAGAACCGGGGAAAAAAGGGGGTGTTTGGTGAACAGAAGGAGCACAGGCAGGTGGACAGGGATGTGGCAGGACACTTTCAGGTCATAAAATGATGTTTTCTCAAAGTTCTTGTACTGAGACTGGGAACAGGACCCAAAGATGGAACAGGCCGCAAAAGTGAATACAAATATCTGCAGTACACAAGTGGAAATCTTCAGTTTGGTTATGACTCCACTGTTATAAGAAGGGATCAGAGTGCTAAGATCTTTTTACTGTTAGGAGCTTGGTAAATCCCACTGTCATCTATGGAAGAAAACTCCTGGCTTCCCCCTCCCTCATTATGTAACAGGAAACAACAAAGTTTCAATAAATGTCCAAGGCCTGATGTGTGCAAAACTACTCTCAGAATCAACACTGCAAGCCCAAGCTGTTTCCCAACACAAAAGTTACCTGAGATAACTTCCAAGGTATTACATATAAATTCCTTTCTAGAGAGACCCAAAACATTTGTGCATCTCCAGAATATATTTTAAAAAGCAAAACTAATGAAAATTCAATGTTTATCACACAACCATTTTGACCTGATGCAAAATTCTTTGACATCAACAATGGCATTTGCAACAAAATTCAAGGCAGGATGCCTGACATCCCTTCAGAGTGGCCTTGGTTTCTGGAAATCTGAGCAAAGGCCAATGAATTTTTAATTGCTCACATTTTGAATTACCTGTAAATCTGTTCCTTACAGATTTTAACAAGTGATTTTGCAACACCATTTCCCCATCCATAACATTTGGAAAATTCTTCCACACTTTCCTGAAGCAACAAAAAGATTTGGCAGGCAACATGTGCAAGGCACACTTTCAATATAAACATGCTTTGTGCTGCTAAATTATTCCATTCGAAAAAGAGGAGAACCCCAAAATTCTGCAGACAACTTGATCACTGCTCCTGTCCATCCAAACTCCTTCAGCTTGGGGCTGTTGATTTATTTGTGCACTATGACTTCCCAAGTTCTGTGAAATTCATGGATTTCAACTAATTTTAGTTTAAGAAAGCACTTTCTGTAAATTAAAGTCTGCAGCGCTCCAGAGTTTCAGGGGAAAAAAACAAAGCATTTTTCCTGTTTAAAGGAAAACTGCAGTTATCTCCTGGGAACAGCTAAAACTGCTGAGTTTCTCTGCTGACACCCTAAGACAGCACCATCCAGCTCCAGAATTCCCTGCAATTCTCTGTAACTTAGACAAAAAAACAACTTTTTTGAAATTTCTGCATGCATACTAGGCTTAGATGAAAATGGAAAAGTTATCTTTCTGTTCTGAAGTTTTACAGAAGTTGCTCATTTCCCTTTTTTCTGTGATTTCTCCCAAGTGAAGGGGAGGAAAACCCCTTCCACTTGGCATTAATGGAGTGTTGCACAGCCTCTTGCCTCAAGGAAGAGCTTTTAAGCAAGTAAAACCAGAATTCAGCAGAAAAAGTGTCCCCCTTTAGCTCAATTAGGAGATGAAAGGGGCCCCCTCAGGCCCCTAAGAAACCTGAAAGGACAGGACAGCAAGAGCAGCAGGGACAAGAAAGATTCATGATTTTTCTTTAAGTGTTACAACTACAATCTGCAAGAAAAGTTTTCAGTTTGCCAGATTTCAAAAGTGGTTAAGGGCATGGTTTTTAGCTCAGTAACATCAGTGTAAATCAGAGCAGAGCCACTCTGCTGACATTAATTACCCTGCACACTCATTCAGCCCTCTGTGATAAGGAGAATATCAGCAGTTGTGGGTTCTCACCCAGCCCTCAGCAGTGCTGTGTTTCCAGCAGAGAATTCAGTCCTGTCATTAACATCTGTCACTTGAGTTTTGTTTTTTCATCTTCACCTTGGAGCACATTCTGCCCAGGACAGTGTTTTGCATTTATATCAACATCAGGAAAGAGCCAGAAAGCTTAAGAAAGTGCATATTTTAAGGTAGGACTACTAAGGTAAAAAGTTTAGAAGCTCCATTGCTCAAGTAAATTCAGCACTGAGGAGCTGACCAAGAACAGCCCCCACTGGCTGAGGATGGAGAAAGGCTCCTGCTGGAGTTGAGATTTGCAGTGCAAGCCCAGCACTCAAACAAAGGAAAAACAATGAGTGATAGTAACTATAAATAGGATGGATATCTCACAGAAATACTCAGTGACTTTTGAGTGTTAAACTCACAGAATATCGAATTCAAGTAGTTTGTAATAAATTGTTCCTACAAGAACAGGTCCAGGAAACAGAGACATGATTGCAATTCAAATATGAGAGGTATGAAAATTGACATACGAGTTGCTGATGTGTGCAATCTCACTTGAGAAAGAACAAGGAGGGTAAAAAAACCCAAGTTCTTTTGCTAGTGGTGAGAATACAACATTTTTGTGTCCTGTGTACAATTAAAGGCTGGAACAAACCCCCTATTCCCTCCTCCACTTAACAGGGGAGTTGCCATCCATCCAACACTGCTGAGAGTTCTCAGCCAAGGAGTGCAGGAAGACAATGCTGGCTCTCACAGGTGACATTTTATCCATTAATGTTCATCCACATCCACCTCTCCTTTGTCAGGCAGCTCTCCCCAGAACACAAAGGCACAGCAGAACTCCCTGCAGCTCTTTTCTCTCTGCACTGACTCAATGCCACACAAACTCTCTCTGCCTCTCTCCTCTTGACCACCCCACGAACAGTGGCACTTTGTCATGGGTGCCCTGTCTGCCACTTAAAGAAAATCTTCTAAAGGAAATTATAAGTGCTAACAGTGAGTGAAAAATCCTTTTCCCTCTCTCAGCCAGTGGCCTGACCCCAGCCCTGTGTCAGCAGACAAAGGGAAATCCTTTATGGCTTTGATTACTCAGATCTGATTCAGGATGCTGCCAAAAGGTTCAGCCTTGTAACCTGAAGAGCTGCAAAGCAATGTAAACACACTCAAGCCAAACTTACCAACATGGGCTGAGAAATACAAGAAAAAACACAGTTCAAGTTCTGAAGCTACCAAACTACACAAGAAACAGAAGGTAAAAACTTTATTCACATACAAATTTCTCTCAGCTGATGCTCAACACATCAAATATAAAAGCATTTACCTAATGCCTGAAGTTCTTTCCACTCTTGGCTGCTGACAACTCCAGCCAACAAGAGTGGGAGAGCCCTAGGGTCTGCCCATAGGAAATACTTTGTCTTTCTGCAGCTGGAATTTTGGTCTTGACCTCTCTGAGTTATACTGAGGTTTTCAAAGGGAGGAATAGAAATTATGTTTAAGAAAAAAGAAAAAAGATCAGTCTTCCCACTCCATGTAGACATTAATAATTCCTTTTGAACCTGCTTTAGATACACTGAGCTTTAAAGAATAGCCATAAGTCCATTTCAACCTTAATGCCTTTATCTATGCACTGGAATCATGGAGCCACAAAACTCCTTGCCCAACACATCTTCAACAGCAAAGCTACTCTGCAAGAAGGTGCTATGCAGTATTTATTCCTAATTGTTAAACATTGCACCTTTTACTTTGGAGCAGGCTTCAAAGTCTCTTGACAAGTTTTCAAATTAACATTTTCCTCCTTTGCTCTGTCATTGGAGTGCACAGAAAATAACTGAAGAAAGGCAGAGGAAGCCAAAGACCATCTCTGACCTCCTCAGTTAAAATAAAAGAGCAGACTTTGTGATCAAAGCAAACACACAACAAATCCCCAGGAGGATTCCTGGATTTGGGGGCAACAGTAGAGCAATCTGTCACGCCCAAGACACATCAAGCACACAGTGGTTCCCAGTGAGAGATCTCTGAGGTGCTCAGGTGAGTCACTTCATAAAATATCAGCCTGAGCCCCCCCCAAGTGGAGGTGGAGGTTTATTCTCAGCATCGTGGTAACAAAACACTTGAAATGACAGAACCCACTCAAGTCCCCTCTGATCTTAGAGCTGAGGTTTCAATAGCAGAGACATTTTAAATAAATCAAATATATAATTTCTAATTCTTTCCTGTTGGGAAGCAGAGGTGAGGCTGCAAAACAAGGACATGGGAGAAGTAATTTCATTGCATTATCACCACCCAGCTGTGTCTGCACTGTTCTCCTGCTTCCAGTGTCCATTTTCAGGGCAGGAAAATGCCACACAACACACATGTTCCCAAAAACTGAGCCCAAGTGCTCTCTCTAGAGCTGTCCTACCCCCAAAATACTCAGACACAACCAAAAAAATGCACATCAGTGAGCAGACACAGAAAGAACACACTGACAAAGAGGACACCTCCACAACAGCACAGGAATGAACTGCACAATTACAGAAGACTGATGTTGTGCAGAGTGATGTGGCCAATTAGGCTCTTTAAAATTCACATCCAAACAGCCACCTTAATTAGGCACAAGGAAAAACCACTTTGTATCCCTTACTCAGATCCTTCTTTGTATTTCTCTCTCCATTTCCAATGAGGCAAATATTTGTCCTATCCCAGGAGGGAGGCCACAATGAGATGTAATAAAGGACAGGGACATAATAATGTGAGGTATTTACAGAACAGTAGACAGAAAATATTGACTTGGCAGAACACAGGGAACATTATTTGGAATGGTTTTCGGGTCAGGACTACTGTGTCAGTGGTTGGAAAACAACCAATTGATGCTGAGGTCCTGGGAAAAGGCAGGAAATTAAAAAAGGAAGATGTTGTATCAACATTTACCATTACTTTTAATACACAATTTAGATTATGAATTCCAATAAACCCAACAGCAGACAAAGAATACAATGCATACTCTGCTTTATTTCTTTGTTGATAATGCAGTGTATGCGAGAAGGGAAGTGCATCAGCTCAAACCAAAATGTGAGGCAAGATTTCAAAAATATCTCAGAAATAGCAGCAGCTCTCAGTCTTGGCCTTCAGGAGGATGAGTTACAAAAGTGCTGCCAGTGCAGAGGAGGTCTTTTCCCACAGTCCTTGGAAAGGGTCACATTCCACTGGAGCTCCTAAGGCTCCAGGTGAGCTGTTCAGTGCTCTCATTGCACACAGTGATGGATTCTCTCCCCTGGAGATGCGTGGAAGGCAGGAACCACTTCCCATATTTGCCTGGTTACTTTTTGGCAAATGAGCAAAATAATACAATTTCTATATATAAAGTGTTTGAGCCTCTATCTGTTTAGTGCACAGAAACTACACCCAGAGATGAATCCTACTTTGTTACAGCAGTACAAAGAAGTGATTTTAGATCTGTTTGGAGAGCAGGATAAACTTAACTTGTTGACAGCAACAGAATGTCTCAACCCTCACATTTTTCCCTCCAAGACAACACAAAAGCAGCCATGGTCCAGATCCTTCTGCACATCATCAGAACTCACAGGCTCTCCCACCTTGAGTTACACTTTGGGGCACAGATTCTCTTGACTATGTTTGTATCACACACAGCAGAATTTACCTTTATGAATTATCAGCACATAGAACAGGTGGAAACCAACCACTGATAGACAGGATATTTCTCCAGAGTTACAGTCCTGGCCTGAGAAGAGAACTAACTTGCTCCTTAAGGAGGAGGAAGTCACCAAAAGGGCGCAGTAAAAGCCTCGTGGTTGATTTCTGGAGCAGAAGTGAGCCAGAGTTATTAAATACATATCTATCAATGAAGGGCAAAATCCCTTTGTTCTTCATCAGGCACAGCTTCACCTCTCTGGATGTTCGTCTCAACACTGGCAGGTGCCTATTTTGGGAATCAATACTGGTTTATGTGTCTCAAAAGCACTGCTGGCCTTTCCGTGTTCATTCTTGTTTCAGTGTGTGCACGGCAGCTCCGTAAAGCTGCTGCCTGATGTGTCTGCTGGGTCCAATCTTGTTAAGCGTTTGCATTCTATGCCGTTTCACAAAGTATAAAATAATCCACTTCGGCAGCCTTACTTAAAATTTATGGGACGGCAGCTGCAATCTTAAGCCTTGTGTTAATAAAAAAGGCCCATAAATTTTGTTCCTGATCAGCAGCCGAGTTCACCAATAGATAATTTCTGCTTTATTTGAAAGCCTGATGAAGCTCTATCCTTACCCAGAATGGAAAAAACTGGAATTTCCACAAAGTCAGACAGAAATACAGGTTTGGAAAGTGAATTGTTAGCAAGCTTCACTCCCCAGCTCTTAAAAAGCCCCAACAGGTGAATCCAAACAATAAGAAGAGCCTGCATGCTGTAGTAAAAGAAGCTAACTCTGCTCCTGCTGGAAAAGAGAGTTTTCAGTTTTCATCTCACCCTTGCAGGAATTCTGCTGACCAAAATCCCAGGAAGCAACAAGGAAGAGGGGGAGCTGGCAGGAGCATCCTTCTCGAGTGGTGGTAACAGCCCATAGATTTGCTGCTCAGCTGTGATGCTGCTCTTTTCCAAATGCTTGACTTCTCAGACTTAATGTGGTGTGAAAGCTGGGCTTGCACGACATAGATAAACATAATTATCTCCTGCTCATATGGAGCATTATTTAAAAGAAGTTTTCCATATTCACAATTCGCCAGGATAAAGAGGATTTATGGCGATCAAGAGGCCAGCAGAGTAAAAATGGGGGGAATTAAGTAAAATCTGGAGCGTGCATTCACCCAAAAGAACATTTTAAAGATGACGAGCGAGGTATTATGCTTGCTAGGAAAAAGCTTGCTGACTTGAGAGAGAATTGGAAAGGAAAACAGTCCTTGATCCCAGAACAGGAGGAAGCTCCTCAATCCAGGGAAATTACCTGTACCAGGCTGGACAGCACAGGAACCCTCAGTTCCCTGCTCATTCTTAACCTTCTCCCACCCACAGAGCCAGAAACTCCCCCACTGCTCCTAAGTCACACTCCAGGCAAGTAAATGGAAGTTCCTGCACAGCTCATATTACTTCTATTTCAACTTTACATCTACCAAGTTGCTCTAGTAAATCAATTTTAATGTAAAAAAAAAAACCCTTATAAGCTTATTTGCTCCTTCTGCAGACAGTAAGTTTAACTGCTTTATGTATTTAATCATCCTGAAACACCATTTTCCCCCAATTTCAATTCAAATGCACACAGACAAATCAAAAGTAACAGCCAAGTCTAATGAAAATAACACTCGATTCACCCAGTGACAGAAACACACAGAAAACCAAGAACCCATATCCACATCCATCTGTAAACCTGCTTAAATAAGTGTTTATAGCTTAAACATTGCAGTCTTAGCACTAAAAACTCAGCCCTAAGAATATACCCTGCATTAAGCTTTAAATGGATTTCTCATCCACTGGGAACCTTACCTGGGAAAATAACCAGGGAGAAAAGCAAAATAAGGCTAAATCCTGCTTGCCAGTTTTACAGTCATCACCAGAAAATGAAATGTTAAGCTAAAACTTAGAGATCCAGGCACTCCAGAGCTGGTTGAGCACAAGAGAAGTCAGATGTCAGCTCACTCTGGAGAAGTCAGAGCTCCAAAGCAGGCAGCAGTTTGTCCATTGATGGATGTCAGAGCTGTTCATCAGCTCAGGTTGGCTCTTGGTGATGCCAGGGAGCCTTTCCCCACTGACCCTGCCAGCAGCAGAATCAGGGCACCTGGGCATATTCCTCAAATCCTTGACCTCCACTAATCCTTCCCCTGGTGCCATGGCTGCAGCCACCACTCGTGGTACAGCTTTCTCTAATTTCTCTCTCTGTTCACAGTGGCATTTCAGTTTAATTGACTCAAAAAGAGCAACAACAAAAGGTTACAACTCTCTCAATTTAAGAATGAAAGAGGCTTTTTTAGCATTCCTCCTAGGCAGGAATGGGTTTAAGCAGTTGGTCATATTCATGTTTTTGTTTCCAAACAGATTCAACCTTTCAGTGAGGATCCAGGTGTTGCTGGGGAAATCGACTGTGACAGGGCCAGGGACACCTGCAGCACCAAGTGCTCCTCAAGGATTTCACCAGGGAGCAGCTGACAACAAGCCCTGCACTGACAGAGCATGTGCTCCTCAGAAGCTGAAATTCCATCACTTTGAGAACTGCTTAAGACTCTACTGAAAAAAATCCCAAACCAACCCTGGAACTTGTAAAACAAAGAAACACGAAAAATAGAAAACAATTTATCTGCTCCTGTTTGTTCCTCTCGTGTGCCAATCAAGGCATTGCCACCCACATAAACCATTCTTTTTTTCTGCCTCCCATTGGCAAATAGATGAAGGATATTGATTTGACTGGCAGAGAAATAAAAACAGATTCAGCTTCACTGAACTTTAATATAACATAATTTGAAGCTAAATGCATTACAGACTGGTATCCAACAAAACAGCACTTCAGATCTGAAAAAAACTAATTTCACTTCAAGAAACATTGCAGAAGGCCAAGAGCAGGAATGGACCAAAATATTGTATTTGAAGGCCAGAGGCAGATCTTTCATGTAAAGGTAAAATACAAGAAGATTTTATATCACACCAATGCCTAGAGAAAGATCCTCTGAGCTCAGAACCAATATTGAGTTTGTTCTACACTCACAATATGTTTGCATAAAAGCCACACTCCTGCTTCATCATCTGAGGACAAGAAATCAATCTTGGGGTGTGGGGATAATCACAGGGACTCTTCCAGTGCAGGCAGAACACAAGCATTAGAAGGAAAGGATAATCTTAATCACTGCTCCTTAATCCCATCCCTGCCAAAGGCACGGGGAGCACAGTGGGGTTGCAGACATGCAGAACACAGGCTGTTGAGAATTCTGTAACAGGAGGAAATTAATTCAAGCATCCCCTCCCCTCTCAATATCCTCTGTCAGCTGCAGTTCCCTGCAATTCCTCTGCCCCAGTGTTTTCTGCTCAGAGCCCCCCTGCTCCAGAGGCAAGCTAAGGACTAAACTGGGCTTTTTTTCATACTAAATCAGCTTTCAAATGAAAAACAAAATCTTTCAGATGTTGCTGAGAACATGAAGAGACTGAGGTTGTGAGCAGTGAACTGCTCATGAATAAGTGCTGCTCAAAGGATTAGTTTAAATGTTTAGCCCATGATTCCACACAATTCAGGAACGTAACAATTTTTCATGTGCTCTCCCTCTCCATTATTGCGAAATGAAGAAACAGTGAGTGAAAAACTGTCATATAAGCACCACAGGACACACTTTTCAGTGTAGCAATGTACCTAAAGCTGTAAGATGGCAATTAGCAGGGTTGAAAGCAGCAGCCAGGCACATAACTCCTACTGAAAACCAGTGGGAACTAATCACTTAACACCTTTTGCAAACTAGCATTAAGCTCCTACATAGCTCCCATGTCCTTAACAGCATGGAAATTTATATCAAACTTGCACAAAACCTCCAGAGGACATCAAAGAGCTGAATCCAGACACTTAACACTCAGTCTATCTACTAACAGGTAATTTGTTCTTATTCCAAAGTGCCTGGAGAAGATAAGGGATGAGTGTTGGATTGTAGCCTTGACACCCAGCTGGACAAGGATGGCTCAACACAGGACAGACCTCAGCATTCCATTGAACCACAGAATGGTTTGGGTTGGAAGAGACATCATCTGTTTCCAGCTCCACTGTGCCACTGACAGGAAAGCCTGGAGAATTCAAGCCTGCAGAGGAGACTTTCATGTGCAAGTGAAAATCCTAGGATTTCCTTGCAAAGATATGGATTTCTCAAGCAGCAAAATTCCAGGAACGGGACACTTCTCTCATTTCCAGTTCTCAGTAATTCCTAACTTGTTACAACAGACCCAAGTGACCACACCAACCCCAGGACACAAAAAGAGTCCTAAAAGGCAAATAGAGAGCACAGTGCTCACCTTCAGCAGCTTCCAGTGCAAGCAGCATTGGCCTTTCAAACCTTGGGAATTCTGGAGCCGCCTGTGCTGTCCCCCACAAAAACAAACCCCTCCATATCTGACACTGCCAAAGCAGAGCAAAGCCCCACAAAGAGGAGATTCATTATGTTAACACACAAAGCAGCATTTTCCTTGGCAGCAGGCACAGGTACCCAGCTCTCATCCCTTGCTCTCACCTCCAGGTCTGCTGTCCCAGCAGTCCCAGCCCTGCCAGAGCTCTGGGGCTCTCGGGGTTTGTGCTGATGAGCTCAGACATTGCTCACATCCCTCAGCCCTTCCCCAAAGCCACTGTGCTCTCCCAGGAGCTCTGCTGGCACCATCCTGCCTCCCAGGCTCTTTGGGCATCTCACAAACCCAGGAAGAGACAACGTGGAACCTCCAGGCACAAATCCTCTAACCTCCCTCCAAATACATGTCTCGGTAAACAAATTTCCTGTGCCACCAAAACTCTTATTTATGAAAAGCAGAATAAAGCAGCACAAACATAACTGCTGCAAATCTTCGTTCAGAGTACCAGAGTCTATTTTATCTGTTCATTTGTTTGGCGTTTTTTAAACCAGTCCTGAATTCAAGCAGAAACTAGTGCACCCTCCAGGTCTTAATTTTGAGTTTTCTAGGACTGAAAAACACTCGCAACATTTGCCCAAACCTAGTTACTATTTCTGCTCAAGATAGTTTTTTTTCTAGGACAGCACAGAGAAGGCAGAATGCATCCAGGGACAGAAGATGAAGATACACACAGCAAATACGTGTTTGCACTGAGACTGCAGAGCTCAATAAACGTGCAGCAAACCTGCAAAGACACCAAAATGCTCCTAAAAAAGGCATCAAATGTGCATGTGTGAGAGCACTACAAAACTGGGGTGTCCTTTAGAATGCAAACTCTCCCACTTCAGGCTTTTAAAATCTTGGCAACCCGAGTGGTCCACAGATGTTAAATATTATTAGATCACTTCAGGGAAAGATCATGAAACACTGTTCTGTCAGACCCGCAGCTGCTGCTCCTCGGAGTCTCAGACAATTTCAAATTAGGAAGAAGGGACACATTTTTTACAGTATATGGGTGATTAACCAGCGGTGCAAACGGCAAAGGGAAGGACTGGAACTGCCATATCTTGATGTCTGAGATGAAAAGTTTCCAAAAGACATGTTTAGACTAAACATAAACAGGGCTTTGTTTGGCTCTGAGTGAAGGAAAATCCAAACCAGTAGTTTGACTACCAGAAGATGCAGTAGTACTGGATGGTCTCTCCTGGGCCTAATTCCTGTGACTGAGGTTTAAGGACAATTCTCACAGAGAATTTTGCACAAACTTCTTCTCCATGGAAAAGTGAAGTCCCAGAGGTGTGACAGAGCACGTCCCATAATACACTCCATGAAGTTTTCCCTGGGATGGTGACAGGCTGGAGTGGAGGAGGACAGGACACCCACTGCAGAGAGAACTGAAACAAGAACCTTTTCTTCAGCAAGCTTATGGATTTTATGTGAGAGGATTTTAAGGCAATCACTTAAGATTTCAAGCCTGCAGAGCCATGGAATATTAAAATGGTCTTACTTTAGATAACATAATTCTTTCATTCTTAACAAGCATTTTCTTATGGTAGGATAATAATCCATAGTTTGAACTATTGCTTTGTTTCAAGTAAAAGTGATTACTGTGGCAAAAGAAAAGAGGATTCAATAAACTGGTTAATCTTTTCTGTCTGCTCTACAACATTTCCAATGTTGTAAGAACTCAATTCTAAGACAAGAGAAAAAAAAGATAGACATTTCAGTGTTACAGCTCCAGATTTCACCACAATCCACACAAGTCTCGTTTCCAGTCCAGTTTAGGCTTGTAAGTTTATATTTCTAACCTGGCCAGTTCTATGGGCAGGGACACCTTCCACTGTCCCAGGCTGCTCCAGCCTGGCCTTGGGCACTTCCAGGGATCCAGGGGCAGCCACAGTTTCTCTGGGCCAGAACTTGATGGGAAAAATTTCTTCTAAATATCTATATCTCCCCTTCTTCAGAGTTCCCAAAGGTTCATAAGAGCACACGTCTAGCAACACTGATCCCTACATGGGATACCATGAATTTGAAGATCTAAACCATACAAATGAAAAGACTTATCTAAGGCAAAAATATTTCAAAACTTTATTATTATCATTAATTCTAGAAAATGGTGGTTTTTCTTTGGAAGAATGTTTTATTGTTGGTTCCTTTAAAAAAAAAACCAAACTGATTTTGCAATTACCTTTCTGTGTAATCAGAGAAATCCTGTTAGTGCACAGCTAAACTCTTCTGTTGCTTAGTAGTTTTCATCTCAATATAAGAAAATGTATGAAAGGACTTATGGTCTCCAAAGCAGAATGCATAATTGCAACGTTTTCAGAACCAATAATCCCACCTTTACTCATGCTAAGCTTTACAGTTTACACATCTGTGCCACTGGATGTTTTCACTGTTCTTATGGGATCTTTATTCTCTTTTCCTTAGATTCCTTCTTTTCTCTCACAATAATAAATTAATGTGTCACATACACAACGATTCTTAAACCTTGATGCTACATTAAGCCTCTCACAGAAGCACAAACATCCCTTAAGCCTCAGGCTCAAAACTATTCCCATGTTCAGATGTTCTGGATGCAAATAATACCTTGTAGCTTTGATAAAACTTAAATGCTCAAATCAAAACAAAGAGAATCTCGGCAGCAGTGAAGTTTCAGGTAATTAATCCCTTACTACTGGGACTATATCAGTGCTTTTTTTACCCCATAATACCACAACAAAACTATCCAAAGACACATTGACCCCAAACAAAAGAGAGTTAAAACTTCTGTCAATTATTCAATGACTAATTTCTATTTAGGTAAGATATATGGACAGCTTTTATGGGTGCACAGGGAAAGAGAAGAAGCACATATGAGAAAGGTCTTTTCACAGTCTCAGAAGCCACTTCCATATCATCCTTTATTTCAGTTCCACCCAGCAAAGCAGGGCTTGCCTCACCAACACGAACTATGGAAATTTTAATTATTCTGCCTTTTTCATTACTTCCATATTGGTGATGCTCTATGATTTTGCAGTTCCAATGACCTGACTTTGTTAAACCTTAAAACTAAATCTCAAAACATCATTATTTTACTTTATCTCTATTTTAATTCAAGTTTTTAAAACTCTATTGTTATTCCTTTATGCAATCTAAAACACTCTGATCTGAGTCAGCAGGACTCAAAACCAGACATGCATGTAATTTGACAGGATAAAATGTTCTGCCTCTTACAGCACTGATCTCCAACCACTACCCTGCTGGAGCGACTCAAACAACAAAACCAAACAAACAAACAAACAAAAAAAAACAACCAAAAAAAACCCCAAATGAATCAGAATCTGAAAGCCAGGAACTCCAACACTAAAGCCAACAATGACTTCTTGGTGCAATGTTGTCCCCAAAAGTTAGGACGGTTTGGAATACAGGAAGAGAACCAGATTTTGAATCAGTTTATTCACTCGAATACACAAATCCCAACCCAAAATCTACGCCATGTGGCAGGTGCAGGGAAGGGAAGGCCCCAGGGACACCTCTCTGTGACTTGACGGTGCTTAAAGGAAGTTAATAAGAAAGCTGGAAAGTGATGTTTGGCAGGGACAGATAGTGACAGCACAAGGGGGATAGGTTTAAACCAGAGAGGAGAGATTTAGATTGGATGTGAGGAGGAAACTCTTCCCCGTGGGGGTGGGCAGGCCCTGGCACAGGGTGCCCAGAGAAGCTGTGGCTGCCCCTGGATCCCTGGCAGTGCCCAAGGCCAGGCTGGATGGGGCTTGGAGCAGCCTGGGACAGTGGGAGGTGTCCCTGCCCATGGCAGGGGTGGCACTGGGTGAGCTTTAGGGTCCCTCCCCACCCAAACCATTCCATGATTCTGTAGGAGCTCATTCACTTGGGCTCCCCAGAGACCTCATGAAATACATCTGTGACAGTGCTGGGGTTCAGGGTCAGCAGGAGCTGCTCTGACAAAGCAACAAATACAGAGTAAAAGGAGAAAAGTGAATCCTTAGGAAGAAATTTAACAGAGAACAACTGATAACAACTGAGTTTTCAAGCTGCAGCTCCCAAGTTTACAACCTTCACCTCAAGGGACAGATATCACACAAATTTACAAGATTCTCCACAGAAAAATCCACCATAATTTGACTTTATAAAGCAGATAAATAGGCAAGAGCAAGAAAAACATGGATGCATCTCCTTCACAAACTCAGAATGGTGCCCAAAACTACAAATGGAACTTAGGTCATGCATCTAAGTATTAACTCGTACTTCTTAAATAAAGTATTATAAAATAAAGTATAATTGAAAAAGGGATTATTTGCTTTCTCTCCTAGATTTTTTCAGTTACCTTCAGATTCTCACCTCATTCTGAACAGGATAGATTAGTTTAATGAGACTCCAGATAAAGCACTTGAAGTCAAAAAGGTACAGAAAATGTACCCAGCCAACCTTTGCCATGATTTATTAAATTGGAGCAAACAAAGAGCTGCACCCTGCTACTGATTCAACAAAGGATTAGACACTGACATGGATAAGGGAAAACCCTAAATCCATCAGATTGAATTTCAATAAATAAATAAACAAATCCTAAGACACATTAACCCTCTGTGCCTTTTCAGCTGATGTGGGAAAGAACATCCCTAAGAGCTACACCAGGACTCTCCTCTGGTGTTTCTTCCACACCCTAAGCCTAAGACTTGGTTTAGGGAGTTGAAATAAACTTTTAAAATAATCATTAAGAAGGCACTACAATGACAGTCAGATATATTTTGGTATATGTTGGTATACTCAAACAAAAAAACCAACAAATCAACCCCCAAGTTTCTACATTAAAGCTGTAATGCAGGAAAAAGAAGAAATGGAAATTAAATCAACTCTTCCCACTTTTCAGAAGGTGATCCCAACCCAACAACAGCAATGGTTGCAGCCCTGAGATGGGTTGGTGGCACCAGTCTTGATCTCAGCACTTCAGTGCCCCATGGACTGGTCACTCAGTGCCTCCCAGGCAGGGCTGGTGGCTCTCTGCCCTCATCCTGCAGCAGCACAGCTCCGGGATTAGCTTTGGGATCATCCCTGGGTTTCCCTGGAGCAGCCAGCACTTCTCAGGCTGAGCAGCCCCCCCAGCACAGGCAGGGCTGGAGCTGCTTCTCAACAGCCCTGAGCACGTGTGGAGCTAAGCAGGGAGAAAAGCAGCCAAGGATTATCCCTCTGCAAACACTCGCGAGCCTCAGATCCAGGTGTTTAGCTGGGAGCAGGTGCTGGCTCCAGAGCATCATTAGGAAAAGGCTGCTGTGCTTTCCAGCTCGTTTGGCCAAGGCTGGTGACAAACGCTGACAGTGTCCCACTGGCTGAGGAAAGGTTGTGTGAGTTTGAGGCTGTTCCAAGGCTGATGTGCTTTCCAAATTTGAAAGGGTGCATTCCCCTGTCGATGCCAAGTGCCAAAGGTGTACCTGGAGACCACAAACCTGCCTCCTGCTATGGGGATCTCAAACTCCAACACCTCTAAAAGAGAAATGCAAAATCCACCTAATACATATGGAACAAAACACTCTCACAAAGCTATCCAGAAGTACAAGAGTCAGAGAAAGTACAGGAGAGACTGAGGCAGATTTTCAACATTTTTTTCCATAATAATGACCAAAATTTGCACAATACTAAAAGTCTCACATGCAAATGCAAACATCACTATAATCCCTGTTAACAAAGCACACAGAGAAATTAAAGCAAGCTTAACTAAGAAATGTTTGTGAATATTAATGAGCCTAAAAGCTAAATCCAAGCTTTTAAAATTTAAAGTAAAGAGCGGATTGTTTTCAGACTAATTTGTATTTAAACCGGATGCTTTGCATGTGAAACGCAAGGAAGAGAATGAACTGTGGTGCCCTGGAAAAGCATTAAAATGAGTGCAACAAAGTAAGATCTTTGAGAATTCTGAATATCTGGATCTATCTAGCTTTTAAGCTGATACACTGAGATGTGCTCAAATATCACTGGACAGTGGCTAATTCCAAATCAACACATCCTGTTTGAGTGTAGAGATCAAAAAACCATGTGGGGTTTTTTTTCTTACTGTCACAATCCAAACAGGCATGATTTTTCACCTGACATAAAAGCGATGCATTCACCATCCAGAGAAGTTTAGGACAGAAGGGGAACAGCTTCCACCTCTGGCACAGGCAGCTCAAGCTTCATTTATTGAGGTTGAACATCCCTCACATCAAACTGAATGGTTTGGAATTCCACCAGCTTCAGTAAGGAAGAGAAATCACTGTGGGTGGGATTTAGCCAGGTCTCAGATGTTTGTAGCAGACACCCACATCCACCCCTGTTCTCTTTGCTGTAAATGAAGATATTTCTATTCTGAATGTCATCCCAGGCTCCTGGAGAGGCCTCGGTGAGATAGGTCTTCCTTGAGAGCACCCATTCGTCTCCAGGGGCTCTGAAGGGAGCTGAAGGACTACTCCAGGGCAGCTGACAGTGACTCAGACACCTCATAGAGATGGATCTCACTCTTCAGGGGTCAGAAGCCAAACAAACCCCACTCATCCACTGAAATTTGGCCAAAACTTTGAGAGTGCCAGTTCAATTCTTAGAACAGCCATGATGAGACTCCCTATCCTTGGCCATCCTCACCTACAGAGCTCCACTGGAATCATGAATAGCTTGGGCTAGAAGGGGCTTAAAAGCTCACCCCATTCCACCCCTGCCATGGGCAGGGGCACCTTCCACTGTTCCAGGTTGCTCCATGCCCCATCCAACCTGGCCTTAGACACTGCCAGGGACCCAGGAACAGCCACAGCTTCTCTGTAAATTTCATTCTATGGCCTCCCCACCCTCCCAGGGAATAATTCCTTCCCAATATCCCATCTAACCCTGCCCTCTGGTAGTGGGAAGCCATTCTCTTGTAAATAGGCTCCTCAGTTTCTTTGTTTTAATGTTTTGTTGCTCCCTTTTCCCTTTTGTTTTGGTGTGTTTTGTTTGGGTTTTCAGTTCAACTCTTCAGCAGAGTTGAAGTTTTTTAGCGCCCCAACATCTGCCATTGAGGAATACAGGCTGAGCCCCATGGTATCCTAACAGAAACACCTGTCTGCTCTTTTCCATGTTTGGAAACCTCCAGTGCATGAGGAAAAATCCATTTACTGTTTAATACTGATAATGTAAAACAGACAGCAGAGAATGAGTAATCTCTGAAAAAAGCCAGGGCATTAGAAGGCAGTGGTTCTGCTGGCCCGATCCCAACACCAGGCATCCTCAGGAGCACACAGGTGCAGGGAGCACCCAGGCTGAGCCATGGAAACTCCAATCCCTCATCTATCCATAAATCACATCCAGAGATTTACAGAAAACATCCAAGCAGCCACCAGGCAGGCTCAGCCATATTCTGACATCTCCTGATAAATATCCTCCAAGCCCAGAAGAAACAAATTCCCTTTGTAGGGACAAATGCCTGCACTGAGTCTTTCTGCTCTTCCTGCTTTCTGCTTCAACGGAGGGCACCAACCCTAAAGTTTGAACTACTGGTACAAGAAGTAAAAAAAAAAACTTTCAGGCCCATTGGCTTCTCTGAACTCCCTTATTCCTCCTGTCCATGCCACCCCCTCAGTCCCTCTGCAACACTCAGGAGAGCTCAGGCAGCTGCAGCCTGGGTTATTCAGCTTACAGAGATCAGTGGTTGCTGGAGTTCAAACGGTTCATTAACTTCTCGTGCTCGGACCCTGGAGATAAGAATCCACTGTCTGGAACAGATTTGCATGAATGCAACAACAGATAAATAAAATTATAATGTAAGACATGATAAAGTGAGCAAAGCAGGGCTTTACCCCCCTTCTGTTAAAACCCTGAACAGAAGTCCCACCTTCCCCTTCAGAGATCATCCTAAGGGAGTACTTCGACCTTCAGGCTTAAAGCTGAAATTTACCCCTTGCTTTCCTGCACAAATAGGCTAAATAGCTTGGATCCCAGTCAGGATCACAGATGTGCATCTCCTAAAACACAACTGCTAACAAGTTTGGCAGCCTGTGCAGCATTGGTACGAACAAGGCTTCCCTGCCAATTGGTCCCAAGTGCAACCCAACTGTGCATAATAAAACACTCTCCAGCACTGCTCAGGTTCTGAATTCCTCTTCCACGGGAAATGAACGGGGTTTCCAAGCATCAGCTTTGTCAAAGCTGCCCTGCCTCCCCCCCCCGGCAGCCCCTGACACGAAACCCAGGTGCTGAAAGTCGCACGTGCTCCGAGCCGCCTCATTTATTTCAGCCCCGACAAAAGCAGTGACATTTGCCAAAGTTTGATTCATCCCAGGCTGAAATCCTCATTCCCTGGAGGTAAATATTGCTGTCTAATGAGGAACAGTCATGCACAATTACACCGTGAGGCAGCAAATGGCTGAGGACCTTGAGAAAGCTGATTTGTTAAACTAATTGCTGGAGGTAAGGGCTAGCGTGAGCCACAGCTCCGAATGCCATTCCAGCACTTCCTAGGGCACTCTCCAGAAGGGTCCTTGGATCTGCCTTGAAGAATGTACCAATCAAGGACAAAGCAGATGAGGAAGTGGCCTGAACTCTCGCCTCTCTTTGTCTATGAATTTCTTCACAGAGAAAGGAGGATTGTTTATAATGTGCGTTTTCTAAGCTGCAGCAGGAGCTTTCCTCCAGCACTAGGAGTTGATCCCGATGGAGCAGCATGGCTGGCCCCCAAACTGGGACTCTCCTCTACCTCTCTGGCTGTGCTCAGTCGAGTCCACAGACCACCAGCAAGAAAATACCTGTCAAGGTGAGGCTTTAGCACAGGTTTAGCTTCCTGAGCAGTGTGGTACCTGCCTCTCCTGCTCCACAGAGCCAGAGCAGCCTCCTGCAAGTGCACCTCATTAGTCCTTGCAGGGATCATTTGGCACAAAGTTAGGACAAAGCAGAAAAGGAACCACACAGATTTGTATTCCATTATAAAGACAGTCTAGTGTATCCCCGAGTAGGATGTGCAGCATCTCAGCCCTGGAGGGCAGCTCTAATTCACCCAGCCACTCTTGCATCTTTGCCCCATTCCTCCTCCACCTTCAGGAATGGCAGCAATGAATTTCCTGGCCCTCAAACTAAAACTATCTGGGTCTCAGTTTAGTGTTACAGAGTTTCTGAACTTTTTGCTTTACACCCATTAGGAGGGATTTCAGTTCAGGAACACCTTTCAGGGGAGAAGAGAGAAAAGAGAGAAGGAGAGAAAGGGAACAAGAAACCCCCCTAGCAAACCCAGTAGCACAGACTTCTATAATTGATCCAGGAGGGAAATGAAACCCTAATTAATCCATTCGGGAGATGGGGACGTCTCAAACCCTTTTTTGGGAAGCGGGGGAGTACCTGGTTATGTTCACTTTACAAACAAGCAAAAGCTAATTGCTTCAGAGTGCCAGCAAAATCTACACAGGGAATTCATCCTCTTATCTAATGCCACCTGCAGCAGGACTGGGCTGCTCTGAATTAGAGCTGAGATCAAAGAGCACCTGTGCACAGCAAGATTTTGATTTCCCCCTCCCCTCTCTTTGCTCCACCAGACAGGTTTGTATTTCTGATCACACTGTCAGCTAAATTGTTACTTTTAATCACAAGGCATTCCCACTTCTCGTCTTCTTCCTCGCATCTAAGAACAATGAAAGCCCAGCAATTCCACCATGGTTTGCAGCAGAGGGAACGGGGACAGAAGGGAAGAGCAGCTCCTTGCAGGATTGTTGCCGCTGCCAGGGCTGCTGCCAGGGAGCTTTCCTCTCAGTGCACAGCCCAGCATGTGCAATTCACACACTCGCTGGTTCCCACTTGCTACTACTACTAATAGGGGGGTAGGTTAGACATAGAACAGCATTAATTAGTTATAAATTGAAATTTTCATAATAATGAAAGGAAGCACGAATACAAAGTTTGCCTCTTTTGCAGTGGTATTTACAAAAGATAGATGAGCAAGGTAATTCGTGCTGGATTTTTACTACAAAATCCGTGAGGGAGTCAGAGCACAGCAATGGGAAACAGCTGCTTGGAGGCACTAATGACTAACCCACGTCAAACCAAACACTCACAGGAGGATGGGAACACCTCTGAGAATCCAGTGCCATAAAGCAAAAATATATCCTGCTGTGTATCTTGTGTTGGGCATGAGCTCAGAGTTGTTTTCTCTGAGCTTTCATTGATTTAAAGCACAGCTGAGTGGCTGGGAGCTGGATGTGCACAGCAGCTGCCAGGGCTGCCTCTGGACAGGGACAGAGAGGAGCTGCTGAGTTCCAGCTCTCAGGACTGGGAGTGCCATCCCTGGGCAGCCCAGCTCACCCCAAACCTGTGCTGAAGCCCTGGGAGCCAACAGTGACCACTGAGAGCCTCATCTCTAGCTGGGCCTCCAAAGGTATCTATTCACTGGGATCTATAGCAGAGAAACAGCCCAAAGTGATCACACAAAATATCCTGGGCCTTGGAAAGCAAAATCCTCTCTCCCTGTCTCTGCTTGGTTAAGATAAGTCTCTGTAAGTTCAGTGTGAGTTAGTTTAACATTTCCAGTCCCCATAACTGGCTAGGAATCAGCAGTTTTAGTTGCAACAATTTAAGCTCACTCATCACTTCTCTTTAAACTTTGTGATTTACTAGTATTTGTTATTTAACACTGATGATACCAACAGCTGGAATAAACAGTCATTTTTGGGTACAGCAGAATCAATGTTGAGAAAAGGCTGAGAACCCTGACTGAAGGCAAAGGAGAGGCAAGCAGGGACAGGAAAGAAGAACTGTTATTCCAGATACTGACTTGCTCTCAGATGTGACTCTGGAAAAGGATCTGCTCTACACTGAGAATCCACTAAGTCATGGGGGCCTTAGGACCTTCCATTCAGCACAGGAACAAAGCACCATGAACCAGACACCCTGGCAAAAACAGGGAAAGATCACTCAGGACAATGGAACAGGGTACGAGATCAGCAGTGAAAATTTTAAAAATGAAATTTTGGCTTTTCATTGAATCCTAAAATCATTTATGTTGAAAAGAGCCTTTAAAAGCACCATGGAAGTTTGTGGGCCAGCAAAATCCCTTCCTGGAATGTCCACTTGATTTATCATGGCATCAAGTTTGGTGCTTTACATGGATAAAAGGAATGGATGAAAATAAGGTGAAGGAGGGTGGATGATGCTTTAATCCCATCACCTGTCCAGAGATGTCCCTTACAGGCAATATTCAGGTACAAACCAGCACTGGCATAAATCACTGTGTAAAACAAGAGTAACTTTCCATCAACTCCCTGAAAGGCCTTTTAGTCCTCTAAGTTGAAGTTTGTAAAGTCTTCATTCATTTGCCATCCCTAGTGGGTTCAGTACTAAATTAAGTGTTTATGCAGCACTTTGAAGATGTAAAGCACTGAAAGTGGCAAACACTTTCACTAGATATCAAAGAGCTACAGCTCCTAGAGACTGAGCAGATCCATCAGCTGAAATAATTGGTAGCACCTAACACTGACAAAGTAGAATGGCATAAATGTAATTTTTTTCTCATAGGAAACAGACAGGAAAATACAGATTCACACCCATATTTGTATTTGGAGGAAGCAGATCATGACAGGATTCTTTTATCCAAAGGATTACCTTGGTGGGAGGAGCACTGCCTTTCTCTTAAAGACTGAGTGTTGGACAGAGCTGGAAATAAGCTGGAAATAAGGCACTACGGATGACAGGTAACTGCCATAAATCATGATGGGAAATGCAGTGTCTTTCATTTAGGTTTGTTTCACCAAAGATGGAGTCTGCTGACTTTGCTGTTTCTGACTCCAGAGGTGCACAGGCCATGCAAAACTGAGAAAATACCCAGGAAACAGGAAAAGCCTGCCCTGAGAAGCACAGGGGGCATGATTTACAGTTACTTTCCATGGGTCTCCAGTATCAAAGCAGCACTGCCAACTGTGCTGAAGTTGGGAAGAGATCCAGCACCCCCCACCCCCCCCCCCCCAGTGCCTCCCCTGCAGCCTCCAAATGCCAAGGAAAAAGACAAGGCAGATTAGGATTGTTGCTAATTAAGCTAAAATATGCCATAATGGGAATATTAAAGGGGAAAAAACCCATCGGTGGGAAAGGCATTGACATAGCAGCAGTGAGGCAGCTCCAGCTGTTTGGGCACATCTGGCCAATAAAAATGACTCTACCACCGATTTATTTATCCTAATGGAGGACCTGAAGCAGATTTTGCAGGGTGTAGGTGTATAATCCCCAGGAAGGGATCTACAGATGTGCAGCACTTCTGCCATTGCTGGGCTTTTTCCCAGGTTTAATCTGGCAGGTCAGAGGTGTGAACCTGCCTTTGGCAGTGGCAGGAAACACCCCTGAGCCCTCTGAACTGCCAGGGACAGCAAGGGTCAGTCACTCTCAGATGCTTTGGATGTGCTGTGACATGCAGAAAACAGTTATTTTGCACTTCGGAGTAAGAAAAGGATGGCAGATCTTTCCCCCTTCTTATTTATTCAGAGTAGTTATTGTATTTACCAATTCCTCTTCAAATATCTCCACCTATTTGACTAAGGGGCTGGAGCTCTGTGATTTGTGTCCTCATCCTAACCCTCTCCTGAACTGCAAATGCTCCTTTGGGAATCTCTGCAGCTCTGTTCAAAACAGCTCACAAAGGTTACCAAGATAATGCATCCAGTAATGTCACAGCTCTAAAATACCCAGGTTTGTTTAGACAGGGCTTTTAAAGGAGCTAAAGATTGGAAATTTGATTATTATTTAAAATGTAACTTTAATCTTTTTTACATAGATGCTAATAAAAATTTTTTTATTAGGGGAAGAGTGGAGAAGACAAAGCAGAAATTCTCCTGTGTGAACTCTCTCCTATCTCTCTGAAGGATGAGCTTCAGGATCACAACCACTCTGATTGACATTTAAATGGCCTTTAATTCCCATTATAAATTGGCTCCAGATTTTCATCTAGGTGTGACTGATCCCCACCCACACTTTCATTTGTTAACATGCCAATTGCCACAGATTGTACTGTGGTACAATTTTGTCAGACTGGTGGTCAAATCTGCTTTCAGATTTGACCACCCGTCTGACAAAAATGAAGCAGATGTACACGAGGGAGATACAGGAATCTGGTTTCAGCCCTGTGCCATCAGCAGGGTTCAAGAAATGAAAGGTGAGATGATGGTGAGAGAAACTCTGAGAGTCCATGAGTGTGACAGGAGGTAAGTGGAAGAAAAGACAGATTTAGGTGAAATATCAAGAAGGGATGAAGGCACCAAGTTGTGCTGAAGGGACTGTTGTGAGCAGCAGTGCCACAGATACAGCTGACTCACCCAGAGCAGGGAACAAGGGGATGGAGGAACTCCCTCCTCACTGCTGTCCACTGAAAGGACAAGAGGAGAAATGTTGTTATTCTCATAAGAATTAATTTTTATCACAACCTTGATTGAGCACTAAAAGAGATTTTCCCATGAAAGCTGTGGAGTTTCCATCCTTGGAGGTTTTTAAAATTAGACAAGGCCCAGAACAACCTGCTCCAGCTGACCCTGCTTTGAGCACAGAGAAGAAATTTAAGGATCTCTAGAGACACCATCTAACCTCAGCAATTCTGTTATTCAACATCACCTGGGAAGGAAAGCACCTTGCACCCCTCAAGAAGCAGCTCCTCTCAATTCAATGTCCCAAACTCAGAGGAAAGGACTCAAGATGCCTTTAAGGTACAGGATGTTCCAAACATGAACTGCTTCCTCTCTCTCACTATAACCCCACCAAGGTCCTCTCCATCCCTTAGTGCCCCATCCCTCTAATGCCCAATTCCTTCCCAGCCTGCAAGGGAATGTTTTATCTGCCCCATTTCCTTTACCTCCATGTTCAATATCACCCCTCGAAACCCACAGCAGATGTCACATGTTAATGAAATAACCCTCCAGGGAATGAAAGCTGCACTGCAATCAGGAACATCTTGATCAAATCCAATTTTTGTTTTGGGAAAATTTCTCTCAAGAGAAGAGTTGTGGTTTAATGGCTCCAAATTTAGCTTGTGAGTTCCTCCTCACAAATCTGAAAGCTCCTAGACAGTCTACATAAGCATATGGATCCCATAATGCCCAAGCTGGCCATTAAAAGGGAGAAGTTCTTGGAAGTGCAAACAGAATATAGAGCAGGCATTCCCTGTGTCTGAAATCTGATTTTTGTGATGGCAGCTGGTGAGATGCTAATGAGGGAGTGAATTCCCACTCAGCACAAGGCAGTGTTTTCAAGGAAACACAGGGTTGGTTTGGGCTCCTGAGTGGAATTCAGAGCTCAGAAGTAGCAGGAATGAGCAGTATCTGGCCTAATCCTCTTCCAAATAACCCAAGAAAGAATTTCCAAGCTGTAAATTACAACAGAAAGCTTCCTGTGGTGACTTACAGACAGATTTCTACCTCACATCTCATCCCAGCTGTGTGCACAGCGCAGCTCTGCTCTCTCAGCCCACACCTCCTCCCCAAGACTGATGACTCCTGTTCCCTCTCAGACACAGCCACTTGTTTGCACCGGGCTCCTGCACACCAGGAAAAATGCCTTTCTCACTGCTTGAGCTGGCTTTTGTTTCACCTGAAGGAAAAGCAGCCACACAAAGCCATCTGCAGCTCCCTGGCCAGAGCTGAATCGTTTCCCTGCTGCGTGGCCAGCACCAAAGGCAGCCCCAGGCACAGATTTCCAGCAGCTTCCAGAAGCACAATGTGCCTGTGCTGGACACAACCATCCGTCTGCAGGAACAACAGGAAATCAAGGTGGAACATGCACTTAAAATGGCAAAAAAAACCATCTATGGAGGTAAAATACCAGGTGTGAATGCAGGCCAGAGCAGCAGTGCACTGAACAGGTGGGTTTATTTTAACTGAGGATACAGGAGGCAGTAAATCATTCCCACACAGAAACTGTCAGGGGGCAGGGCCTTCCAGGGGTTATCCAGGATCAAAACAGCAACTTGGAACTTAAAAGCCAAAAGCCTTTCCTCTATCCAGAGCTATTCTGCACATGGAGCAGCTGTGGTGGCAGGAGCAGAGGCAGAATTCTCTTAATTTCCATTCTTTATGATCCACAGCAGTCACTTTGGAGGGACACAGCTAACTGGCATTTTTCTAACCTTCCTAATAAAAACCTCATCCCAAACTTTATTCTGCCCTGCAAGAACAGCATCACAAGTTGTGGGAAGAGCAGAGAGAAAGTGATGATCCCTCTTTTCACCACATCTCTATATTCTTCCATCTCTCTGCTGAACTCAGACAAATTCCTGTTAACTCAGGGGCTCTGAGGAAGTTCTGCCTGGGCCAGCTTTCCTGTGCTGCCTGCATTAACTGCAGGAAATGCAGTGGATGCTTCTCCCAGTGCCATGAATGTTGTATCAGCTGCTCAGATTCCCAGACAGCAACCTCCTGATGCCCAGACCTTCCTCTCTTACTCACTGCCCAAGTCAGCCCCCCTCCAAAAAAAAGCAGAGAAATAATTATTTTAAAAATCTATTCTTACATAATACTACTGGAAACACCAAAAGGAAGCTATTTTCTACTTTTTGCTTGTTAAATACCATTTTTTTCCTTATGCAACTAAAGAAAATTAAGAGTGGGAGATTTCTAACAAGCAGAGTTCAGCTCCTGCTATGATGAAGCTGGCACAGGCTTCCATGGGGGAATAAAACCTACACCACACCAAGCAGTTCTTAAATTCCACCCTAAATCTAACAAGTTTAAGGAAAATAAGCTGAAATATGACTTTTTGCCCATTACTGCTTTTCTGTTTCTGAGGTAGGAGCAAATGCCTGCAGAAAGATCAGTGCATGAAACACTGCTCAGAGTTAAGGCCTAGGCTTGCACTCTGCAAATGAAGAAAGGAAAGGGATTTATTTGCCCAAAAGCCATGAGAGAGGCAAGGACCCGACTGAACACACAGCCCAGAGCTTCTCCATCTGCTGCTCTGTGCCTGCAGAGCAGCCTCACTCTCCCAGCTGCTGCAGGGCAAGGATAACACAATCTGGATTATGGCTTTTGGTCTAACTGCAATTTCAAAGAGGCAATGGATCTATATTGGAAAGCCCTCACGTTGGTAGTTTGCTCTGAGACCAAACTTTGATGAAGAATTCCTCATTTGGATAAACCAAAGCCATTCTCATTTCAATTTAACGTTTCTCTGTAATGAACAGAAGAATCAAAGACGCTCGAGATTTTCTGCCAGGCTATAATAGAAGTTGAATTACATTCAAAAATTCAGAAAAAAATTCAAACAGGAAAATATTTGCATTCGAAATCAGAGTAAGGAGCTGAATTTCATTTATCCTCTAAAACGGGACCGGTTAGGCTCTGTTTTGATTGTTTTTTTAATCAAAATGACACATTTTGATATTTCAGGAACAATTCAGAGTCCTCAAAGCTGCAAGCCTGATATGAAGGAATGTTTTCCTCCTGAGCTCCCCTCTCCTGGCAGGACCAGCCCTTTGTGGAGGCCCCATTCCAGCACTGAATTTGGGAATGTTACTGCAGGAGATGCAGCTCAAGCCTTTTATCTGTGAGCTGAGCTCTCAGCAGCTTCACAAGTCCCAGGCAGGGTGGAGTTCAGAGCAAAATAAAGCCACAATTTCCCCAGTTCAAAAGGAAAACATTGGAAGACAGCTCAGACACTTCAATCTGAGAACCAGTATTTTTGCAGGACTGTGAAAAAAGCATCCTCAGTTTCCTTTCAAGTGCAAGAGGGAAGTGTTGCTTGCTTGTCTTCAAATTTGTCTTCAAACGTCCACTGAGAAACTGACTTAGAAGATAACACTCTTTCTACCAGAAAATAATTAGGATTAATAATTCCCAAACACTTTCATTTAAAAACTGTGAATTAATTCATATTTGAACTGTTTATTGAAGCTTTTTTTCCTCTCAGTGTTCCTTTAAGGCTGAGCAGTGGTTGATGGGCCACTAGAATTAATTGCAATTGTCATTAATCTTCCAATTGCCTTTTTTTGGTGGGTTTTTTTCTGTCTTTGCTGAAGCAGCCAGAAAGGAAAAAAAAAAAAAAACAAACAAACAAAAAACAAACAAACAATCAACAACAATGAAAACATCTGAGGAAATACCAGCAAGCAATGCCAGAACAGAGAAACATGGTTTGGAAATTCCTCAAGCATAGATATTTATGTACTGTCAGGGAGACCTGCTTGTATTCACTGTTCCTACTGCATCAGGAGGAAAGATCAAACTCATTTAAATACAGAGAGGAACTTCCAAAAGGAATGTAAAATACTGCAGTGGCTGAGCTTTTGGTATTTAGCACAGTGCTGTGCATGGCATGGAATTGCAAAGGGGACATGCAGTTTCTTGAGCCATTAACAACCATCCAATTCCCCTTTTCTCTCAAAAAGAGAGAGCCTAAGAAAATGTTTTACCTTTTCTATTAACATTTAATTAAAAGAATGTGATTAGTGCCACAACTTAATGCCAGGGGATAAAGAGTACAGTACAGGTACCACCTTTTCTTTCCAGCAATCAGAGCAGATGAGTGAAGGATGAGCACTGATGTTTGTAAGGGGCAGAAATGACCACAGGGCTGGGAGGGAATGGTTTGGGCTTTACTGGGGAAGTAACGTGGGACAGAGGTGTCTTTTCATCTCCACTCTGCCAAATTTAGCTGATCAACAAATTATATATTATATAATCAATTATATAAACAAACAGACTGGCAATATGGTGACCTTTATATGGGCAATAAAACCCCTCTGATTTTAGTGATTACCTCTAAACGAGCACCCAATTGCATGCACAGAAGGAAGAGTGGATACAAATGGACCAGTAACAGTCAGCTGTGCTCAAAGTCAAAGCTCATACACGTGGGACTTGAGGTGCCAGAGACTGTTGATAACAGAAAATATCCAAATCTGGACAACAAAACTCCTTGAGATGCTTCCTGCAAAGCAGCAGCAGGAATCAATCTTCAGGTCTTTACACTGCTGCTCTACAGCAGCACGAGCACTGCAAATGATCCATGACTAATTCTGCTAAGTAAATGAAGAGAAAATTAAATCCATCCTCTCTTACTCCACATTTAGGGGTCACTCCACCGTTGAGCTGCCTGTGCAAACACGAATGCCCAGCACAGGGAGGGAGAGCAGAGGATGCTGTCCCCCAGCTCCAGAAGCCCCTCAGTGTCCCCCCCCTGACAGCCCCAGGCACTGGGGAGGAGGGGACAGAGGCCCCTTGGGCTGCATTCCCATCCCTTCCTAACCCAACACTCCGAACTTCCCTCACACTCCTCCGTTTCTCCCTTAATTACCACAAGTAATTTTATTAATGTACTTTGCAGCATCATTAACTATTACCTGAGGCTTAGCTTTAAATATGATGAGACTACATAATCTTAATGGCACTAATTAATAGTGCCGTGGCTTTAAAATTTCCCAGATCTGACCAGCAAAGCATATAAAGTGTGGTTTGTGGGGAATTTTTTGGTTGGCTGGCTGGAGTAATTTTTGTTGGTAAAGTAATGCCCCTGACAAACAGGAGCAGAAGAGTGGGAGTCATAAAAGCAGAGAATTAAATTAAAACCAAAGCAACTCCCTCAAGAGTCATTATGACAGCTGGAAGTTTGGTCAAAACACTCAAGCTTTGCTCACCAATCTGGAGACACAGAAGCCAGAAATAAGATCCCGTTTCTTTGGAATTTTTTTACTGCTCTATTTTCTTCTGTTTTGAGCACTAAAACAATCACCAAGCTCTCTTTCATATTGCTTTGATGGCCAAAGGCTGATGATCACTGATGGGACAGGGTGGTAGAAGCTTCAGGAGCTGCACAACTGGTCACTGCCTCGGCCAGAAAACAGAGGGTGGACAACCAAAACAGAGACAGAGACCCTGTTCCTGCAGTGACACATTTCATATTTATCCTCACAGCACATCCTGTCAGAGCAGAAAGGCTAAAGCTGCATGTCCTCAGCAGAGGTTCTCCCAGAATGTTCAAATTTATGACTTTTGTGACTAACATGACAAAAAACCTGGCGCCAGAAATTTGCACTGGGTATCTTTATTTCTGTATTTTATTTTGTCCCCTTTTCTCCCTCTCAGCTCAGCAGTGAGTTTTACAAAAAAAAAAAAAAAAAAAAAAAAAAAGGCAAATTTGCTTTATTCCCAGCTCCCAGAATTCAGGAGCTCATCAATCAAAGAAAAACACAGAGACTGCAGGTACTGCTGGTGTGATTTCCAGAGACTCAGAGCAAACAGCTCCTGTTCCAGCTCTAAGGAGCCACAGCTGCTCCCCACAGCACCACCCAGAAAATTGTTCTGGGAACACAAGTACAGCAGTCTAACTGCTCCAGAGATGCTATAAATTACATTGTCAGATGAAGAGCGATATATTTACTCTGCAGTGATACTGTAATTATCAAGAAAGTGCCCTGCCTTTGCCTGTAAGTGCTGTGTGCAGTAATTAATTTTCCTCTGCATCCTGATGTTTGATAGTAATATGTAAATCACTGGTTATTTGCTAGATATATCTAATAAAATATATCTACTGTCACACTCTTGAAAGCAGCTTAAAACAACATTAAGAAGTTGTACGAACACAGAAACACAGCATCCTTATGTGCCTTTAAAGCTTTAGTAAAATAGTCTGGTAGTGCCAACACCTGAAACTGCTTTTCCAATTCTTTTATTCTTAACAAACCCTCACCACAACCAAGAGGTTCAAAAGTTAAAGCCTGAGAGTCTAAAAGTATTCAATAATGCCAGGGAAATTCTGGTTTCTTTGGAGTGCTTTTGACCCCAGAGAGCCCCAGGGCAGCCAGGCAGGGAGCTGAGAATGATGCAGCTTCTGCCAGGGCTACACAGAGCTGGGGTCAGAGCAGACACAAGTACCACAGTGAGAAAATGTCCTGTGGCACACCCCTTGAAGGAGAGGTTTCATCTCACCATCCTCCCACCCCAGGCAGAGCAGGCCAAATTCCGAATTTGTATTGAAAAAGAGCCATTTTCCTACTTTCTTCCCAGAGTTCCTTGGCTTTACCATTCCCAGGTTTATATAAAGTCCAGGTTTATGGGAAATATCCAGACCTGGGAATTAAAAAAATCCTACACCTGGATGTGAATATGAAACCATGATCTGGCATTGCAAAACTCCTCAGTTCAAGCACAACCTGAGCCTTCCCCTTCTGCCTTGTCCCAGGCAGCTCAGCCCTGTCCCAGCACCTTTTCCTCAATTATTTGGATGAACAATTCACCCTTACACCCACCTCTTCCGCCCTACAGATCAGCAACAGAGATATTTCAAAGGTGATTTCTGAGCTCCTGCAATTGTGGTGTCAATGACAGGTTGAGGAAAAAAAACCCAAACAATTAACTGAGATCTTGAAATCCTGCAGAGCAGCATCACACCCCATCAGGGATGGGGACAGCACCATCCCTGCCCCCCAAAACAACCCCCCAGTGTCTCCTTAGGGTGCCTGGGCACTGCCCTTCAGTCCTTCCTGACGAGAGGAAAACCCCCAGCATCCTGACCCCAGCACCCATTGCTGCACCTGTGCAGTGAAACCACCCCCCAAATTTAAAATAAAGCCTAAATACATTGGTTTCTTATGAACTCTTGTAAGTGTTCCACACCTGAATTTTTAGGCAGAAGAATGCTATAATAACCGCATCGAGTGTGTGTCTTTGACTTCTACAGAGGCCACATTAACTCCAGAGTGAAAAATACAATCTTGATCTTCCAGAAAAATTATTGTAAGTTTATCTTAATAAAGGCTGCAGGAAGCTTCCATTGGGGATTTATTCAACTAGAAGAGAAACTTATTTTTTAGAACAAAGAAGGAAAACTATGTAACTTCTTTCTTTTTAAACAACATACAGCTTAATTGGAAATACAGAATAAATTAGGACAAAAAAGCCCAGGGAAGTTTAAGGCAAAAACTCTTTAGCAGCTTTGCATACTTGAGCATGAAGCAGAGGCAAATCAACTGATAATCTTCTTTGCTAAATTTATACAAGAGACAGAATATTCTCTGGAGAATTTGTTTCTTAAAAAGAAAAAAGTTAGCATTTTACTTGACCAAAATTATTTCCTATTTAAATAATCATGCTTATCCACCTCCAGACTTAGGATTCTTTTTATGGTGATTTACAGAGTGGCTCTGCCATAAGTGCTGTACAACCCTCACAAGGTCTAAAGAAGTTAATGGTGTGCTGGAAATGCTTGATAAAGAATTTTTACTGTCTTTGCCATTTGACAAAATCGAGTAATAAGCATAATAAATAGATATATCAGACGTTAATGCTTTGAAAGCTTTTCTAAATCTTTCTGTCCATCTTCCTTGCACTTGTTTTGCATGGGACATGAGATTTCTGTGTCTTTGAAAATAAAGCTGAAATTATCTCCTGTTAACCTTTCTCCTAGAAATACCATCTGTTAATAATATTTTTTTGTTGTTTTTTTTTTTTTTTAAACCCCATTCCAGCACACAACAACTACAGCTCCACTCTTGTTATTCTAAAGACCAAGACGCCCCTCAAAGTGAGATATTCCCACCAATTCCTCCCAGGGCAAGACCCTGGTGCCCAACTCCCTGAGCTCTCCAGGGAGCTGGCCACCAAGCCACTTCCACAGAAGGATCGTTTATTTGTCCTCCCACTCTGGTCTCATTAAAGCTTTTCACAGAGTGCTTCTCGCTGAGACTCAGAGTGATTTTTGGGAGTATCTGCAATTGGGGGGCTCCAGACCCACGGGCAGCTCAGCCGCCCCCAGCTCCTGGCACCATCCCACTGGGGCCACCCCAAAAGAGCCAACACAGGCACTCCAATAAAGGGAAGAGAATAATGAGGATTCTTTTTCAAAGAGAGATCATTAGTGTCATTGATACTACAGACTTATCCTCCTGTGACAGCAATGATGGGGATTGAACCTGAGCAGAAATGTAAGTCTTAAAATCTGAGCCCAAGACTCGTCTGGAGAAGCTGTAACAGCCTTGGCTGCTCTGTGACAGCCTGACCTGGGCTGACGTTCCCCTTTTGAAGAACTTCCCTGAGTTTTCCTCGGAAAGGCTTTGCTTTGCACTGAGATGCATTCAGACACACAAGTGCCTTTGATGTGTCAGGATCCACTGTACATTAATAACCCGATTCCAGAGAAGAAAGCTCTTGAGAAATTCCCCTCAGACAGCAAGATGTGCTTGTTCAGAAATGTTTGCTTCCACCCAAACCAGTATTTCAGCCAAGGGCTCTCAGTGTAACTGGGGGAAGTCCCTGTGCCCCTCTCTGCTGTGTGACTGCACAATTCCCATCACTGCCTTGGTGATCCCACCAGGAACCACCACTTTTGGAAAAGATCACTTCCAAAGGCAGCAGCAACCATCCCCAGGAGCACAGGGCCACCCCATGCTTGTCAAAGCAGCAGCTCCCAACATGTGCCATTTACTCCTCTGCTCCCACCCTCCTTGGCAGAGTCAGTCGCCTTTTTTTGCTGCACATTTCCAATTTGCTGGCTGTTGCTAAATTGAATAGCTGATGCTAGATTTGCTTTTGTCACAAGGTTACTATAGACCTTGACTTTTCTCACTAAAGGAAATGACTTTGTGTCATCCCTTAGTGTTGTTTATTATGGCGACTTCATAGTGCCTCCCAGTATGGATGTCTTTGATTTTGAAAGAAAATCAAAACAGGCACATGAAGTGTTCTGGGAATGAGGGCAGTGATGAGGAGGCAGGAAAGGACTACATCATTAACTTACTTTGGCTATAAACTCAGCAGAGCCCAATCTCAGCATTATTATGGTCTGTTTCAATTTTAAAGTTCAAGTTTAAAAGGAGATGAGATTAACCATTCACAGGCTACAATCTCTGCTATGAATTCCTCTCTCATGGTTCCAAAAACTGGGAACCACATCAGCTAAAAAATATCACCTACAGCTCCCCTGCTTACTAATTCTTCAGCTTGGCTGAGAGGGACAGCAGATGCCCAGCAGCACAACTGCACATCCCTCTAACTGCTGGCTTATCAGGGAAACATTTCTGACTTCTCCCTGCAAGCTCTCCTTGCCTTCAAAGCTCCCCTCCTCTCCCCAGCCTATTCTCAGTATCTTTTCCCACTCTCATTTAACAGTTTCCACTAGAAATAAACTGAACCAGTGGCACAGCAAGAGACAGACCAGCACCCCAAAGCCCAAGCTGCTGAAATAGTCCCCTTACCCAGGGGCACAGCACACACTGCCCAGATCTTTGTAGAAAGAGAAGCACCAATTAAAGCTCAATTTTTAACAGTGTCACTGGTTTAATACAGTTTAACACACCTCACTCATAGTCAGTGAATGCACTCATGCACTGAAGTGTGCTGCTCTCAGCTGGGGTAGAGTTAATTCCCTGCCCAGTGACGGTTCTGAGGCTGTGTTTTGGATTTGTGCTGAACACAGGGTTGATAATATTTTTGTTGCTGCTGAACAGGGTTTGCACAGAGCCAAGGCCTTTTCTGCCCCTCTTATGGACAAGGTGGGGAGGGGCTGGGAGGCAACACAGCCAGGACAGGTGGCTCAAACTGGCCCCAGGGATATCCCAGACCATGTGACATCAGTAAATAAACTGGGGGAAGAAGAAAGAAGAGGGGGACATTGGGAGTCACCCCTGAGTGTGCTGGAACCCTGCTCTCTGGGGGTGGCTGAACACCTGCCCAGCCATGAGAAGCAGGGAATCAGCTCCTTGTTGGCTTTGTGTACAAATCATTTGCTTTCCCCGTTAAATTGCCTTCATGTTCCCTCAGAATTGTCACTGTTCCCATTCTGAGTCTCTCCCCCACCCCTCTGGTGGCGGCCTGAGATTGTTCTGAGTCTCTATGGGCCTGGATTGTTCTGTGGGGTTACCCTGTGACAAGAAGCCATGAAACCCTGCAAGGGCTGGCACACACTCTGTTGAGCACACAAGGAAAACCCACGTTTCTGAAGCAGGAAATCTCCCTTAAGTCATTTAGCTGCTTTGCAGTGATGATCACACAGATATGCAGCTACACACACTGCATGCAAAAAGGAATTCAATAGTGCTTGCTACAGAGAGAGGGGTGCTGGAGCAGCTTAGGGTTTTTGAGTCTATACATATATAAATAAAAGATTAACTCAAACTTTAAACAAGAGATTAAAAGTACATTCTGTACCATTATCATATCATTCACAAATCTATAATGGGATAAAACAGATTATAATTACTTTGTTGTGTTCATAGTTTCAAATGGAAGAGCGGGTTTGATACCACATAACAAAAAGCAAGGTTATGAAATTTCAAGGCAAGAGACAAAGAAATAAACCCCTACTAAATGATAATAAGCAAACACAATATACTATTAGACTTTAATAACAGAAATGCTGCATCTAATCAGCATGAAACATTTACTCCAAACCCATAACAGCACATGGAAAGTGCACACCCAACCCTTGGGGCACAGCTTGGACCCCACAGTGACCCCCAGCTGCATCCAGGGGCTGCCAGGCCCAGCCCAGCATCTCTGGCAGCCCCAGGAAGGTTTCCTGTGGATCCCTGCCCTGGCAGTGCTGCTGCACAACAATGCTGGCATTGAGCAGCTGCGCTGGGAACACAGCCTGCCTGTCTGGGCAGCCTGCTGGGGAACACTGGGGCTCTCACACCCCACCCTGGCCAGATGCACCCCCACATCTGCATCCACAACATCTGCACGCTGCAGGCCTCCAGGGCACCTTGGCTTTTAATTTACTGGGTTTACTGGGCTTTAAGGCAATTAGACATTTTTAGTTTGTTCTTAAATGGTCAAAATTCACTGAGTTTGTTACCCTGAAACTTATTCTGCCTTTAGAGAGGAGATTTTGTTGTAAATTAGTAAAGACAGGACATGAATGCACACGAATTGTACAGGTTAGGGATTTTTGTAGCCTCAGAGAATATTCTGAGCTGGGAGGGACCCACAGGATCGCCCAGTCCCACTCCTGTCCCTGCACAGACCCCCCAACAACCCCACCCTGGGCATCCCTGGCAGCGCTGCCCAAACGCTCCTGGAGCTCTGGCAGCCTCGGGGCCGTGCCCATTCCCTGGGGAGCCTGGGCAGTGCCAGCACCCTCTGGGGAAGAGTCTTTCCCTGATCTCCAGCCTGAGCCTGCCCTGACACAGCTCAAGATGCTCTCTGGATCCTGTCACTGTCACACAGCTGAGATTTGTGCTGCCCCTCAGGAGGAACTGCAGCCCCTAACTCAGTCTCTTCTTCTCCAGCTGAACCAGACAAGTGACTCCAGGCACTCCTCGTGTAGCCCCTCCAAACCCTCCCTAATTTTTCATTTTCCCCACTCCCTGCTCCAAGTGCTCCAGCCTATCCCAGCGTGAAGGGAATGTCTCCTGCATGAAAACAGGGAGCCAGAGCCCCAGGGCTGCTGTGGGTGCAAACCCTGAGCCCTCAGACTGTATGGCAGAATAAACTGGGAGAGAGACCATTTCTCACAGCACAGGAAAAAGGTGAAACCAGAAATTGAACTGCTCCTGCAGGAGTCAAGCACATGAGAAACCATCAGACTGGACTGATTTTCTTTCCATTTTTTTCCCCTACAGAATAATGTGCTTCTGGTGGTGTGTTTGTATTTTGGTGGCAGAGAAAAGGCTGCAGCACACCCTGTACAAGGCAGTGTGCAAACACTGCTGAACCTGCCCCGGAGATCCCACAACATCAAAAAACTCTGCTTTATTGAAGAGAAAACAAATGCATACTCTACATTTCTTTTTTAGCAACCCCAGGGCTCAGGATGCCAAGTGTAATAACATCAGTTGACACTTCCACAAAAACACATGGTGAAGAGAGAAGAGATTTCAAGGTGGAAAAAAAAAAAGACACCTCAAAACCCTGTACCAAATATTGTGATTTCTCCCACGCCCAGGCAACACTTCTGACATTTCCCAAAGTGAAACCAAGCTGACATCTCCAGCCCACCCAGAACAGCCTCGACTGCTTCTTCCCTGCAATGGCTTTTCTTCCTTTCTCACAACATATGTTCAGGATAAACATCTGAGGCTGCGAAAAAGCACCAACTTTTCAGTGTTAGTGGCTGTACAGCACATCATCTGGAGTTATGGGACGAGGTTTTTTAAAGATGACATTTCAAGGAGCCAAAAAGGTGCTACTCAGGAGTCCCAGTAAGAGATTTACTCTCTCTGGGCAGTCCATGGTAACAAATTTCATTATTTTTACTACACTGAAAGTAAATGTAGGATTTCTATTCCAGGAGATCTGTACACATTTATGCTAATTGTGCAATAGCACAGTGTTTTCTTGAGCAGTTTAGGAAACTCTCTGATAAAGGGTTGGGAAATCAGGGATTTTCTGGTACACCGGCAGCAACAAAAATACAGCAAAGGATCATTTACTACTGATATTGTGGTTGCATCTAAAGTAGATCAAGGCTGCTGAACATGGATTTAGGGGAAAGCAATACCCAGCTGGTTTAGAGACCCAGGGAAAGCTCCCAGGGCACCTGTGGATGCCAATGCAGTCAAGCCAGGCTGGAGATCCCACTTAGCTCCTTGCTGTCATCAGAAACAGACCCCACTGCTCCTGAGCTGGCAATGTAAACCGGCTGTGACTGCTGGAAAATCCTAAGGAGAGATTTAGTGGGCTTATTAAGGCATAATATGATTTTATTTCCCTTCCTTTGCAAACGTGCAAGCCAGGAATTTGCTATGGCTGCAACCAAACTTCCAGTTTTCACATTTACTCTGGAAACCAACTGCTCATTCCCAGGGCTGTGGCACAATGACAAAGGCTGAATTCAGAGAGAGCCCTGGGCCCACTCTGCTGGAGTCAGTGTTATATAAGAGCCACAGTAAAATGGAAAAAAGCTGAATTTTTTCAGCAGAATCTACCTCACAGTTGTACTGTTTGGAGGACATCAGAGATTTGTCTGTGCAGGAGGTGCTCATGAGCAAATATTTCTTAAATCAACACAAAAGGTTGAAATCAAGAGTTCTCAAAGTTGTCCTCGTAGGGGCAGAAAAAACCCTTACACCGAAGATACTTAACAGGCAGAAATGAGACACTCAGGAATTGATATCATCTGTTATTTCTCACAAACATGGCATTAAAGTCAATTAAAACAAGCTCCTACCAAGTCTCTGCACCCCCTGCTGTCATTCCAAACATCCCTAAGGGCCCTCAAGAGAACCTGTTTACAAAAATAAACCCCCCAACCTGAGCAGCTGACACACAGACCAGGGGCATAAAAAGGAACACTCTGAAAGAACAATCAATATCATTTCCCATTAGTTGTCTTCACAGATTTATCATTTGGGCTTTTCCTTAGCAGCCTTGAGGGGAAGACGAGAGATGTGTGTGACTGCACAGGAACTACAAAAAGTCTCTTGAAGGCATTTGGAGCTGCTATTGCACTAATTTCCTTCCAGCAGACAAATGAACTGAGGACATTAGGCATGAAGAAAATTAATTTTCAATAGAATGTTACCTACATATAATGTTCCAGCTGCATGGGAAACCTCTGGAGCTGCAGGAGCTGCCCAGAAATCTCCAAGAGAAGTTTCCACAGCAGAGCTGGTGGCACCTCACCCTGCTAAGCAATGTTCTCCTCTCCAACAGGGGCCAGGTCTGACCTCTGAGGGCTCTCAGCTGTACCTCAACCCCAGAGAAAAGACACGGGACCCCTTTCTCAACATGAAACTCTGCCTCTGGCTCCTGGATTACACAGGGATTGCCCTGCAAACCCCAGCCACACAAGGGCTCCCATTAGTGCTTTTCCCTCTGCTCTTGGCCAAGTGATGCTCTCACACAACACTTCAGGCCTGGCCCTAAATAAAAGTCATAATTCCAAGCCTTTAGCAGAGTCAGAGTCTGGTTTAATGACTCAAACTGGTGCCTTTCATTTGGTCCTAAAATTAAGAGCCAGACACAGTTAAGGGATAAAGGGAGTTTTCTTCAGTATTTCATAAGGATCTTTTTGGTGCAGCCCTTTGCCAAGGTGGAGAAAGCTGAAATGCACACCCACGATAGATCGCGTATTCAATTTTATAGACCTTGCAAATTAACATTTCTAACAAAGATGTTTCAATGAGAGGCTTTAATGAATAGTGTGATATCACTCCATTCTGAAGTATCCTTCTGTGGATGGACCTAACCTTGGTTTACAGGATGTGATCTAGAGAGGACCTTGGTTTCTCAGGACATCATGGGACTTTCCAGCCTCCAGCTGCGAGGCCTTGGGATGTTTGGTGCCCTGGCCTAACAGAATACCTGGACTATGCTGAGTTATCAGGCTTAAAGAATTACAAGTCTACATACTAAGGGCACGGAGAATACATAAAAGGTACATAAAAGAAAAGGCAAAAAATCATCATGGCATCAGAACCCAACACTCAAAGCTGTCAGAGCCCAGGGTGCTGCTAAAGCCCAGTGCCCAGAGCTGCTTTGCCTCCAGAGCCCAGTGGCCCTTTGGGGCTCTGTCCAGCAGCTCAGGTAGACAAGAAAATGCCCCCATGCAGCTCTTCCCTCACAAATCCCTCTGTGACCACCTCAGAACCCTGGGATTGCTTTTACCCAAAGGAGAAACACCCCAGATCACGTTGAACCTGCATTGCAGGGAATGCTGAGTGTATCCTCTTCACTACAGAGCCACAGAGATTTCTGACACTACCCATTCATTCTGATTTTTTTCTTCCTTCCTAACTCTTCCCTGACAAATGATAAAAGCCTCTAAAACTGCCTCTGCTAAGCACTATATACACATAAAATCTGTGCTGTTGTGCTGACGGGCTTCTCCCGCGGCTCTGAGCTCCCAGGTTCTCATTACAGAGTCAGACAAGGGCTTTCAAGAGCTGTAATTGCTGCCTAAGTGAACAAAACCCATCCTGAGCACAGAGGCAGAGCCTGTTGTAGGAAATGGGCAAAAAGACACTGAGGGGTAAAAAAAAAAAAAAAAAAAAAAAAAAAAAAAAAAAAAAGGAGCAGATCAACTTAAATAATGTACCTGGAATTACCCAATGTTTGGAATACTCAGATGGAATATGATCTAAAAAATTATTTTACTTCACGTGTGCATACAGTTAATGAGTGTTGTCACACAGGTTTCTATTGCATTCCACAAAGCTGTGACAGCTCCCACCAGCAGCACTCTTAGGCCAAAGACTGATGATCACATCCAGGTTCAGGGTTAAAAACAGGGTTATGAACCCAAATCAGTAACACAATAAGTGAAATACTTTGAAAGATAGATCAAATATATGCTTTTAATTTGAAGTAATCTAACACAGTGTAGATCTACACTAGCTTCACCCAAAGCAGGGATTATTTCTCCCTAATAAAAAGGAGTTGCAGGGCTACAAAGCTGAATAAACCCCCCAGAAGCCAATCCCTATTATCTTTTTTTTCTTCAGGCTTTGTCTCGAACAGAGAGTTTCCTTTAACATCCTTCAAGACAAAGCATCATCATATGGAGCAGGGGAAGAACAAAGCGGCTCCTTTTATCTGCTTCTCCATCTTCCAAGTAAATATTGCATCACTGTTCTCCCTAGGAAACACTTTCATCTCTGTTTTAGGGACAGGGGTGAGCTGATGAGGTGGTGAGAGGCCCAAGCTGTGAGGGCACCCTCCCTGCTCAAAATAAATCCTGAGCAGGGACCTCCCTGTCACCCCTGCCCACAGAGCCCAGCACCAGCCCTGGCTGCTGAGGGCAGCAAGAAGGGCTTGATGCCTTGGGATTTCAGCTTTTATATCTTTCATATATTTGGAATCCTGCAGTTCTTTAGTGCAGAACTCTAAACTCCATACCCAGTGTCAGCTGCTGCTTTCCCATTTTGCTCAGACACAGCAATTCCTCTCCAGGTCTGGCAGTCAAGGACACCTGACTGGCTCAGGCCCTGAGAGATGTAAAAAAAAGTGAGTTGGGGAGAGCAAACTTGGGGTAAATTACTTCATTACCTGAAGCTGAAATTGGAAGATTAACCCCCAATATGCAAATGGAACAAACGTATAAAAAAGTGTGAAAATCCATGACCCATCATTCATTTTTGGATGTAGCCCTTGAGGGGCTCTGTCTGTCCTAAATGTACCTGAAGGCCCTTCAATAAATATAACCCATTTTATTCTCCATATTTTTCCTGGCCTCTGATTTTAGATAGTCCCAAAAGGCATCAGGCTGAATGTTAAACTTTCTTTTTTCCTTTTCCCCTGAGACAGCAGCAAAGCAGCCAGCAGAAAATCCCGGTGTGTTCGTGGCTGGGTGCCATCTGCTCCCCTTTCCAGAGGAAGAGCCATGATATTTATATCCCCTGCGCATAAAGACTCTGCTCCTCCTGCATGGCTCTACACAGGAATGGAATGGCTGCACAACAGATGGGGAAAACAATGAAAGGATATTATTAGGACAAACCCATATCATAAGGAATGGTTCTGCTCCTTATATAATTACACCAGAAGAGGGAGGGGTTTCTGGACTGCTGCAGCTTCTGGAAATTTAAAGATTCCATAGAATCGATCTTAAGGTTCCTTTCTTGTAGGACAGCAATGTTTACCCTTGAGATGTTCCATGTGTACTCTGAATTTTTTTTAAAAAAAAGGCAAGTATGGCGAGACAGCAGTAGCTTTTGTGGGCTTTTTCAAGAGTTAACCCATCACGAAGCATAAAGGTCATGGAAAAGAAAGTGAGTCTGTTCTGATGGTGGTCTCCTCTTGCGTCAGCCCATGACTCATTCCACAGCACCCACCTGCCTCTGTTTTCATGTCAAATGCTTCGTCTGGTACTTCTGCCCCCCTCCCTCCCACTCTGAGCCACTTCTGATATTCCATCCCGTAAGAAAACCCTCTTGGTTCTGCAATTCCCACCTTAATTCTGCTGCTCCAGGATGATAGAAGGTACATCCTGGAAACTGTGAATATTGGCAGCTGCATAAAGGGAATAACTCTGTAACAGAGTCAGCTCAGGTAACAAGGTATTTGCTAAGCCTAGGGAATGTCTTTGCTCTCTCTCAATCATTTCCCATTCTATAAGAGAAAAAAAAAATATATGTATATTGCCCAGTCTAAGACTGAGAAATGTCACAGCCCATCTTCACCAATCATTAGCAGCTTTCAAATTATTCATGCAGAAAATTGCTTAAAACAACCCCCCCCCCCCCATAAAAAATGCATCCGTTTCTCATTTAAAACAAAGTTCAATTCCCACTTTTGAAAGAGCTTTTATCTTCAGGAAATATGGAGGCTTCCAAGTTCAGTCATTTGCAGCTCATTTGAACATTAATAGAAAGAAATGTTCCTCCACTTCAAACTATTTCCTCAGTCAATTAGACAAATCCTCTAAGTGGAGTTGGTGAAGCAGTTCATGTCCAGGAACTTAATTAGTGCTGAGTTCCCAGCCTTGCATCCACCTCACCCACACCAACAACCACCTGGGGTCCTTGCAGCCCCTGGGACTGTGCAGGAGAGGCTGAGGGGACAGCTGAGGACATCAGAGGGTCAGGGCAGCAGCTGGGACAGAGCAGGAGAGTTAGAAGAGGATGCAGGAGGGCAGGAGCCATCACAAGGGAAAGGCAAAGTCAAAACTGATGAAAGCTTCAGCAAAGGTCCTGCCTTCCCCTGGTCATTGAGAAAACTCCAGCAAATTCTGAGAGTAACAGATCTCCCCTGCACCCTTGCTGGATTTCTCACTGGCATTTGCAAACTATTCCTGCTCCACTCCCCTGCAACTTCAGTCCCATTTGTTTGTCCTGGTTAGCTGCTCTCTCCTCCTGTGCCTCATGGCACTCCTCACTAGGATTGCTGGCACAGCACAGGGAACAACCCAGAGCTGGCTGCAGAGCCCAAAAGCAGTGGGAACAAGTGTAGAGTAGCTCTAAACTGAGCAAGAACTGCATTTCACACTCTGTGGAGCTGCACTTCCATGGTAAAAAGAGTATGGAAAGCACTGAACAATTTCTAAAAATAATTAGGATCCCTTGGGAAGAAGGAACTTCGAACAATATTTATAGAGAAAGTGAGCTAGGGAAATTAAAATTAAAAAAACAAAAAAAACCAAAAAAACACAAAAAAAACCCCAAAAAAAACCAAAGAGCAGCCCTTACTGCCAAAACAGTCCTTTAAGTCCTGGTGATGGGAGAGTGGTACTGCAGAAACTAAGGGAACTCCTTAATAAAAGGTTCATCTAAAACAAATTTGTCTCATCATACAAAAGCTCATCCCTTGTTTCCACTTCCTCCTAATATCCAGGTGAGTGCAAGCCTTGAAAGCAAGTAATAGTTATGATCTTAAGAGAAAACAATTCTCTAAGTTTCTCTGAAAAGGCAGATTTCAGGTCAAATACAGTTTAACAAGAACATTGTTTCTGAATGCTCCTTTCACATGCTCTTATTTATCACGTATGGACAAATCAATGTCCCCTGCTTTTTGTGGTCGCACACCTGACAAGACCTGTAGATCGGGAGGAACCACTTGAGCAGGTTTCTTCTACACTGCCCTTACTCCTCACACCGAATTTAACTCCCAAATTCAGAGACACAAACATCCAAACCTGGCCCTCAGGGTCACCTGGGATTCCAACAGGATGTTACATCTACGTTAATTAGGCCCATTACTGCAGCTTCTGGGCACATCAGGTCTTTTTATTAATTTGCTTGGAACCTTGGACAAGGGAGAACTCATATCCTGAGGGGGCACCTACAAATACATCCCAAGGGCCACAGCTCAGATTTGTCAGGTAAGCAGGTGCCTGAACACAGACACATTTCCAGCAGATCCAAGAGGCCTCAGTTACCCAAGACTGGGCAATAAACGGGTGAAATATGGCACATGAAGCCTCACAGTGCAGCCTCACACCATTAAACAGTCCTTTCACAGGATAAACACAACACAAGGAAGAGCTCAGAGGAAAAAAATCTTGCAGAACTGCTTGATCTTGCATCCCATAAGTTGTTCCATTCCCAGGAAAGCCCGGGTGATCTGCAGATTCTTTCTATGCTGCTGTACCAGTTTAGTTGGAGGAAAAATAAGATTCAAATCAGCATTGGCTTTGTCTGTCCCTTCAGCCCTGAGTTTCCCTGGAGGGCCCAGGGCAGCTACCTGTGCTCACAGCCTGGGGAGCAGCTCTGAGCAGGGACATCCAGTTCTCACCATGGACTTAAAGGGGGAGAAGGCAGATGAACCCCAGAACCATCTCAGGGGTGTCAGAACCAGAGGAAAAGCATCACAAAGAGATGTAACAATTGAAACCAGACCCAAAGCACCCACTACATTTCTTTGTGTGTAAGAGCTCATATTTCTGTTTTGTTTATTATCAGAAAGGAGTACAATATATTTCCTATCCCATAAAATACACATATAATTTTTGTGATAATAAGACCCAGGAGAGGCATAAATATTCCCAAGGGTTTCTGCAGTTCAGGAGAACACTGTAAAACAGTTTGATAACTTGGAGATTACATTTCCCTCTATTCACCACACACATACACACATATAAAAGCCTGCCAAGGGGAACGTTATTGATGCTTTATAACTATGAGCCAATAAACCTCATGAATTTCATTTATTTGAAGACTGCAATAGAGGCAGAAAGATAAGTAGCATCCTTAAATTCAGGATCATTAATTTAATCCCCGTCCCCCACCACACACTGGCAAGCTCTCTGAGCTAAAGTTCTTTCACCAGTGCAAGCAAAACCAGTAAGTGTCATTGTGTCATTTGGGAAGGGGCATTACAAGCCCACTCAGCAGAGTATTCCTCCTGAATTATCCACATCAAATGGCAATGAGATGTTTCTTGTGGCAGAAATTGTGTTTTGCTCCCAGGAATAATCCAAGGCTAGGACAGAGAGGAGAGTGGTATTTGGTGGGAGGAGAGGGGCAGGACAGATGGGCTGGGCTGCTGTTTTCAGCTGTTTGGGAGTGAGGACCAGGGTCCTGGGGGAAGTTCACCCTCCCAAGGGTCCTGCTCAGCTCTCAGGTCCTTCATTTCATTCCTTGGAGAGGATCCAGCTGCTCTTTTCCTTGGGAAGCTCTGGCACACAGACACGAGGCATTGGAGTGGATTGCAGAGCAAGTTCAGGACTGAGAGATTCTCCTCCCCTCTCCAAAGCAGCTGCAAAGCTGAGAGAGGATTCACAGCAGCACAGCCAAGCCATTCTATTTAAGAACCAATAGATCCAAACTGCTGTGATAGTCAGTGCTTCTGTGAGATGCTGCCAGCAAACACAACCCAGCACAGTCACCCTGCCTGGCATCACCTGGCTGTTACCTGTGGCCTTTGGCACCAGTTCCCCTTTGCAAAACACACTTGATAAAGCTGTTCTACATGGAAAGGACAGGTAGGTAAATCCCTCAAACATTAAAGCCTTCAATAGAGAATAAATAAGATGCCATGGAGTGGGGAGTGCCAAAAATCAATCAGAGGCAGATTAGCTCTGTCAGTGGGGCTAAATAGGTGTAAATGGACATGTTCACCCAGGCAGAGACAGCACTGGGGGGAGCTCAGCCAGGGGGGAGCAGGAGGGAGCAGGGGGGAGCAGCTCTCCTTCCAGATAGGATGAGTTCAGCATCTGTTTTGTTCTCAGCCTTGAATGCCTAAATGCATCTTTAATAAAAAGTCACCACGAAGAGGCAGAGCCTGAGACAGACAGTTGGAAGGACAATGTGATATCAAAGAGCACATCTGGGCAATACAGTCAGACAGGACTGATGTTCCTTCATAATTTGGACGTTGCCCCCTGTTTGTCCTTGCACATTTTGAATCCAAATCCTTGGTTTATAAAACCAACTGCTTAGTTATGCAAGTTTCTCGTGAAGCATCTCCACTCAATCCTGGTGCAAAATTTTATAAGCCCCTTGACTCCTGATCTGTTTTAAAACTTGAGGGCAACGTTTCTGACCTGTGAATCACCAATTACCTGCCCTGCCCAGCAAAATTAAACAAAGAAAAAGAAATGACAGCTGGTTGGTCTGAAACATCCCTGAAACCCCAGCTGCTGCTGCACGGCTCAGCATTCCAGAAGTGAAGTGGGAGAAGCCCTGCACAGCAGAGGAGCAGCTCTGCCAGCACACAGGAAAAGTTCATTTATTTCCAGAATTATCCCCCAAAATCTGTCCCTGTATTCCTGCTGCAATCAAATGCGCCTGCAGCAGTTACAGGCATCACAGAATACACTTATTTATTCAAAATTTTGTTCACAAAGTGTTCAACTGGGGACTTAACTACTTGTCCCTACAAAAACTAACCCCAAGCACAAACCTGGCCTCACCCAAAATCCCAGGGCACCTCAGAAAAACTGATCTTGCAAACAGTAATTTTGGATCATGTGAATTGGGGGGGGATTGTGCTGCTCCTTGGGTGCAGCATTCTTGTATTCTGCCACTCCAAAACACATAAAAATGCAATAAAACCATTATTTTCTTTAAATGCACATCCTTATAAACACAGAACTGAAACTCACACCACGACTTCATACAAGCACAAGTGTTTGACACAGAAATGTCTCAAAAGAGAAAAATAACTTGGCTGGGTCAGATGCTTAAATCAGGAACTGAAGTCTCATACTGGGTACCTGTAATGTGCTTCCTTCTTTAAAGGCCCACGTGTGAAAACAAACTTAGACAAAAAACAGAGTAGAAATCAATTAAGCCTTTTGATAACTAAAACTGCATCACCCAACAGACAATCCCCTAATGTTGCCTTTAATTCCTTTAAAAAAAATTATGACTATTCAAGCAAATAAGAAAAAGACTAAAATTTTACACTTGAAACACACAAAATTATGCCTCATTCTCAAAATAAATTATTCACTTGCTTAAGCCAGCACCTATTCAAATGTATTTCCTTGAGGCAAAACATCTCCTCCCCAGCAACATCACTCTCTTTGAAAGCAGCATTCATCTTATTCCCCTCTTTTGGAAAGGAGCCCTGATGGGAAGGCAGGAGCACATCTTAAACCTTCATTTACCTTGCTGCCTCTCCCCATTCTGCAGCCTTGTCCTACACATCACCTGGAGCAGGCTGGGGTTTAGGAGTGTCTGCCAGCTGGGTGCCAATATGGGGTGTTTGTAGGCTCTGCTCTGATGGGAGAACAACAGTTTATGGTCAGATTTGGGCTCCCTTTGACCATCCTACAGCACAGACAAGCCTCTTTTACCTTCCAACATGGAATATTTCAAGATTCTGTGCCTTTGAACTCCTGTTTTCTAATTCATCTCAAGGGCCAACTTCAAACCATGAACATTACTCATCACTAGTGATTGTGCTTTACCTTCTTTTGGTTGTAAAATAAAAAAAAACTTATGGAAATTCAGCCCATGGTGGGCACCTTGCCACAGAACCCACCAGAATCATGGACAGAACAAACTGATACCACCTTCACCTGCATCTCCTAAGGGTGACTGGGTCTTGCAACTGGAGTGTCACCTTAGGGCTGAGCACGTGCAATAAAAGAGAATTTTGTGGATCTGTGAAAGCAGATTTTCCTCCACACAGATTGAAGGGAATGAAAGCTGGCATTGCATGGGAAAGATCAGAAATGCACAGCAGACAAGGCTGACCTAGGAAGGCCCAGGCCCATCTTCTGGCCACAGTCACCAGGATAAAATTCAATTGTTCTCCAGTATTCCTGGAATATAATGAAAATGCCAGATAAAAAAAAAACTGAGACATCTCACAGCAAGGCTGGAGGGAAAAATATCGGAAGATTTATACACATCTGGAGGTAAGTGGCAGAAAAGAGTCTGCAGAAGGTGCAAATTTCATCTTCCCAGCTATTCATCACCTCAGAAGACACTTGCTTTGGGCAGAAAGACATATTGCAAATTTGTCAACAATTCCTCTTGAAAAACACTTCAGGATGGTTTCGTTTTCCAAAAATAAAGTTAAATAAAGGCAGTGTTATCTACACCCAATGCTAAATACATTTTACATGCACAACTCGTGGCTGGCACAGGTATTAAACATGTAACAAAAGTTACAGAAGCTTCAAAAGAATAAAATCAAAACCATTCTTATCTTCTTTGTCAGAACCATCAGTTATTTCAGGTTCTATTCATTTTTCTGTAGGATGATCAATTGTTTAGTTTACAAAAATAGTTAAAATCTGAGCTCCTCAGAGAGTTTATGTGGATGAAGTTCCTACTACCTTCAGTAAGAATTGCAATTAAGGGGTTGCAAAACACAAAAATGAGCCAAATTTATCATTACTTTAACATTTATCACAAATCACAACACCACAAAAGAAAATAAACACCTTCAAAAAAACCCAATCCTACAGCAAATACTACATACTCTACATAATAAGGAAAGGAAGCAACTTATTTTCATTAACTGGGATTTTACCAGGTTTTTAAACAAATCACCAAGGAAAAAAATCTTGTTGACCTCTAAACGGAGAGATTATTTGGATGGCAACCCAAATTTTAATCGTGGGCTGTTCTGCCAAAGAATGCTCAGCCTGTTTCACACCTGGATGTCTTTTATTCACCACTCCTGATGCTCACACACCACAAAGGCTTTTTCTCCAAAATAATTGATAACAAACAGCTTCAGACATGAATAATTTTCATGGATTTTTATTTATTTGTTTTCTTACATTAAACAAACTTCTGGGTCTTTAAGGCCTTCCCACACCTGAAGACACAGATATTTTTCTCACCATATCACAAGAATGAACACATCCTTATTTCAGGCTCTTTTATTGTTCACTAAAGCTTGGGACGCAACATCTGAATTAAAAGCATCAGTTTATTTTATTTCAAAAATATCTTGAAATTAAAAAAAAAAAAAAAAGCCCAGGTCTGATGCCTCTGGGAGCTCAAATGATACAGACAATGTCTTTTTCTTGATTAAGTGGTAAAAGCTGCATTAAGCACCTTCTCAGTGCCTGAAGCACTCAGCAGGGTCGTGTTGGCTTCTTTAATCCCAAAGTGCAGCTCCTCAACTCCTTCCTGCTCTAATTAGAGCATCACACCTCAAGGTGCATCCTCAATCTCTGAACCACATCTCTCCCCACCACCGGAGCAAAACAACACGTTAATAGGTAAAAAAAGAAGGGACTGCCTTGGATGGCAATTACAGAGCTGGGGATTATCACCTCAGGATTTAGTGCAGCTCTCCTGGCTCTAAAGTGGGCAGTGATAAATGCTGGGAGTGCTAATGGGAAAGGCACGTGGGTTTTCCCTGCTCAGAGGGATGAAATTCCAATATTAAAGGTCAAACCCCTGGTCCTTACTGAGTTGATTTTCTCCCTACAAGGATGCTGGTTCAACAGGAGAATTTCTCCACTCAAAGCATTTGATAAGACAAAGTCTTGGAACATAGAATCACAGGATGGCCTGGGCTGGGAGGGACCTTAGAGATCATTTAGTTCTTCATACCTTCCACTATCCCAGGGTGCTCCAAGCCACATCCAGCCTGGCCCTGGTCACTTGATCACTGACCCAGTGACCATCACTTCACCTGGTTTAGAAACCTCCCAGGACCAGGGAGCTCTGTCCTGGAAATAAGCCCAGATACAGCTGAAAATACAGCCTAGAGACAGCTGAAAAATCAGCTGTGTGTTCCAGGCATTTGTTCTGACCTAATTATTTCTAAATAATCCTAGAGGGGGCTGGGGTATTTCCCCCCCTCCCTTCTCTCCAGGTAATACTGGAAATCCTCAGCTACATTTCTAACCCAGTGATTTTAACAACTGTCCTCAAAACGTTGGTAACAGATCAACTGAGGGATGGGATGGCAAAGTGCCTGAGTATTCTCAGGCATTTTTTTAAAGCAGAGATTCCAAATGACAAATCAGTGATCGCTGGAGACCTCTGGGGTCAGAGCACAGATGGGTCCCTCTGCAAGGGACATCCCTTGGCACAGCAAGTGGTGAGGATTTGAACAGAAGGATGCAGCAGGAAAGTCCCAGCCAGGTATTTCCCGGTGGGTGGAACTCCTTACCCACACACCCGTTCACAGGGGGATGCTAGTGAAGCATTTCTTCATTCAGGAACAAAACTGCTCCTTAATATTGAAATTACTTTCCTTATTCTTACTCTAAAAACAGCTCCTGTTAATGCTCAGCTTTTATCAGGAGCTGTAATGCCCTAAAGGGCACCCCAGACTTGTACCATCTTTGGGGAGTTTTAAATCCAGATCAAACCTCTCAGCTCATCCCAAAAGTCATAGTTCAAATAGCCACAGAACTAATCAGCTTCTGTTCTTCCTTCATTTGCAGTAATTGCTCATAAAAGCACCTTGTTAAGCAAGGGCTGCTCTGGCTCAGGGGCCTGCGGGACTGGCCATGGCACAGTGACACAAATGGCGTCTTCTTCTCTCAAAGAATCAGGAGACAAAGATTTCTTTATGTCCATCAAAATAGACTCTCACCTGGCCAGGTTTTACACTTGTATTTTATAGGCGAGGAAAAAAAGGGGGAAGGGAGGAGAGCAGATGGTGACTGTATCCTGACTTCAGAGGGGAAATGGAAAAAAACTCTGATTTCCAAAACCAAGCTGGTTTAATGAGTGATACAAAATATCATCCTATTTCCACGTGAAATACACTTTGTTAACTGCAGTCAAACAAGAAAATAAAGAGGAAGGTGACAAAACAGAGTTATGGGTTTATACATGCAGAAAAGTGAGATTTAAATTCATCCACTGAATGGGAACCCTGCTACCCCTGCAAATGGGGAATGGAGGAGAAACACAGCTCTAGAACACAAGAAGTTCCAAAATCTGTGGTGTGATTGCAGAAGCAGAGAAATAAAGGAGTTATGTGAATTACTTCTATGTACTGAATAAAATCCAAATACTGTGACTGAGCCTAAAGGAGAGGTAGAGGGGCAGGTTTTTTTCCTTTATGGGAGAGATTTATTTTAATTTATGTTTTAAAGGACAAACTAAATTACCTAAGCAACTACAGAGTTGTCAGCTTGGAATCAACTGCAGGTAAAATAATTGAATAGCTGATAGAGAAATCAATGAACAAAGAATTAAACTAACACAATTCATCCATAAATCCATGTTGACTAAAATAACAGCCCTTGATATATTAACAAGACCCCTTCCATACAAACTTCTCAAATGCCAGTAAAGGGAATTGTTGATAAAGTTACTTCAACTTCCACAGGGCATTTCCCTTGGCAGGAGGTGGCTCCTGCTCAATTCATCAGCTGCTGCAGCAGCACAGGGCTGGGACCATTCCCACATTTCCTTCGTGGGGAAGACATCCTCTCACTCCCCAGTATTCAGCAATTTTGGCTTTCCAGGCCTCCTTTGGGTTCACTGGCACAAACATTCCCTTGGTACAGCTGACAAGGCACACACTCGAGGAGCCAGAGAGGAGGTGCAGCTCCTTCATCCCCCAGTTTGCTGGTGTGGAGATCACCCAGCACATCTGGGACATGAGAGGGGTGTGGAGAGTTCCATGGGCATGGAAAAGGGACTGCAGGAGTCACTGCAGAGGGAAGCAGGCAGGGGATATGGGACATGAGAAAGGAGGGAGCAATAGGGAAAGCCAGGATCTGCTTCTAGTGAAGAGACTGGGAAAAGCAAACACTTGCAAGGAAAGGAAAAAAGCCACAGACATTTTATGTAGGAGGCACTTTTGAGCAGATTTTTTTTTTTTTTTCAGACATTTAACTTAAGTACACAATGCTCTGGGCACCTTGCTCCCCATTGCTGCCCCACAGTGCCTCCCTTCTCCCAAAGGTGGAGGTCAGGAGGCTGTGGCTGGTGCTCACCACAGCCCAGGGCATCCCAAGGGACCTGCAGGGCTGCAGCTCTTCGAGGAGACAAAAATCAATTTTGCTCCTTTCCATCTCCCTCACCACTAGCCAACCTTGGCAACTTAATTATAAATCTTTTCTCCCACAAAGAATGGCTGATATTCCCAATCTCATCTCAAATCTCTAGTAAACTCCATGGCATCTCTTTTATTTCCAAATGAATTTGCCTTATTAAAAAGTAATGAGCTATTAATTAACTTTGCACTCATACAAAGCTGTTTAATTCTCAATCCAATTAACAGCAATCTGCTGAAGGATTCTAATGATTATTTTAAATTTGCTAAGAGAAACATCTCTGAGCCTTTCATAATAAGATATTTATAGAATGGCTTGGGCTGGATCGTGCTCGCATTTTAATTCGATAACATTTTTATAATACTCCAGCATCTCTCTACATCTTCCTTGACAACACCTCCTGCAGATGCACAGGAAGGCTGAATAACTAAAGCTGCTTATTTAGAAGTTGTTCTGGAAGGATTATTTTGTTTTAGGCTTTCCCAATGCCAACATAGGCAGAGAAGGCTGCACTCCTCAACTCCTCAAGTAGATTTTCTGCTCAGGGAAGTCTCCCACAGCTGCTTGTTTTACAGACTGCAGTTACAGGCTGTTTACCACCTCTGCAAAGGGTCAGTAAATCATCCCTGTCTGCACAAAGGAGCCCAACTCAGAAGCCCCATGTGGGGCTTGGCTTTTTCTGTTCTATGGGGCTCCAGCCATACCAACAGAACTTACACTGTGTGACCTTTGAGCTTAAACACGGGCTGGTCCCACATGGCTGGGCAAGAAAAGCTTTTAATCCTTGTGATTTCAGCATCTGAAGGGTTTCCCCTCCCAACACACAGACAAAAAAAAAAATGTGTGTGTGTGTGTATATATATATATATATATATATATATATATATATGTGTGTGTGTGTGTGTGTGTGTATATATATATATAGACCCGTACAGCACACACACCTCCAATCACTCACCTTGCAGCATTTCTGACAGAAAATAAAGAATTTTGCAAAATCTGCCCTTTCAAGGACAGATATTCCCTCCACCACTGCAGCAAAAGCATTGAACAGCTAGAAAAGTGCAGTTTAATTCTCACTAATATCATAAATTTTCCCTAAGGCAAGCGAGGAACACACTCAGCTCAACACACAGATGAGCACGTGGGAGGACAACCCCCCCCACTTTCAAAAACCACAAATGAAAACAACTCTATTATTATTAAAGACCACAACTTCATGTATGGCTCATAATAAGTAATTGCCACTGCCTACCTGAAATGAGAACTTCCAGAAAAAGCTGCAATATTAAATTCTGAGCAATTCTGTGCCACACAGGCCTCAGATACACAATTCCAATCAGGTGTTCGGAGCAGGGAATTTATAAACTTCATAACTCACCTTTGCACATACCCACAGCACACACAAACCCCATCAACTTTAGCTTAACATATATCCAAACCTGAAGTAATGGAATTTATCACTTGTTAGAACTGACCTGCTCATCTACAGACACAGCAACAAAAAAAGTCAGTGATAAAAGTATGTGTGGAAGGGGCACTGAAAAAAGTGATATTAAACACAAGAGGCTGTCTTTTTTTAACAATACAATTCTTTTGTTCAGTGATAACTTTTTCTCCTCCAGGTGAGGAATTTCTGCTGTTCACCTCAGGCCTTATTGGATTTCCCCACTTCAGGCTCTCCTGACAGGGGATCCATGTGCAATATCTGTCCCCAAAAACAGGTACCCACTGAGGAAACTGAGCCTAGGAAAGGTCACAGCCCTTCAGCCATAAACACAAGTCTAAGAACAAAATATACTTAAAAATTCTGGCACATCAATGAGTCCCAGTTAAAACCAGCACTTCTCTCTGCATATCTACACTGGCAAGAAGCAGGATCCTTCAGGAGAGAAAAATTAATTGTCCTTGACTTTATTTATGAAGTAATTCCCACAAAGAGCTGCCTGCATTTGCAAGTGAGAGATTTGGAGATGTCCACAATGGCACACGCTGATTTTTGTGCTGTGTGATTCTCAAGACACTTCTAATGCACTCATGGCATTGTGCACGACAACTACACAACGTGGAGTGAGGACTGTTCATCTTCCTGATTGATGAACACCCTCTGTGGGTGCAGTTTCCCTTCTCTCAGAGGCAGTTTGTTCATTTACATGCTCCACAGCCTCCTGCTTTGCAGGGCACACAGCTTTGCTGATTTACTCTCTGCCTTTGATGGAGGCTGAGGGCATTACACATTATTTTATTATCTGGTACATGTACACACAGGGTGCTTTAACTGCTGCATCCATACCCTTATTTTACAAATCAATGCTGTGCCTCTCTCTGAATTAGAAGAGCTATCTGGAGGTATTGATCACTTCATATTTCTTTTTCTATTGACCATGTCATCTAGGGCCCCATCAGGTTTTCTTTGGCACAGAGTACATACACATCATGTGATTTTCCATGCTCAGAGCAGTGACATCTGCCACTAACTTGCCCCAAAGTAATAAAAGTTAAACTTCTTGACTGTTTTGTACATTACCCTCTGGACACACACATTTTCTCTCCCACAAATCATTTTTACTGAGCCATCTGCCTGTTTGGATTGGGGACATCTTGTCAACTGCAGCGATTTGTCCGGTCTCACAGGACAGCCAGAGAATTCTCCCAAGCACAGCAGCCCAAAACAGGGGCTGGTTTGCCAAATCCAGGAGCCAAATGACAACCCAGGAAAATGCTTTATGTTTTTATGAAGCACAGAGGGGGCTTTAAGAACCACTTACACATTTTGTTTAACTTTAATTTGAAAATAACTCCTGTAGAACTCCTAAAATACTTTCAGGGAGTTAAACAACAAAACCACAAATCTAGCTCCCTTCTATGTTTCTTCCAATAAAAGAAAGTTGATTCTACAAATTATTTTTCTCAAATTCTGTTATGTGGAAGGTTTTTACTACAGAAACAACACAGCAGTACCTAAGTGGGTTTTTGGTGAATTAAGGAATCAACACCTGATATTTGTGCCCTTATACATCCCTTGTACCAGAGGGGAAACAACTGTCCTGTGATAAAGTCTGACTTGAACAGCAGTTCTCAGACTGCAGGCATTGGAAACTGGATTATTCTTTACAAGAAAATATAGTTTAAATGCATTCTTTCCTCCTGGGTGGAAGTCAGCTGTGCCTTGACTGCACAGAGGTGCCGAGGGTTCCTTCACAGGGATCCAGGTCCCTTCCACAGCTCTGGCAGCACAGCAGGACAAGGTTCAAGTTGATTTTCTGCATCTTCACAGAGTAAACAAGCGTGTCCTGACCCGAGCTGTGCCACACAGAATATTTATGATCAAAAGGACCCGCAGCTCAGCCAAGGGTACTGATTGGAGCAGTCTGCAGAGAGCACCTGCACACAGCCAGGCTATTCCTAAGTAACATCAAATTCCAACTCAGGCAGGATGAATTCAATTCCAGATGAATTGAAAGAGGGTAAAGTAGGGAAGCCCCCAAAAGAGAGGGTCAGGAAAAAAAAAACACACAGAGAAAAGGATCTTTGAATAACCCACTTGATAAATATTACTCTGCATAGAACTTACATATTCAAGCTTACTCCTACTGAAGTCAATCAGGCTGATCCTAAGAGCTGAACTTGCTTAACACTGAGATCAGAGTCTAAACACAGCTGTAAATTGTAGGAACTCATCTCTGAGTAGCAGCACAATGAAGATCCAAGGGGTTTAGGCTAGAAAGTCTGCCATAGAAGCCTCACCCTCCCTTCACATTTTTAAACCACAGAAATTTCTACATTACACAGTCTCAAATGATTGATTTCTATGAACTCACCTCTATTATATAAGCACTAGAAAAGACAGTAAAATAAACATCAACAGCTAAGTTGTGAAGCTCAGAAGAGAATGTCACTAAATTCAAGACAGCATCAAATTCGGATATCATAACTTTCATACTTAACATTTTTATTCATCCCAATAAAAGGCTTACTAATTGATGGTGTCATACTGTACTGAACAGCATATGCCAGGAGGAACAGCTGCTAAAGCTGCCCAGCAACAATTTGGAGCAGGGGCTGAAAAATACAACACATCCAACAGAAATAACTAAATTCAAATAGGTAAAACACTACTATTTATATCCCTTTTTTGTTTTCTGACAGAATCAATAGAAAGCAGAACTTTTTTTTTAAAAAAAGAGACAAATTTTGCTTGGTTGAGCACAGAAAGTTCATGGAAGTGCAGGATCATTACAAATTAAACAATTAGTGATGCATGAAATACAACATGGCTGGAATGAGGTAAACAAAGCTGTAAGACAGGAAAAATCTGCCACAGCCCAGGCACCTTGCACCTGGAACTTTGTGAGAACTTGGGTTTTTTTCAGTGCAAAATGCTGTCAGTCATAAAATGAGCAATCTGTTCTCCTCTGAACAAAGACAAACCCAAGGTCCAATTTGTGCAGCTTCAGCTTTTCCACGGTGGAGGATAATTCAAACCCAGCTCGCAGCAGCTTGAATTCCTATGCCTGAAACCCGAGGATGCCATCTGCAGCCCTGCATTTACATTTAACATTAAATTGTGCTCCTGGCAAACTTCAGGCTCAGCCCACAGAGCCTCAGCCTCGCACTCCAGCAGCTCTCCCAACATCCACGTGTGAACTCCTCAGCTGAAGGGACATCTGCTCCTCAGCACTCAGAGGAAAACTTGTCACCAACATAAAGCTGTGTGGCACAGCGTTTGATGCCCTAACATGTACAGCAGTGCTGAGCAAGGCCAAGGGCTCCCTACAAACACCCACACTGTTGTCAGCACAGTTTTCCCCATGATTTCCTACTGTATGGGGCACTCACATGGAAAAAAAGAAATATCACTTTTGTCTGGAGCCACAGTTTTTCTTTTTTTTCTGGAGCCCTGGAGCCAATCTGATGCTGCAGGTGATATGGGCCAAAGTGATGAAGTCAGCATTATTTTGGAGCATCATTGCAGGCTGGGGAGCACACAGGCAGTGCTGGGAACATGCAGCCCACACAACTCCTACTGAAACCACTCCAGCCTCAAAAATCATCTCTAGCAACACACATTGCTATATCTATTGACTGTTTGTAAGATAATTCTTTTAATCTTAGAATTATCTGAAAGTCTCGAGCCTACATAATTGGCATGCAGAACAGCTTATTATAAATCTCATAAACAAGGACAACTACAAAGTCACTTTGTACAACTTTCAAAGCTGAGTGGCTCTAAAATGGTCAGAAATCCCATTATTGCAGCACAGCATCCCATTATTCAGCTCTGAGACACTTTCCCAGTGCTATTACACAGCTCATACAGTGCATGGGTATTTCTGTGTCAATATGGATCAGCCCATGCAATGTGTAACTGATTTTCCATAGTCAACTTTAAGTGTAATCAAACAATTTAAGGCCTCAATAGGCATTTTAACAGATGGAAAAAAAATCCAAATGAGTAAAGGCATTTTGATATTTGCTACCACTCAGTTTCGAAGCTTTCAGCACACATATGTTTAATCAGAGAGAGTTGATTGGAATCACGGGTGAGTGATTATTTATTGACACGTGCACAGAGGGATGGAAACAGAATGGGATAATTGGTTCCTTGCCAGAGGAACTGGCAATCGTTATTGAGCATTTTTTATTTTTGGACATCAGCCCAAATATGATACTGCATGTGCCAGAGAAGCTTTACATTTGGCCAAAGTGAAACTACAGGAATAACTTCCTACATGTGATTAATCCTCCTAACTCAGGGCCAAGATACTCCTCAAACCTCACAGTTAGTCAGGGCCTCCATCTGCACACATTACAGAGCAGCTACACACACTCACACACATTATTTTCAGCAATCCAAGCAGAAAAACAAGTTGGCATTTAAGAAAAACAAACCAGCAGCGCTCAGACGCCTCTTAGACCCTTGGTAAGAAGCAGTAATCACCACCTTTCTCCCACAGCCCAATATTGAAAGCAGGGAAGAGCAAATGTTTGCTTTCCTGAGAAGGGCAATATTCCAACAGATGAGAAGCAAAACCACCAAATATTGACTGAGCACGAGGATCTGCAATCAGAGCAGAGCGAGGTCCCTGCCCTGCTGGGACCTGAACTGAGCCCCTTCCCCTCCTCGAAGGGAACCTTGTGCCAGCTGAAATATGGGTAATAATCCAGGCAGAGATCTGCAAACAGAGGTGTCACTCTTACAAGAAAGAAAAATCTCTTAAAAACACTGGGACTCATCTGGTCCAACAAAGCTGCAAGGAGGAGATGGCCGTGGGTCAGCTCCACTGAGTGACCAGGAGCTTTCCCACATGTGGACTTTGAAGCAAATCTTTGAGCACAGCTGCTCAGTCATTTATGCACAAATCTTTACAGAAATTCACAGAATGCTTTCATGTTTCCTCTGTACAGCTCAAGTCAAAAGCGAAATTCAGCTGCTTAGGTTTTATCTGTGAGCAGCATCAATGGAAGTCAGATACAGCAGAAAACTGGATTTTTTCTTTTCTAATCTAAAACTTCATCTCCTCCTCAAGCCTTTTCTTAAGCATCCTTCTTACTATACTGGAAATTACCACACCTGAAAAGACTTTGGCCCATATATGCAAATTTAAATCTTTCCATAAACTTTTTTTAAGCACTGTAATTTACCTTTAATAATTAACAGCAGAGAAATTCAAATACAATCACAACATTTACTTATGGGATTGCTAATCTACTTTCCAGCTTCATTAGAATTAACAGAACTCCTCCAAGACCCCCCAGAAGCCTGTCAGCTCTTCTGTATTAGTGTACACAAGTGTATGTACACACACATTCTTGAACCTTTAGGGTGGTAAATAAAGACATAAAAAAAAATCTGCAGTATTCAGACTCAAGTAAAAGAGTGCAGTGTTTCAATTACAGGCAGCTACATTAGGTTTTAAACCCTAAAAAAATAGGGGGTCGGGTGGGGAAATAAAATCGGCCCCAAGACCCAAAATTTGTTCACATAGTTTCTTTTTTGAGGCAGTAAAATATTTACCATGTGGTTTTGTGGGAGCAAGGGGGTGATTCCCAGCTTTGCTCAGGATTAGCAGACTTTGTGTGGAGAGATTTTGTGCAAATTGAGATCCTTTAACTAAAAAAAAAAAACAAACAAAAAAAAACAAAAACAAAAACAAAAAAACCCAAGAGAATAATTTGACTCAATCTCTGATTCAGGAGAGAATTCACAACTTTGTATTTTTCCCCCACAGCAAAATACCCAGGGCAGGGATGGGATGCACAGGGAGCAAGGAAACCTGGCAGAAACTCCTGTCAAAGTTCAGCAGGGTCCCCAAGGCAGTAGAGCTTTCACTAAAGCACTTCTCTTACTACCCAATTCAGGAATATTTCTACACCCACTGTTAATTCTGACCATTTTCAGCCTGCGTTTATGCACAGCTCAGCACAGATGTGAAGATTTGGGGGGAGGTGCCAGGGGAAAGGAAAAGCAGACAGCTTTACATGCAAGGCTTTATCTGTATGACAAAACAGTGCTAAGAGAAAGCAATTTAGCAGCTGACACTAAACTTCCTTACTTTAATACCTCCAAGTTAAAAATCAATAGATTTTAATTGTTCATTCCAAAGTAATGCTTTGTTCTGAGCTGAAGCAAAGGGTTTCCATGCTTTCTGCTAAAGATTGCTCCTCAACAAGCGTTGGAGTATTGATCCCGACTTCACTCCTCAGTAAAATACTTCATTTTAATTCCTATATCCTGCAACATAGAACTTGAAATTTTCCCCGAAAAAAGTAAACAATTCTGCAAGAACACAGTACAAGCTGACACATTTTCCTCCTGTTTTGCCAAGTCTGCTGAAAAAGAGGTAATGAGCAAATTTTACCCTGACTTGCACAGCTCCAGCCATGGCTGCTCCCCTGGGAGCCCTGAGCACCAACCAAAGGCTCTCTGCAGGCAGAGCAGCCTCAGCAAGCAGGAGAGCCTCATCCTAAACCATCCTTTCCATCAATTTAAAATAATTTAGGAGTTCCTTCAGACTCAGGCAAGAGGAGAACTGCACCAACCATGCTGCTGAACTCGTGCACATGCACAAGGCCAGAGAAATGCCCACATCTTTCCTCACCAAAGCAGGGAGAGTTCAGAGTACAAGAGCTCTTACCCTGTTTAATGCAGACATTTAAAACACCCTTAAACCCCTTTCCAGGAATACTTGCAGGGCTTGCAGTTTGCAGACTACTGCAGGCAGGTAGAGCAATATTTCAAAAATCATTCAATTTAACAAGACTGCTCCAAGCAGACAGACAGCAGCACTGTCAGACCTGCAATGGGAGCTGGAGGTGCCACTGGAGCCACACACGGAGCCACAGGAGCAAAGCCAGACTCCCCAGGAGGGTTTGGGCACACAGCCCTTACCCACAACCCAGCAGGAGTCTGCCTCCACTGAGAGATCTCCAGCTCCATCAATGAAAAAACCTCCTCTTTCTCCTACAAAGACTGCTCTGCTATATTAAGATGTGATCAAACGCAAAAATAAGTTTCAAAGAGAGTGCTGGCAGAAAAAGGATTTGGGAGGTGTCAAATATGCAGCACTACACTTGGTAGCACCACTCCCTATAAATGCGTTTAGTGAGTTAAACCACAAACAGCCCAAACCATCCAACACACCACAGGAGACAAAAATTACTTAGTTTTTTTTTCAATTCACAAAATTTAAAACACACTTGAAGCTTGCTTCTGAGCTTAGTCCTAATATCCAAGCCACCAGGACAGCAGTGACAGCTCCACATTTTAATGAGGCCAAATACCAGAAGCACTTTCAGCTCTCCCAAAAAAAATCAAATAAATTGTTCAAGAAGCCTTAAAAAAAAAAAAGCCCAGTTTCCAGCAAAAAACATTCTAGACAATTCAGTGTTCCACAAGAAAAAGTAAATCTCTCCTCTTATATATTATCTCAAAAAGAGAATTAGTATGTTTTCCCTTAAATGAAAATATAACAGCTACTGACACACTGATTATTAGCTTGCTGTACCGAGTGGACAGCACTGAGACAGTAAATCAGGATGAACATAATACACCAATTTATTCAGCAAAGCCAAATATTTGAGGAAGCACACACTGAAATTTAATCAAGCAAGAATCACCTGGGAAATCCTGCCCTGTGCATCAGCTACCTCCAAATAAATCCTAAAATATATATTTATGTGTAAAATACACCCAGAGAAAAATGTGACAGAACAAAGAGGATTTGAGTTAAGGCTGATCTGTGCAGAGAGGATTCAAACAGACACACAGACACAAGCACTGCATGACAGACATGCATGTCCTGGTGCTGATCCAGCAAAAGGCAACAATGATAAGGGATTGGAGAACCTGACACACAAGGAGAGCTGAGAAAGCTCAGCCTCAGGAAGGTTCCCGTGGATCTGATCTGTGTCCATGGGAAGGAATAAAGAAGATTGGCCAGAGAAGCTGTGGCTGCCCCTGGATCCCTGGCAGTGCCCAAGGCCAGGTTGGACAGGGCTTGGAGCAGCCTGGGATAGTGGAAGGTGTCCCTGCCATGGCAGGGGTGGAACAAGGACTTCAAGGTCCCTTCCAACCCAAACCATTCCATGATTCAGGGATCTCTTCCTGCAAGAAAGAACTGGCACCACTCAGGGTTCGTGAGGTTTTTGGAAGGTGCAAAAGAAGGAACTCCACTGATTTTATTCAACACATATTCATGGAGTCAGCCAAGATCTGAACAAACCTCCTTGAGAAGTTATCATATGATACTGCTGAGAAATAGGAGCCAACCTGAAAACACACTGCCCTCATGCCACCTTTCATCAGGAGATCCTCAAACAATTCAGCAGAGCTCATTAAGCAGCCCAAACTCCTGAGATAGAGAAGAGAAATGAGGCTGCTCCATACAATAGGCTTAAGTGAGACATGGAGAAAATCAACTTGCCCAAGGTTATGAAACAAAATGGGGACAAAGTTTGGAACAGAGAAGCTGAGTCCCAAAATCCCTGATCTAAGCACGGTACCAAAGATCCAGCTGCTCCTTGCTAGAGCATCCCACAAAGCAGAAATTTCTGGGAGTATGAAGAGAGAAGGGAGCACACTTGTCTCCCAAACTGCGTGATTTCAGTGCAACATCCCATGGGCAGCACAAGATTTCATTCTCACCTGTGAGATTACCAAATAAAGCATGGTGAGTCAGAGTACTTTGATTTTCCTGCAGAACCAGGAGCAGACAGAGCTGCAATATCCTTAAGTCTGAAAGAATTAATTAACAGTGAAGTATCATAAGGGGCTGGGGGAGGGAAACCTTGATTCATGTACATCTTTAAATACATTTTCTTTAAATCATTTCCTTGTGCAATTACTCATATATTACAGATAATGTTCTTGTACTCGATTTGCCTTGCTGTAAAACAGCAACATAAACATTTTCCTCCTCCCTAATATCTTCAGAATCAAAGTTATCATCTGATGAGAGGTATCCAGGGGAACAGTATTCAATACAACAATAATTATTCATTGGTATTTACTTCCTCTTTAAAATATTAAAGGACAAGGAAGGCAGTATAAAGAGCCAAGGTCAATTCATACATAAATATTTAGAGCTTGGAGATGCAATTCCTGCTTCCATTACTTTGGACTATTTTATTACTGTGTCCTATGGACAAGTACTGCCAGTAAACTGCAATTTAAATTCCCAGGTTTTTGTTTTGTACTGACTTCCCATAAAAGAAAAATTCCAAGTTCCATCTATTTCTGAACAATTAACCAAGTTCCCATTCTGACAGACAGGCTAAGAAGTGGCAGCCCTGTCTTCCTGCATGAATTAGATACCAGGAGAATCTCTGTCCGTGCCAAAGAGAAAATTGCAAATTTTCAAAAAGCAAATTCTTAATCCCACCATGCTTCTCTCAGATTTTTGCAACTTGCCACAAGCTTCTCCCACAACACTGAATCATGGAATTATTTTGGCCGGAAAACACCTCTAAAATCATCAAGTCAGAGGGTTAACCCAGCAGTAACCATGCCACCACTGACCCATGTCCCCAAGTGCCACATCCATACACCTTTTAAATCCCTCCAGGGATGGTGGGTCTATCACTGCCCTGGGCAGCTGTGCCAGTGTTTGACAACCCTTTCCATGAAAAAATTGTCTTTAATATCCAACCTGAACCTCCCCTGGCCCAGCTGAGGCCATTCCCTCTCCTCCTGTCCCTGTTCCCTGGGAGCAGAGCCCGATCCCTCTGAGCCTCCTCCTGTCAGGGACTTGTGCAGAGCCACAAGGTCCCCCCTGAGCCTCCTTTGCTCCAGGCTCAGCCCCTTTCCAGCTCCCTCAGCCTCTCCTGGTGCTCCAGACCCTTCCCCAGCTCTGGACACACTCCAGTCCCTCCATGTCTTTGTCACCAAGGTCCAGAAGTGCCCCCAGGATCCGAGGTGGGGCCTCAGCAATGCCCAGCACAGGGGGACAATCACTGCCCTGGTCCTGCTGGATTTCTCAGAGATTTCAAGGTCCTTGGTGTGCATTCTCACAGAAGTCTCCTTCTCTGGCAGGCCTGAGGGACACACTCGTGGCTGGTTGGGATGAGGAGAAGAACAAAGCCCATGAGCTGCTGGCAGCCCAGCAGCACAGCAAGATCCTCCTTCCCTCCTGGAACTCACAGCTTGTCATGAGCCACCCCTCTCCTGTCTTCCCGCCACCAAACATGAGCGAAAGTCAAACTTTCCAGACCAAGGACTGAGAAAAATTTGCTAAAATATTTTTAACCGTTGTTATTTTTTACCTTTTTACTTCTCTTAACAGAGCTGTGTGGAAAATTTAGGGGTTTCCTAAATAACTCCAGTCAGTCTGACAGCCTCAGAACAGGAGCTGATGTACAGATTTACTGGGCACACACCATGAGCACACAGACAAACCCCTGCTGCTGTGGCACAGGAAATTCCTAGAACATTGTTTAACTCGATGGGCATTGCAGGAATACAGCAGGAATGAACGGCCACTAAATGCCTTGCAAAAAGAGAGAGCAGCATAAGGAAAATGAATTGGAAGCTTGAGGGCATAAAGAAAAAGGAAAGTTTGGAAAAAAACTCATTATCATTTGTTCACTTTAACACTACAGTAATGTAAATGCTGAAAACAATAGCAAAAAAAATAGGACTGAAGTCAATTTTCAGAAGACATGTATTCCCTCAAGTTGACTGATAAATAACAGTGTTTTCCCTCCTCCTTTTTTTTATGAAATGGGATTCAAATGATTCAATTTAATTGCAACAGCACCGGTTTCCCCACCCAGCTTTCTACTACTCCAGTCAAAGTGAGCAAAGTACAGGGTGACCTTAATTGTGTACATGATGCTGATTTGGATTCAGACAAGAAGTACAAGTGCACCATGTAGCAAATACAAATTTAAATAAAACAATAAAGCCTCAAATCCCAATTCATTGCAGTCCAACTGCCTCCTTGCAAGTCTAAATCACAATAGAATTCCTGGCAGCCCTTCATGGTCACCTCACGGAGGAGCTGCCAGAACAGCTCCATGGGCCTGTGCTACCACTAAAATACAGGTTAAGGTTCCAGACTTCTGTTTTAAGCTGAGTTTTCCCACAAAAGAAAAATTTCCAGTGCCATCTAGTTCTGAACAATTATCTAAGTCACCATCCTGACTCAGACAGAGCCTGAGAAGTGACAGCTCTGCCTTCCTGCATGAATGAGATGCCAGTGGAATCTAAATCTATGACAGCAAAAAGCAAATCTATTAATTCCAACACCCTTCCCTTAAACTTTTGTGGCTTGTCATGAACTTCTTTCACAAGATAGAGTCCTACAATTGAGACTGGAAAGGCACTTTACTCTGCCCTAAACCCAAACTTCTTTTCATATCCCTGCTTTATCAGTTCTGGGGTGATGACATTAAAAAAAAAGATGAGGATGTTACAGAGTTGCTCAGAGCAGCTCCTGATTGCAGAACAACAGCAGAAGCCCCACAGAACATTCACACAGCCAAAAAGAGAGGCCCACAAATTCCTGACCACTCGAATTATGGGCTTCCCTGACAGAGAGAGATAAAAAAAAAAAAGTAATATTAACCTAAATAAATAATCAAACTTTCCCAAGGATATTAGCTGCACTGGTAGAAGGTTATCCAAAAAACTCTGTGCCAATCCTCTTGCAGATTTGGCTGGAAAAAAATCGCCTGATCACACACTTCTGCCACAGGACCTTCTGTTGTTTATGCAAGAGATGGATGGCCCTGACTGGAGGGGCAGCTACTCAATATTTTGTTTTATTCTTACTGTTAGCTCTGTGGGCCCATGCATTATTTACTGCATGCTATGCAAACTGAGCTGAACAGAGAGAATTATTAATTTCCTCTCAGGTTTCTCCACAGCTCTACAATTTCTGGCCTCCACCAGCATTCAGGCAAAATCCTCACCCCACCTGAGAGCTCAGTGTTCAACCCTGTCCTTTGGGGCACTCAAAATTAAGGGCTAACCCACGTCAACACCACATTCCCCATTTGCAGCTCGGGGATTTTCAGGGCTCTGCATACACCCCACAGCCAGGAAACAGCAGCACTGGTTGCACTGCAGGTGTGATATTTAAAGCCCTTTTGGGGGGGCCTCTAAAGCCCTTTTGGGGGGTCTGAGCTCAGCCCCCCAGGGTAAGAGCTGCTGCTCCCCTGCCACAGCTCCCAGCAGCTCACCCACAACACTCAGGAATTGTGATACAGAAATAAAGCATCACATGCTTAGCACTCCTCCTCGCTCTGGCTGGTACAATTTGTGCTTCTCCAGCACCTACAAATCAGCTATTGCACTTCTAATTGGCTTTTGTTGTCTTGTTTGGGCTGGCTTGCTGTTTGCTGGGGGGTTTGTCTGAGATTTTTTGTGGGTTTGTTTGTTTGTTTGTGGTGTGCTCAGTTGGTTGGGCTTTTTAATCCCACACTCATTATTTGCCCCCCACATTGGGTAAGGTCTGAATGGAGAGTTGGGGGTGAGGGGGATTTGGAGGGGCACATGACACAATCTTGCCTTCACCAGGACGCTGTTAATATTTAATAGATAATCAAATTAATTAAAAAACAGCAGAGAAGCATTAGTGTGTTATCACTTAGGCTAAATACAGCATCATCACTTCTTTTTTTTCTCACTAAACCTCCTTTTCCCTCTTCAACAGCATTATAAGAAAATTAGAAATTTAGAGGGAAAAAAGTCTGCAGTGGATTGTTCAGTTTTTTGTCCTGTCTAAATTACAGTGACTCGGACAACAGAGTTTCCACCATTTCCTCTGGGACACAATTCCACAGCCTTGTGGATCTGCAATAAGATTTTCTTAATGCCTAAAATAATTATTTCATTGTTTTTATCTCATTCTATTCCTTTCAGTGCACATTAAATAATTCTCCCTTATTCCCCTTCCTTCCCTCTGAGGTACTCTCTCTTCACAGCTCCATTCTCAGTCACAGATCCAGAAATTAAATAGATTTAGATACTGCAAATCTTTGTTCAGAAGAGGAGAAATTGCTGTCACTTGTGTGTGCTCTCAATATGTTAATTTGTCACTCCAGGAAATAAGAGGATGCTCAGGAGGACCATTCCAGGCAGAAAATACATCCTGCCATATACTTTTTAAAACACAAACACAGCAGGTGGCACGTTCTGCCCTTAGTGCACTTGCTGCTTTTCAAATCCACGTTCAGTTTAATGCAAATATCAATGGCCAGTCAGTCCTCTCGGAGCCTCAGCACTAATCACTCCCAGATTTCTCTCCTCCACTCAAAAATCACTTTGTTTACACAAAGTGTAGATCACTCTGGATCTATATTGCAATACTACTCAAGACTGGTGCTAAATTTCTGCTTGAGATTCTCAACTCTGACTTTTTTTAAAGAACTGAATATTTGAAAGTTTACCATCACTACCAAAAACTTACAGAGGAACTACTTCTAAGTTTTCTTCTCAGCTTTAGTGGAAATTTCATCTGAATGATCCCTCTGCCATCCCCTGTATGAAGAAGAACTCTGTGGGTAATCCAAACTGGATAACCCAAACTCCCTCCTTTATTCTCTCCAGCACTTTTAGCATGAATTTCATTTGGCAAGCAGGATGATACAAGTTTGGGGTTCATGTATTGATAATTCTGCTGTTGCTGCAGGCTTTAAATACCTGCAAGTCACCCTAAACTCAGTAACCACTATAGGGCACAAGGAAATTTAATATTTCTTTCACTGAAACCCTCATTTATTGAGCATTCTGTCAGCAGGAGCAGCCCACCAGCATGGAAGAAAAGACTCATAAAAAAAAAAAAAAATCAAACAAACAAGAACACCACCAAAAAAACCCACACCAAAACCCAGGGGTGATTCAATATAGATAACTGCCAAGTGACCTTCAGAAACCACCAAGTAATGTTTCAAAACATTACTTCCCAGCCATTATCAGTAATATTTTGTATTATTACTAGAAAATCAAAGTGCAACGATAAAGCAGATTCCCAGTGCAACCATACTCTGTATGTTAAATTTTTTAAAATAAATATGCACAGAAATATTAATAAATGCATTATAGAGCATGAAAATCTTTGGCACATGGAAAAGCTTTATTATTCTAAAAGATGCAAACTTGAGTGTTTACTTTAAAAGGGATATTTTTGCTTGGCAAGTTCATTTAAGGACAATTAATTATACTTTCTTATTTTTGCAGGCTCTGGCCTTGGCAGTCTCCAGGGTTATCCCTGTGCCAACAGAGACACTGTGTTTATTTCCAAGCTTTCCACTTCTCTGATCATTCCTACCACGTGCTGATAGCTGTTAGTACATACACCATCTCCCATGTTTTAATCATAAAAATATTTACTGTTTGCATAGGAAACCCTATCACCAACAAAAAATTTATTCAGGAAGATGGGGAAATGTTTTGACCAACATTTGCATAGCAAAAATTTTTTTAAAAAAAAGATTTTTTTTTTTTAAACCTATTATTTTTCACTAGATCATACAGATTTATTCACAATGCAGTGTTTGTGTCTGAAGAGCTGTGGGGAAGCGCTCGCTTTAGAGCTGCTCTTTTCCAGCAAAACGATTCTTCAAATCGTATTTGGGGGCAACTTTTCAAGTGAGCCTGGATTTAATTTATACCAATGAATAAATTGCCACCTCCCAGTATGAACTGGTGGGTGCAATGCAGCATCCCTGGCAAGGACTGAAGGCACGTGTCTGTGAGCAGGAGTGCCACGAGAGCAGCAGGACCTGGCAGCAGCCCAGCCCTCACCCTGCTCACCTGCCTTGCCAGGCAGGACAGAGAGAGGCTCCAGGGCACCTCCCCGAGAGGGAATGAGTCAGTGCTGGCGCAGCAGCCAGCCCAGGGGACACAGGCACCTGCAGCCACCCCTCTGAAAGGCAAATCCGTCCCAGGATTGCGCCCAGGGCAGCCAGAGTCAGCAATGCAACACAAAAAACTGCCCAGGGCAGCCAGAGCCAGCAATGCAACACCAAAATCTGTCCGGGGCAGCCAGAGCCAGCAATGCAACACAAAAATCTGTCCGGGGCAGCCAGAGCCAGCAATGCAACACAAAAATCTGTCCGGGGCAGCCAGAGCCAGCAATGCAGCACAAAAATCTGTCCAGGGCAGCCAGAGCCAGCAATGCAACACAAAAATCTGCCCAGTGAGGCCAGAGCCCACAAAGCAACACCAAAATCTGCCCAGTGCAGCCAGAGCCAGCAATGCAACACAAAAATCTGCCTCGGCCCTGGAAGGATCAAAACCTGTTCTTGGAAGGCAAGGAGCAGAGATGAGCGACTGGTTTTAGATGGGTTCCGGATGTTTAATTTGTTGGCTGCTGCACAAATTGAGGCACGTCTGGGCTGCAGGGCACAGGCTGGGGCCCAGGCCCAGGGATGCTCTGAGGTACCCAAATATCCTGATCAGTCCCTCTACAAGGGCAGCAACGTTCTGCAGGATATAAATGTATCAGGTTTTTCCTTTCACATGTTTATTGCTTCCCATTACTGAAATAACCAGTGTGTAACTGTCATGTGAACACATGAGCACAGCTATGAAACAGCAGCTGAGCTGGAGGAATAACTGGGAGAACTGCTCCTCCCCTGCTTAACACTCCTAAAATATTAGCAACTAGCAAATATAACAGATAAATGCACGCTTTTCTAAGCAAACCTACAATGGGCTGCTGATAAATTGAAAATATTCATAGCAGTTTTGTTTGCGAAGAGAGATGCTCAATCACTGTGAAATTAAAGACAAGAACTAGGTGCTGCATCCCAGGTTTCAGCCTAAGGAGCAAAATTTGCAGCCATGAGCTATCTCACAGTGACTCTGGTGGACATTTAGCTTAAAGAAAGGAAGATTCTACCAGTGCCAGCCACCCTCCCAGCCTGACAGCATCCAGCCCACTTCAGAGCTTTATTTTATATCTGTTTCCTCACTCTTTTTATTCCAGCGAAGTCCTTTTCCTACTTCTCTTCACACCTGCTCTGTCCCTACTGCTATAAATCTACCACATTCTCCTTCCCATCAGAGTTTCCATCACTCATCCCCACCCAAACTCCAGGATCCTGTCAGCTGCCACTCTTCTTGCCTGACTGTGGCACTGCTCATGTTTCTGCTGCTGTTTCTGTTTCTCTTACAAAACTGCAAAGAAAACATTCTTCAGGGTATCAAAAAACCCCAGCAATTTGAGCCTCTAAAGCATTTAGTAGCTGACTCTTCAAGTTACCACACAACAAAGCCATCCCTTTGGGTTTAATAAACAATTAAGAGGGGAAAGGGAGTTGCTATTAAAGAGGCTCCTTAGGAGAGATGAGCTGGGACCATTACAGACTGGCAATTGCCTCTGGAGTCCAGAATGAGAAGGTAATGAGCACTTCTGCTCAGCCACTTGACAAACAAACCCAAGCTAAAGGTCAGAGAAAGCACAGAACACACTTTCTAGATGGATACGCCTCTTTTAAACAGGTGGATGTACATGGAAAGCACCAGAAATAACTCATTAATGTTTCTCTTGGTGCTTTTCTTAGGAACAAAGAGCAAATTAGTAAAAATTCTTGATACCAACCCAAAGCAGTGGCATGGAGTTTCACACACACAGCCTCTTGGCTTAGCTGGTTGGGTTTTTTAAATCTACCTCTCAGCCACACACCTCTGCAGAAACATCAAAACCATGAAATATTTCCCTGAGAAATGACTGACTGTGGTAGAAACACACTACACTTTACACTTTCAGCAACAACTGCTCCCATTAGAGCACTGAATTCCCACCTAGAGACGCAGAATGAGATTTGGGCTGCCCGCACATAAATGGGTACATGTTGACAGCAAATCCCTTTTCTGGAGAAACAAACCATCAAGCTCAGCAGCTTCCCATCTTGCTGACAGAAGTGCTCCTCTGCTTATCCAGCAAATGCTGCTGCAGTTCCAGTAAACATTTCTAAAGGAAGAAAGGCCCGTCTATGGAGCAGTCAGATTGCTTTAATTCCCTTCTTCCTCCCCTGCTTTGTGCCCTACTTCTGCTAGTTGGTCACAACCACACATGCTTTTCACTCCTACAAATCATCACTCCTACAAATCATCATTATCTTCTTAAATAAACAAATCCACGTGGCACTAGTACCATCCCTGACTCCTCACTTTTCCATTAAATAAAGATGCTGAAAGCCCTCTTCACAAAGTTGGTATATTTGCCTATTTAGGGGGTTTTTTTCTCCACTCTGCAGTTGAGGACTAACCTTTGAATCAGTACTAAGGGAATGAAGACTCACACACGTTCAGATTAAGGTAACAGCAACAAATTCAGCAGTGCTGAAGTCAAAAGCACAATATTCCAACAATATCCCCAGCACAGCATGAAGCCCTACTTCAGCTCACACAGGTAATGATATTTCCTTCAAATTCAAAGAGGGAAGGATTCATCCTCGACATTAAAATGGATAAACTCTGGCTTAAGTGGTAATACTCTTGATTTTGTTGTTCTTTGCAGCATTGCAGAGGACAAGAGCAGAGCAGCCCTCCTTCACTCTACAGCTGAATTCACAGCCAGGAGCTGCTTCCCAGTGATTCAACACAGTCACTACCAGCAACGAAGCTGAGATTGACAAGGATGTATGTGGGGAAAAAAAAAGTGATAAACTCTGTTTCCTCTGTAAAGCCAGATCTGAAGCCGTTTCAGCTAAGAAAACACGAGATATGGGACACTCTGAGCACTTCCAGCACAAAGGGAGCAGCATGGCTCAACAAAGAGCTTTGCGCAACTGGAGGTTGCTCAGGCTGCAGCACTGATCTGTGCCCACACAACATCATCAGCTGTCAAACCCCACAGCCTTCCTGGGAGATGAGCTCAAAAATATCAAGGAACAAGAGCCAGGTCCCATCCTCCCAAAATTCATAAGCAGCTCAATCATTCTTCAGCTACACGAGCTGCACCACTTCAAAAGGCAGCAGAATCCACCAAGTTGGTTTGAATTCCCAAGGCTGCAGTTCCAGGGGGATCCAGCTGGAGAAAAGAAATCAAGCATCTGGCCTTGGATTGATTTACAAGCACTAGTTAAAAGAAAACAAGAAAACCAGAGGAGACCAAGCACTAAGTAGGTTCTTTCTTCCTGGGGTTTCTTGTCCTGTTTTACCAGGACTTCCCAGAGTTACATCTTCTTTAACGGGGGCATTAAACACCTCAACAGCCTTCCTTCTCCAGAGGTCCTTGTTTTCTTTAGCTGATTTATCAGCATTTTCCTCTGGAACATGCGAGGTCCTGTCATCCAGTTTGCAAAGCATTTGACACCTCTGAACTGCAGTGATAGATGGGGTGTATTTATTGGATATTAAAAAACAAGCAGGACTGATTAAATGATGCATGGTCCTATTAAGACACAGCAATTGTCTCCTTTACCATGAAGATGTATGATCTTCAGGGCTCACAGTAATGAACCCTAGAAGGAGTTGGTTGTTTGTGATGGCACGTGCACAGAAAGATAGGACCAGGCTGTGAGAAGTCCTCACTGATGCCATCAACAACACTCAGCACCTTTGTGTGCCTGTCCTTTTTCTCTGGCTTTGCCTGGAATGGCATTCTAAAGTAAGAGACAGCACCAGGCCAGGAAGGTGATTGAGTGAAAGGTAGGTAAGGATGTCTCAAAAAAACCAAAAAAAAGCAGAGACCATCTAAATGAAGGTACATCCAAGTAGTACCATCCAGCACAAACAGGAGGAGCACCAGCTAAAGAAAATTATGATCTGTGAGTGGTATAAAAAAAGTGACTCCAGGCCAAATACACTGGCTTAAATGAGCCAAGTAATGCTGCTCCATAAAACATTCCAGAAATACCATAAGAGCCATATACCATCTTTTTATCAAGAATATGAACACAGAGACAAGGAATGTCAGCCCACGAACCCTTCTTAGGGAAGTGCAGCCCTCTGGTACTGAGGCAATGGAAGGCACAGAAGGTTCCCTCAGCACAGACGGAGACCTGGACTACAACTTGTTCCCAGCAGCAGGTGACCCCTGTATGCTGCTGCTGCTTCAAATCCATGTAAGGAAAGTCTCATCTATGAATGTTCCTACGAGCATATTTTGGAAGCTCAGTTACATATTTAATCTGTGCATTACAAGATACCCAGGAAACAGACTGCAGCAGTTTCCATAAAAAAATTAAGGAATGTCTCTCTAGAAAGACAGAGGGCTTTATATAGCACTGCACACACGCATCCTGCTGCTCGTCACCCAAACACCGTACGAGTTTGTGGGGATGTCAAGCAGGCTGCAGGGTTTCTGAGGTAAAACAGAAGTGTTCTCGCTCTCATCAACGAGCAAAGCCATGTATACCATCAGATTTTGGCAGGTGGATTTCAGACAACTTCTGCTATTTTTATTTTTTTTAATTAGAGACAAATTAAATTGGTTTCAAATTTGTCCATTGCCAAAATATTTAAGTCCAATGCACACCTCTCCATTGTACCTTCAGCGCTTCCCATTCAAGAAAAGAACAATACCTGCCAATACACATTCGTGCACCTCACTTTTAAAACCACAATGAAAATTACCAGAGGCATAAAACAACTATTATGATAAATAATGAGCTTAAAAAAACCCCTCACCATACACACAGAGAGAGAATCAGAGACACTGATCCTTCTGTGCTGAATGCTATTCAAGAGGATTGTCAGAGCAATGCTGAACAGATCAATTTATTTCCCTTTCTTCTCTCCACTTAACTGGATTTCATATACAAAAGTAATTGTTCCTATAAGAAACAACCCTTGTCCATGGCTTTCGAGGTTCAAAGCCTCAGACCTACATCTTTACTACTATTCAGGTTTCCATGGCAACAGATGATGGTGCCTTCTGAAAAAAATATACTTTAATATTCTACAGTAAGCGCCCCAAATCATTCCCACAATATTAATGAAAACTAGAGCACGTGGGCCTGCACGCAGAGCATAACAGACTTTAAAAGTACGATTAAACAAGGAAAGCAGAGCTCAGGGACTTGCAGGAGGGTGGGTGGTTATAAAGGGCTCTGCATTTGTTACAGAGAAGGATTATCCCTCAGAGATTCACAAACGCCTTTATACACACAGCGACCTTTCGTTGCCGCTGTCGAAAGAGGCACTTTCACAACATCACCTTCTTAGGATTAATTGTTTATGTATTAGAAAACAAATCGAGCCAGCCGGGGATAAAAATAAAGTGGAATTGTGGTGCTAACAGCTCCCCAGAGGGAGAGAAAAGTGATTATTGAGTTAAATGGCTGCATTGTTAACAATTGCCACACAGAGCAGCTCGCTCAGAAAGGCCCGTTTTTCACCGCCAATTTACTGACAGCGAAACCTGAGCAAATGAACTCCTACTAAATTAAAGCTTCCCCCCCAAAATTCCCTTGCAGTTTGCTCCGTTTCCATCTTCTCTCCTCCCCGGAGGAGCGCAGTGTAATGAACTCTCAGCTGTAACTTTGCGCAGCAGCCTTTGGGAGCAGCCGGCCACACATCCGAGCGCTCGGGAGCTCTGGCAGCGAAATGAAGAGCAGGAGAGGGGGGGAAATTAAACCAAGCACTGCCTTCAGAAGAAAAACAAGTGTTAAATAATCTGGTGTTCAGGTCAACAGCCCCCATGTAAACACTCTGTCCTATTTTCCCCCCCTCAGATGCTTTTTCACAGCTGCAAATGGCTTTAATCTCTTTATTTATCCCCTTGTGGTGTTAAAAATCCTCGCAAAACAGACGACAGTGAAGTGCACAGCAACTGCAGGAATACCCCACATGTTCTGGTGGGAGATGAGCTGCACACGGACTTCCAGGAGAAGCTCCCTGTAAGTAATGCTCACTCAGTCCCAAAATCCTGAAAGAACTGGGAACCACCATCGTTACCTGGTGCTACTTCTGGGCCTCGCACAGAAAAGTGAAGCATTTAAATTAGTAGCTGACCCTAGGGCTGACAAAAAGTTTGGAGCCTCAAAAAGCATATGTTGAGTTACAAATACAGAGACTGCAGGGAAGTGGAAGTAATTGCTGGGGAGAAGGGTTATAAATAGAGTGACAGAGAAATTACATAAGGAAATGAGTGTTAGCCAGCTCCCTCAGGATGAAACGAGGTGTTCCAGGGAGAAGCCACGAGCATTGTGCTGTCTCTTTGTAGTATTCTCAGTTTTACCTTGTGGATAATACAAAGCAGCAGCAGCTATGCAAACCGAGTAGGAACTGACTACATTTTGTCTTGACTTGTGCCTCTCCTATTTCCTAGTCCAGCGATCACTTAAGAAAATAAATTTTAAAAATCCCAGCCAACAACTTTGCACAGTGATTTTTCGGGATGTTTAACAAAAGACTGCTGTATAAACGCAGTCGGCTTTGAAAAATAATCAGAGAAGGGAGGTATTTGCATTCTAAAAGTTATGGAGAGAGCACCACCTGATGGAAGATGCAGAAAGACACTGATGGCATTAACTGGAGCTGCTCCAAACTTCACCGAATTTTCAGGGAAAACGTGCACCCGGCAAAACTTTGCTTTTTAGCATTTAAAAAAAAAAAATCAGCTATAGGGACACAGTCCAGACCGATACACTTCACACCAGATATTTAGTTTAAGAGCAGAAAACTTTCTTCTAACTTCAGTATTGCACGCAGCTCAGAAAACATCAGTTGTTAAAATCAATGCCTGGTAGGAAGCACACTCAAATAGGAGAGAGAAGGGGATACTAATGATTGCAAAAAACCCTCACAGTAACAATTTTCACTGAACTGATAATTAAAACAAAGTATTTCATGGCTTTCCTAAAAATAATTGAAATCTGTTAAATTTCCATGCTTTTAGCTCATATTACATTATCTGCCTCAAATACAAAGTATCTTCTGCCCCCTTAAAACTTTGCTATTTTCACAGAACACTCTTCCTTCCAAGCATCTGGCTAAATGATTCATCAAAAGCCCAGGAACTAATCCCAATTGATATGACAAGTGTCAAGAACACGAAAACAGTTGGAAGGGAGAGAAAAAGGGGGGGAAAATAAATAGCTCCACATATTGCTTACTCAAGGAAGCAGCTATTTAACTAGGTTAGATTTCCCAGCCTCGCTAATAAATCTGTGCTTTGTGCAGTTGCCTAGCAATGTAAACACGATCCTGGTGGTGTCAAAGCGAGCCGGGTTGGTGACAGCACCTCCTCCAGCGAGGGTCTGCCCGGGCAGGCTCATCCCTGAGCCCAGCCTGCGCCCCAGGGCTCGGGGAAGGTGGGCGCGGGGCTCAGCATCTCCAGCACGCCACTACTGCTGCTTCAAAGCGGCGAGACAGAGCCATTCGAGCTGCTTCGAGTCACTAAGACCTTCTTGTGTTTGAGATAACTTAAGTTTCGTGCCTCCAGCGTGCCTAAGTCACAAGCAGTGAGATATACCCTTATACTAAGCATCATTACACAGGGAAATTTGACTGGTCTTAAATATACAGGTAGTTTTTAAACACTTTTTTTCCCAAAGTCAAGAGAGAAGAAAGCTATAACTGCCTGTTTCTTAGCATGAGCACAAACTGCAGTGAGAAAATTAACGTACTGCAAGATCCAAGAGAAAAACAAGACCAACATAGCTTTGGATTACCCACAAAATAGCACAGGAGAAGAAAGCCGGCTCTATAAGCACCTGTCATCTTCAAGTAATTCAAACTATGCCTAAAGGAACTCGTAGGAGTGGGAAAATAGCCGGCTACTATTACTGTACACATGCCAGGGAGCAAAGTACTCCTTAACATCAGCGACAGAGAAAGTGACAACTGGGAAGGAGCCGATCCGAGTGGCCGAGCCCCCCCGAGAAACTTCCTGGAGCTGTGACATGCAAGTGGTGAAGCAGCTGCCACCGAACGTCCCAGACCGAGCCCAGACCCCTTCAGTGACCGGAGGGGACAGGCAGCGGCTCCCCCCCGCGCTGCACATCCCGCAGGAGCCAACTCCTGCCTCGGGCTCGCCAACGCTCCTCATCACCAAAAACCGCCTCACACACCGTGAATCCCTCAATAAAGGGGATGCTGTCACCTTTTTCCACACACAACTTTGGCAGGAGCGAACCCTCCGGCCCCCAGCCCCGGCACTGCCCCCGCCCCGCGGGACCCTCGGAGCCCCGCACTGCCGGGCAG
>JAHLSL010000064.1:3551807-3710239 GCA_025920805.1 Petroica traversi
CGGGCGCTCCCGGGGCTGCCCCGGGCACGGGCAGCGCTCCGCTCCCCACGCAGCCACGGCCGGAGAACAGCCACGCATCGATGGGGGTTTAAATCAACCCGTTTGGGTTTCCTATCAACACTACCAGAGCACCGGAGATTTAAAATCACCCGAGCAGGGAAGTTTCTTAGGGGCCGGGATGTCCTCAGGTCTCAGCCTGGTGACAAAATTTCTTCACTGAAAGTCTGGTCAACTAGAAGAAGTTGCCTTGGGGAGACTGGAAAGGCACGTGGATGCCGCGGTTGGCGGTGGGCCCAGCCCTGCTGGCTCAGTGATCTTCACGGTCCTTCCCAGCCTGAACTATTCTATGGTTCTGGAGTAACCTCTGAAGAATTGCACATTGCAGTCCTTGTCTGGCCAAGCAAGAGCACAGCCCTGGGAGCCAACAGAGGCAGCACCAGTTTGAAGCTAATGCTCCCCCCCTCGGCTGTTCACAGCCCCGGCCAGAAACGAGATTGGGAGGTCCCTGTATCTCAACAGAGAAAGGGTTGGGGTGGAAGGGACCTTACAGATCATCCAGTGTCACCCCTGCCATGGGCAGGGACACCTTCCACCATCCCAGGGTACTCCAAGCCCCATCCAGCCTGGCCTTGGACACTTCCAGGGATGGGGCAGCCACAGCTTCTCTGGGCAACCAAATCCTACGCTCAGACATAAAACCCCTCCAACCAATGAAGTGTGACCCACTCTTTAGGTGTCAGCATCACTTCAGAAGTAAGGCACACCTCTACATTCATTCAGCACAAGGACAATCACAAATAAATAACAACTGGAGATAAAGGGAGAGCAAAGAACAGAACAACAAGAAGAAAACATCATTACGTCTGCCAGGCAGCAGAAAAGATCCAGCCAGCACAGTAGACACAGAAACCACTGGAATAATTCTTAGATCAGTGCAAATTGCCTGGGCAATAAGAATAGAAAATCTTGAAACACACAGATGGTGCTGGTAAGAAGGGAATAAAACAGTAGCAAAGAACAGCTGTAAAAACCAAAATCAAAGCTGTTTTCATATAAACTAAATAAAAGGGAAAAAACAGAAACAAACCTGGCATTTATAGTCAGAATGACAAAAAATTGGTAAACTAAGTGACTTCCTGAGGTCCAAGGAGCTCGGAGAGTGAAAGGAGAGAAAAAAGGAGAGAAGTTTAATACTAATTCCTAGGAAGATTTTCAACCCAAGAAGTCTGAATCATAAGCAAGGTGAAGAATTGTGGGAGAAAAGATCTGGCTAGAGAAGAAAAGTTAAAATAAATTGTCTACAAGAATCTAGGAAAAAACTGGCAAGATACAACAGTCTTCGAAATCAAATAGTGCAAAGGCAAACATCAGGCTGAACTAAAGTCAGGCTAAAACTTTTTTAAGGACTGTCTGAACTTAAAAAGCCTTGTGAGAAAGGAAAACAAAGAAAACAAGATGCAGGATGACTGCAGCAAGAACAGGGTAAACTAAAATTAGGCAGATAGAAACACAAAATCTCAAAGTCTGAAATTATTCCAGTTAATGACAAAGTCAATAGATATTTATAATCCAGGAGGATTGAAATAGTTTTCCAGACAACAACAGCATCTTTGAGGACTAGATATATAGTGGTGGGATGAAATCCAGCTATTAAAAGAAGCTGTAAGGCTGCAGAAGGGAAATGAGCAAACATGCTGCAGAGAAGGAATGTGTAATTTAAAAATAAAGAGACATGCCATCAGTGTAATTCATTTACAGCTAAGGGAACTCCTGAAATTCATACAGGGCCTTAATGCTGGTTCATAAACCATCAAGCAAGGCAGGGACAAGTTGTGCTCAAAAACCCTGGTGCTCACCAAGCAATAACACACAGAGGCTTTTGCAATAGGCGGCTTTGGAGCTGGTGTGAAGAATTAAAACCTCTACAAAATGGTCTTGCTGGACTTCTACATTTCAGGGCTAGTATGCAGTATATGACATTATTTTCTAAAAACGGCAAAGAAAAGTTCTAAGTCTGATGCCATCCTGGTGTGCAACAGCACAGCTTATTTTGCTGTTAATGATAACTCTCAAGTGGCTTAAAAAAGAAAACACTGACATAAGCTTTGACGTTTTCTTGAGCCTGTCGCTTGAGGCTTCTTGACTCTGTAAAACTGTTCCCTCACTGGGTCAGGTGGGAGGAAAAAACCACAATTCTTTGTTTCCCAGGGACAAGCTGCACCGTTTGTGGGTGAGGAAAATGAAGTCCTAAACAACCAAAGACACTGTCATGTTACAACAGTGGATGCACTTAATCAAGGAAACATATTAAACGAGATCAGCTCACAGAGCTGAATCAATACGTGTGTTTTTGAAGTATTTCACAAAAAAAAAAAAAAAAAAAGGCAGTATGTAAATATCCAATCCTACTACCAGGCTAGGATGGGAAGGTGGAGGAACTCCTCCAGTCCCCTGGAGTGAGTACAGCATCTCACAGCTCCAGCAGAAAGCTGACTCACAGACCACAGCCAGGCTGCCTGCTACAGACATCACAGCTCCTCTGCCTCAGAGTGAGTACTCCTCAGCCCATGTGCTTCTTTTGAATGGTAGGAAAACATCTTTTTGCAGTTCTGCAGGATTCTTTGAGGGTGCACAGATCCCCAAAACACAGCTCTCACTCAAGTCTGGCTGTAGGCAGAGTGCTAGAGGTGCAGTAGGAGCTTCATTCCACACACCAGTGGGTGCTGAAAGAGAGCCTCAGCTTTGAGAAGTTCAGTACACGCCAAGATCAGCCCGCTCAATATGGCAAACTCTTTTTCTCCCCCAAGGCAAGCAGTAAGTGTGTACTTACAAATAAATACACAACTTACAGCTTTCATTACAGAGCTTCCTATTAGACAGCATCCTGGTTAAAAAAACAGGATTGATGGGTGAAAGTTTCAGGTGAACTTCAAAGGGTAGATTAAAGTTTCCACTTCTTTAAATTGCGCACTGAAAGTTTGGGGAGAACATGATCTCTTGAGCTTTTGCTGTCGTGGGTAGGTGGGGGTGTTAAAGAAGGAAACTTAACACCTCAGGCCATTCTCCTGATACCATTTGCAACTTCACCATCTGCCTTCCCAATTGCAATTTTTTATTATTAAAACCAAAACTGTCTCTACAGCACTGGCTTCACTTCTTTGTACAGATTCTCCCATATTTTATAGATATAAATGTGCATGTACAGACACGCCATCCATACAGGAAAAATAAACCCACACCACATCTGTGCAGCACCTTCACCACTAAGGAGTTGAAAATAACCAGCTCAGTGAGTACCATGGAGAAGACCTCTGCCCAGTTGTCTGTGCTCTTTAAGTGGTGCCTTATCTGTTTTTCCACTCCCACCAAGTTATCAGCATAATTGCAGATAATTATGCACTCAAATACAGACCCCAGCTGCTTTTTCCAGCCTGGTTACAGGTAGAAATCATTAATCGATGTCACACACATTGGCATTGATCTCTCATGCATTATCCTCATTAATAAGTTTCTTCCTTTCTGAAGATAAAGAAATTAACTACCAGCCATCAATTATTCAGTAATACAGGTTCACCTTTAGACACGAACACAATGACACCTTCTGGGAAATGCTAGAAGGACCTGGATCTGGCAGTTTATTACAACCATACTGGATCATGGAAAAGCAGTGGGTTCATTTCATAGGCAGACACAAGTAAATAAAAAGGTACAGCATGGAGGCAACAACAAAATAGTCTGAAAATGTCAAACAGCTCAGCAGTTGCTCTTCATTAGCAGCAAATTGTGAATTTAAACTTTATCTTCCCATATAAGAGAATAAGGGTCAGAGGACCCTGAGAAGCATCTTTCTAAAAGAAAGCACAACTTTCCATGGGTGTAGCTCAATTGACAGATCACAATTCATGGAATTCCAGAGCTGTACCACACAACGGTTTGCTTGGCTCTGCTGTATTACAGGTGGCTGAAGAGCAGAAGGGGCAGCACCTGGCTCTTTGTGCTAGCTGCACACTCAGGGTGGCTGGGACCTGCCCCGGGAGAGGGGATATTTATTCCCTTTGGAGAGCACCTGATTGTGCTCGGTGGGGAAAGCTCTCGTGTGCAGGCTGAGATGGAGGGACAGAAATCAGAGCCAGGCTAAAGGGGGCCATCTCAGCAGCATTGCAGACCCACAGACAGGTCCAGGAGGGAACACAGCTTTTCCTGAGCACCAGGAATCGCTGGGGCAGTGTTTGCACCGCGCTGTTCGATAGTAGGACAGGCTGACTCTGGAGGAACAGAGTGGCCACAGGGACATTGCTTAGCCAATCTTTTCTTTTTATTCAATATTTTTCAGCTCTCTCTGAGCTCTTGCTGTTATCCAAAGTTTGCAATCCCTGCAGTGCCAGCTGTAAGTTATTGTCAAGGCAAAGCACAGCAGAGGGATGTCAGTGTCATTGCTGCCACCTTCTGACTCTCTGGGACCTCGTGTGCATTTCCCTGCACGGAATATTTCCCCACTGATCCTGTTGTGTGTTTAGCTCTTTCCAAAGCACTGAGCAGGTAAAACTCCTATTTTACCCGAGTTCCATCAGGTGCCATTATACATTTCAAGTTCTAATGCTTGGTGCTGCTCACTTTTCTCACTGAAAGTTTTCATGAAAGTTTTGCTTGATATAATATTAACCTGAATTAACACTATGCAGTGGGGATCTGGATGACATTTGTATCATTAGGCAGGTGTTCTGCACAGTTTTCCAGAGGATGCTGCCATTAAATGGGGATGAAAGTGCCAAAGGAACAGGAGCAGCTCCTCCAGGTAGGGGACATAAATTTGTCGCTACTCAGACAACTCAGAGATTTCAACTGCAATAGGAAACCTCGGCAAAACATCTGAAAGTGACAATATATCTTTATATCACTTTGTATCACAATAGCTACTACATTTGACAGCTATAAAGAAGGGACCATTCCAGTTAAAGACTACTCCAAGCTCAGTTTCTGGAACAGGCCATAACATGAATGAAAAAATTACTAATTCTAAAAATTTTTAGAAATATCTTGATATTTTTTTTTAGGGCTATAAGGAAGAATGAACAACTATGACAAGTTTAACTCCAGCTAGCATTATCTGAAAATCATGTTTTCCCCCAAATACATCAAAATTAGTATGACAAATCGCAGTCACTTCTTCCACTGCCTTCTCTCCCAGAAATTTCAGAATCCTGATTTGGAAGCTAAGGTTTTAGAAAGTACATTTTACATTAAAACAAAAAAAGTGTACCAGTATAAGCCATCGAGGTTAATAAATGAAACATGGCAGCCAGAGTTTTCTCAACCACTTCAAGCTGTGAAACTCTGGAAAGCACAATTGGTCAGAAAGGAAAAGCCAGGAACCTTCAGCACTTCACACAGCCAGGTGAACCTACAGCAGGTTTTTCCACTCTGCAGGTATAAAAGCAGAATCTGTCACAACACTACATGGATGTACCCCTGTACTACAGAACAGGTATTAGTAGGAAAAATTTCCATATCTACAAGGGTTGCCCAGGAGGGGGGGAAACACCATCCCTTCAAGTGTTCCAAAAATCCTGTGGATGTAGCACTGAGGACATGGATTAATTGAATGTGGTGGGGCTGCTGGGTTAACACAGTTGGACCTGATGATCTCTAAAGGTCATTTCCAACCTCAGCAATTATGTGATTGGAACTTCTCTCGGAAGTGCAAGAGGCCTAAAACATTAGGAATTGCTTTAGGAGTGAACTAGCTCTGTTAAAATTTATGGCAATGTGCATTAGCTCAGAGTAAACCATAAATTGTTTGCTTATTCTCATGAGCTGTACCCAGGGGATTTGAGCCCACATAAAGAAAGCAGCTGAGCATTGGCAGGAGGTGGAAGCCTTTCCTCACCCTGCACAACACCAGCCCCTGCAATGTGCCAATGAATTGTGACTAAAGAGTCACATCAATTATGCACTCAATTCAGGAAAACTTGGAAGTTTTCAGTAAACTATATGGAAAACTTGCAAATTCTACAGCTCTCATTTTTAATGGATTGCTTGTGAGGCTCATTTAATAAAATCTACAGAGAAATTTATAAGCTAACATAATGATAGAAAATATTTTTTGTTAGGAATTTACAGCAGCATTACAGCCAAGCATAAACTTTATCAGTTATTTGGAAAATTTAGAGTGCCATAAAATAAAAGTAATTAGAATTAGTGTATCTTCACTCTCCTCCTCCTCAAAAAATATCACTTAATTCCTTTTTAAGACATAGCCATTCATCAGGGTTCATTAAGGCCATATTTTGCTCTCAGTGCTGTGTCATTAACAGTCATTAGCAGAGGAGGCAGGAGCACAGTGTCACCCAGCAGAGCTTCAGCAGCTTGGCAAGCTAAGGAGCAATCTTCTCCTCAGGCCAGCCTGGTGGTAGGGACAAAGGACCTGTAGGAAACAAAAACTCCACTCACCCATTCCTTCACTATCTAATTCAACTTGCCCTCCTCCTTTGGCCCTCCCATCCCATGGCACAATCCACCTAAAGGAGTTTAGGTGAACAAATCATGTTTGTGGACACCCTCAAGACTTGCACAAGGGTACAAGGCCTCCCCAACTACTTTTCCCACATGATGATTCTTCATTTCCCTTATTCAAGAGCCTGAACCGTTCCATAAAGCCAAGCTCACCAAAGCCTCTGGTTCTGCCGTTTCAGTGGCCAGCTCATGTGGCCACTTCCACCAAAGCCTGAGGGATGGAGGCAAGGACTGCTCATATTTCTCTTTTCCCATTAATGTTCTCCTGATCTGGTTTTGCACAGTCCACACCATCAGCAGTTGCAAAATCTCCTCCAGCAAGAACCTACCTTTCTGTATTCCCCACTGAATTCCTGCAGCTATCCTAAATTCAGCTTTCAGAAATAGAATTCAATAGCTGACAGCTGGCCAAAGTCACAGAGTCCCAGGATTGGGTTGGAAGGGTTGGGTTAAAGCTCATCTCATTCCACCCCCTGCTATGGCAGGGACACCTTCCACTGTCCCAGGCTGCTCCAAGCCCTGTCCAGCCTGGCCTTGGACACATCCAGGGATCCAGGGCAGCCACAGCTTTTCTGGGCACACTGTACCAGGGCCTGCCGACCCTCACAGGGAACAATTTCTTCCCAAAATTCAATCTAAACCTGGTCTCTTTCAGTTTAAAGCCATTCCCTGTGACCTGTCACTCCAGCCCTTGTCCAAAGTCCCTCTCCAGCTCTCTTGGAATCCCTCAGACACCAGAAGGAGCTGTAAGGTCTTCTGGAGCCATCTCTTCTTCACACTCAACCTCAGGCTTCATACAAGAGGTGTTCCAGTCCCTAGAACATCTTTGAGTCCAGAGGCTTCCCTTCCCATGGCTGAGCAGTGAACAGAGGTGGCCAGCAGATACAAAAACCTTTTACTGGACCATTTGCAGTATTTAAGCCTGGACTTGATCAGGCTGTTGAGAGCTGCCTATTTCAGACAAGTGTCACGTGAATACATCTGTCTTTGCAGCTTCCTAAACAATCACACAAAGTGCCTTTGCCTTGGTAAGTGCTTGTAAAGCAATCAAGGACTGATATGATAACCAAATGTTTCTCTAATAGTAATTATGATCCTTTGAAAAAACGCTCCTCTAACACTAATTTATTTTCTACTTGAAAGCCAGCCTTGCTAGTTATTAAATATTCTCCTTCCTATCACAATCAGTAAATTATTAAAGAGCTGACCAGGCTTTGTTTTAAAATTGTTCTCTTATGAAGCTCCCTGATATATTTACCCTGAATACTGAATGATTTTGAGGCCTCGAAGGGCCCATGAATGATTTCTATTTACTACCTTTAGCAAAAAGCCTGTGTAATTAGCAGCAGGAATTTCACTTGAATCACAGCTACTGGTGATATTTCCAGCTTACTTACAAAGAGTGTCTTTAAAAAATAATAAAATAAAAAAAAAATCAAAACAACCAACACAAAGCTCTAAGCTTTTGATGGGAGAAAACACTTTAGCCTGGGAAGTTACTAAGTGGCTGTGCACTCAAAGATGTGTGGAGAATCAGTCCCCTGCTGGGAACCTGGCAAGGCTCTCAGTGCCCAAACACGGCAGCTTTACCACCTAATAGAAAATAGCATTTGAGAGGGCTCTCTGAGAGCACCTCACCTCAATTCCAGCCCTCCTGCTACGGCAATGTGTGCTGATCACACTCCCACTCAAACCAAGAGCACAAATCCTTCTGATTATCTACGTGACATATAGGCACACCTAAACTTTTTTAAGCTTCTTTTTCAGCTAACATCTTTTTATACATATTCAAGCACCTTATGATAGCTTGAATATGCTGAACAGAGCAGCATCATTATCTTCATTTTACAGACAGGAAAACAGACAGAGGGGTCAAATTCTCCCAACACACTGAAGAGGTGTGGAGCAGAACGGGTTTTAGAAATAAAACATGTAATTAATACCGTGTTATCAGTATCCTTATGGCTCACAGCAGTCAAACAAAACCCATGGATGGGAAATTTAGTGAATAATCATGGTTTCCTTCCAAAAACCCAGCTTTTAGTAAAAATATATGGAAAGGTTTCAAGTATTTGTTTAAAGCAGCTTCAGCCAGGCTGCCCACGTGCTTGATTCACTTGACACAGCAGTGGGTTGGTGCAGCAGCCCTGCCACCTCCCAGGGCAGCTCGTTCCAGAGCTGGATGCACAGCCTGGCTCCAAACCCCCCAGATTTGGGGAAATCTCTGCCAAAATTTGTCTTTATTAGCCCTGAGTAAGAATTGCATTAAACCAGCTTTTTCTGCAAGGTTTATCTGCTGAAATACCTCACTAAAAATCCATGAAAACCCCACGGAACAAGCGTCACATAAAAAAGCTAAATGTGAGGCAAGAAGTCCACAAATACATTTAGAAATCAGTGTTTGCACAAAGATTTGAGAATTCATTCAGTGTTTGTTGCACTCTTTCTATTCCTGGAAGTAAGCAAAGGCCGTGCTGCAGTGTGAAAACACCAAGTCCTGAGTCCAGGAATCTGGCACAGGATCCCCACCAGTTTGAGGGGATGCAGGACTGAATTCAGACTGGGCACCTGAGCAGAAAACTGCATCCTCAGCTAAGATTTCACCTCACCCTTGATTTAAAAAGAAATATTCTACCACCAATTCTCCAGCCAACCCTCATACATAAAAAAATTGAATTTAAGATAACATTGTACTGAAATCAAGACCATAAAAACCCACTCAAAAAAACCCCCACAAATCCAACCTACTCTACACCATGCCTACAAAACCCACCATGATAAGCAATAAGTCTCAAATCATCATTTAGGTTTTTATAAGCTTGGGGAATTTAGGAGTGCTTTTGTTTGTTTTAAAATCAAAATAGCATAAATCAAATTCATCTTGGTATAACACCACCAAACTCTGCTTCACCAGAAGAAAAAAAAAAATTGGTCCAGAAATTCTCAGCCTGAGAATTCTAGCTCAGTACTCAATGTTTTTGTAGCTGTAGTAATTGCTTTCTGCTAGAGCCAGAAATAAACCTGTTCAGTCTGCAGTAAAAGCAATATCTTAACAAGGGAAATTGTAAAAGCACAACTTCCAAAATCTGGGTAATCAGGGACATCTCACATGGGATGGGTTTGCTAATTGCAAGACATGTTCAAGTGGTTTCCAGTTAGGAACAGTTTCACCTCAGCCTTATTGCTTAAGCCAGGGCTGGATTTCTCCTCCTTTAGGCCTCTAAGCAGAACTGCCCCTGGGGAATTGGGGGAAAAATAAAATGCAGGTTCTGTAGTCCAGCACTTCCATGTACATGACACCCCCAGAACATTCTCAGAGCCTCCCCAGAGTCCTGCTTAATACAATTGGAGTTTCCCTACATGACAGGTGAACTATTTTAGCCTTAAAGCTTAGGCAAGGCAAAGATTAAATTTCACTCTCCATGTCATACAGCAACAACACAGCTTATACAAGGCAGAGTCTTCAACTCTGCTTCCCTCTGCAGATAAACAGACAAGGTTTCCTCTGAACTTGAGGGCACAACCATAGCAAAGTTTATAAAAATCCAGTTCACTCAGCAAGAACATCAAATTAAGCACTCCCAGTGATCACAAGCTGGTACAACCTGAACTCTCTGCAATATCTACTCTCTTTTCTCTCCAAATCCTAAATAACCGTGTCCCTGAAAATAAGCAGCACACAGCATCAGGCCTGGAACACGATCCAGTTCTGTCTTGCATGCATTTTGTGCTCCTTGATGTTGGGTGATACACAATTCCACTTCAGCACCAAAACCCAACACTTTCTAGAAGTGGATTGTCATAATCTTGTAAGAAACAGCAAAGACAGTTTCTCCCAGAAAGTCAAGAACACTTACATATATATTCATGACACTTAGAAAAAATAATTCAGGCTGGGAATTGAAAGAGACTCAGAGGTAGTATTAAGCTTCCAATAAATCCCAGTGAATTTAAAATTAATTCCCTTAGGTGACACTAGAAAAAAACTTCAAGAAGTGGATTTGCTCTAAAATAAGCATCAGATTTCATTGGCTAAATCACAGGTGGAATAGGTCAGTCACAGAATTGCTCCAATGCTCAGTTGCCTGAGCATTGTCAATTGTTTATCCTCATCACCTCTGTGGTGAACACAGAGCCAACAGCAGGAGATGAGAAACTGAGAGACTGTTACAAACTAATAGAGGACAGACAGTGGACACAAGGCTATAAAATGGAGAATAACTGATAGAACCATCAAAAGGCACCTGGGAAAACCCACAGCAGAAGGGCTAAATATGACAGAGTTGTTATTTTAATGTGTAATGAGATTTTTATCATTGGCATTGCTGCAGAAGAAGGGCAAAATTATTAATAATGACAGAAAAGTTCAATAAATATTTCTGGTTTGCATTTTGAGCGAAGGAGGAGGATATCACTTGTATCACTTGAGAAAGACAAAGTACTTCATGCTGCAGCTGCAATCAAGAGCAACTCAAAGGATAACAACAGGAACTCTGTGAAAGCACCCTGGGACATGGCTGACATGCTGGTGCTAATTTTAATCCATTTCTGAAGACTGATAACATCATACCAATATCCATGGAAGGCAAGGGAAGTGACTCAGCTGCACAAGAACTGGTTTGCTCTGGGCTAAATCTTCGGCAAAACAAAAAAGTGAAAAATGTGTCCAGCCATGTAACTGAGGGGAAATGATGGGACAGGAGTTTATAGAAGGTTGGGTTGATACCCCTTCCTCAAGCTGACCTTAACAGGTGTGAGGCTTTGAGTGCTTTAAGGTGTTAGGTTTAATAATGCACACAATTCTCTAACAGATACTGCAAGCTACAAGGACTAAATCAGAGCAAGCAATAGGGAGTCGACTGCTCAGTCAGGAGCTGTGATCAGAGTTCTGCCATGAGCTCTCCAGCAAGGAGCAGCTCAGGGTATCAGATGTCACCCTCTTATCAGCAGGCTGGGGTGAAGCTCAACCCCTCCACTGCAAGGTTTGGCGAGCTGGGAGATGCTGATCAGGAAGGTCTGTCCCACCCAGCAGCCTGGAGGGGCTTCCACATGGACACCTCCAATCCCACACCAGGGCAGTTCCAGCCTGGGCTGCTCTAGAAATGGCAGGAATATTTGTGGAATGGGGGATTCTGATAAGGAGAGAAGTGGAGAGGGATTAATGGTTCATACTCTCAGTAAAAATACCAGTGATAAAGCACAAAACCAGTAATAAAGCACTAATGACCTGTGCCATTTCCAAGCAATAAAGCTTTCCTGGATTTATGAAACAGGAACGGCAGCTCTTCCCACATATGTCAGAACAGAGTGATATGGGTGGGTTTAAAACCATTGTTCACACTCACTGACAATGTTGAAAAACATTATAAAAAGAAGTCAAGATGCTATAGAAAGCATCAGAATATTTGTTTTAGGGCCAGAAAATGTCTCACAATGGAGAATAGGCAAGAGATCACTTGGGTTATTTTATCAAAAAGATTGAAAGGGACTTGATTACAAGGGTGTCCTTGGGGATAAGATACCAGCTCCTAAAGAGCTTCCTAATGTAATAGAGAGCAACATAACAAGGAGCAATGTCTGCAAGGCTAAATCAGACAAGTTGAAAAACTTGGCAACTTTTCTCCTCTGCCCAACCACAATGAGGGGGAAAGAAAATGAAGCAAACCACAAAACCTCAGCAGCATTATTTCCACCACCAACACCATTAATAAAAATGTTACACCACTTGAAGCAGTGAAATAATCATTGGGGATGCTGAAAGACCAAACTCACACGGCTGAGCTCTTGAACATGGCACACGGCTGAATTTATAAAGATACCTGTCTGATGGAACAGTGCCACAGAAAGGACAGCATGAGAGGTATCACCTTGATTAACTAAAGTCCTTTCCAAATAAGCTAAACAGGATCTTTAAATCCTGCATATGGGTTTATTCTCTTCTCTGGCACAGTTTGTAAGCGCACCCTCATTTGATTTCCTTTGCCCAGCAAGCAGCTTTTGCAGAAGCAAAATGAAAAGGAGCCCATGACATTTCCACACCTTCCTGAAGACACATTTTATCCAGTTAATGCCAGCCCAGTGGGAAGGCTCCCCAGAAATGGCAGGTGATAATGAGCAATCAGCAAACATCAAAGCTCCCTCCTCAGCTCTCACCTGGCTCACTGCAGTGCCTGCACAGCCCTGCTCCCCATCAACCTTCTCCCCCAAAGCCAACTCAGCTTTCTGGGAGATGAGGATGTGTCCTGAAGGCTTCAGCTGAGGCCCTGGAGCAGATGTTAACTCACCGAGGTCTGTTACATCTTCCAGGCAGGTCTTGTTTTATTTTACAAGTCATTCTGAGTCTTTCATAGCATCTTTCATCTGAAAGGCTCAAGATAAATTGCAAGCCCTGAATAAGCACAGAAAGATCTATTCATGTACCTTTGTTCTCCAAATTCCTTCTATTCAAACCGGGACTAAGGAAAAAGATTGCAATTTCAGGAATACATTTTGGTAGGATACAAGCTACTCTCACTAAAATTGAGCCTTGATCAATCAGTCCTTCCTCCCTCTGTCTCAGCCTTCAGATGTGATGTTGCACAAACCAAGTTCCAGGTAGGAGCAAGTCATTAATGTCAGGCAAGACCACACAGTTTGCACTGCTGAAGAAAGTTCCCAGAATGCCAGCACAGACTTTATTCAATCCTGAAGACTCTCTAAAAAGCATAAAAACACCTGAGCCTGCACCTGTAAGATCCCTGCTTCCAGCAGAGCTAGAATCACCAGTGATAAAAAATTTGTAGGGTGGTGCAAGCAGGGGTTTCCAGCTAGTGGCTTTGTAGAGTTCTCCCGATCCAAGGAGGATTCCAGATGCATCTCTAAAACACGATTTAACATGCCTGGTATCACAGGCACTGCTATTGTAAGATTACAGGATACACAATATAAAATAAATGGCAAATTGGTGACAAATGTGAGAGTAGTCCCTTGGATATTATACACTCCAGTGCACAGTCCAAAAAAAAAATAGTGGTATTTCTGAATTCTTTTTAGAACCCCATAAAAATCCACTAGTCTTTCAACTGCACTCACCTCACCAGGGGTACAAGAAGTTCTGTTTGCCATTAGCCATTTAAGCCACCCAAATTAACAGTAATTGACTTAGAAAAGCCAATTTACATTTCCAATTGCTCTAGGAAGCAAATTTAAACCTTGGTCAGTACTTGACTGATCCCATTCCCTCTGAAAATTTGCATTTCAGACACACCCACCACTCCCTGCACCCGGAGCAAAGCTGCTGTGAATGAAAGCACAATTCTTGTAGCCAGGGCTGAGCCTGAGGTCAGCAAATTGAGGGACACTCCTCTAAACCAGCTTATCTTGCCCCAAAACTTGAAGATGTTCTGTAAATTATTGAATTAGAGGAGGATAAGACAGGCAATTATTCTCGGATAAAGCCCAGCCACTCTAACTTTTGCTGACTTCTTGAACTCCCACTTGAGTGGAGGTTAATCTGATAGAATCCCCAGTGATGGATTCACACAGTCCCACCAGCAAGGGCAAACAGGGCCCTTCCAGAGCGAGCTGTTCCTGCTGGAACTCTCAGTAACAGGCACTGAACACAATTTGCTTCTCCCAGGTCATCCCTGTGCCAATAGAGAAGCAGCAAGTACAAGATTTGGGGGGAACAAGAGTAAAATGGGCAATGCTGGGAGAGAAAACTGCCTGGGGAATGTGGGCAAGACTCTGGGCTCCACCAGATCTGCTGTGTCTTTAATTATTTTCCCACATAAAAAGCAGCGAGATAAGTCATCACTTAAACTGGCAGAGCTTATAAAAAGCAAAAGTACATTAAAACATAAATTATAAGGACAATGAAAATATATAGTGCGTGGTACAAGGAATCATTTGGCATCCTTAAAAAAATCATCTAAATAAGCATCAGGAACACTGAAGAGTTACAACTCAATGTAATCCATAAAGAGACATTAAGTTAGTTGTGCTTACAGTCTGTGAAGAAAGCAGTTAAGATTCCCAGGCTCTTATCCAGCATAAACAGTGCTGCCCCATAGACTTGTTTTTGCCTGGAAAAAAAATCTATAGTTTCTTTCCTCACCAATGAAGGAAACATAAAAGAAAATGGTCAAACAGTTAATCTATTAAAGAGGCATCTAAATACTTGAAACAGATAAATCTGACAAGTACAAGAATTTTTTTTTAAAATGGTTAGAGGGAAATAAGACTCAGTTTGAGAAAAAAAGTCATTAGGAAGTGTTGATATTTTAAGACATCAGATTTATGCGAGAAAATTAAAAGGAAAAACTGAAGGCTGCCTTAAAGCAACAAAGGAGGAAGCGTGCAGCAGGCTGTCACTGAGACTTTCAAGTCCCTTTTATCCCAGATGCAACACTAACACAGCCAAGCAGCTGCTGGCTGTGAGATGGGGTGGAGGAATCACCCCCACAATCTGAAGGGCACAAACACAGCCATCAACTGCGGGGCAGTTACTCCACTCCATATTCTGCCATTTAATTATGTCATTAATAAAGCTGATCTGTCAGTGATACCAGGATACTGTGACCCAGTTCAGACACACAGCCACACATCTTTATAATTCAGTGTGCAGCTCCACGTATGTTAAAGACACAGAACAAAAACTTGCAGGCAGTCCTTGGTGCAGGATGTTGTGCCCACCCTTGGTTCAGTTGTGCTAATGGGGAGTAGAGCTCTGTGCAAGCTGCCCATCGGCGCCCTGGCCTCAGGCTCAATTTCACTTGCAATGGCATTTGCAGCATTAAAGCACCAAAAGGGTACTTACATCTCCTGCTTTAATTTTTGCCTTGCCCTGACTTCAGAAGGCACAGAGGAGAATAATCCAGCAGCACAGTGCAGCCTGCATTAGTCAGGGTCTGGGCAATTAGCATCTTTAATAAAACTGCTTGAGGATAAGGTATATTTGGAGGCTAAAAAAATAAAATTTAAATTATCTAATTTTGATATGCTCAGGATTCAAAGCAAAGCTTCCTGCTGTCTTCAAAGCATCACTGAATGTTAGTAAGAAAAGTATCAGTGTTTCTTGCTACAACATTCATTTATTACCATCCATTCACTCATAAATATCAGTGTTGTTCCACCCTCCCATTCCTCCTCATCCCTTTTGCACCCCCACTCCAAAAAACGAAATATATGGCCTTTCCTAATGAACCTGGAGTGATTTTTCTACAGCTGGAGACTTAAATAAGGCAGAGTCCTGTAGCATCATGCAGTGCAAAGGAAAAACACACACCAGAGTGCATGCATACATTATAGAAAACAGGCTAGGTGTAATACAGAAGTCTTTATGAGGGTTAGATTTATTCCTATTATGGCATAAAAACCAAAAATTGCATTGTGTTTCTAACAGAAAGCACCACTTTCACCTGGCAATGTAAATCCTACCACCATGGAATAGCAATTACAGAGCTGCACAGGCCTCCCCCAATGTCCAAGTCCAGCAGCAGAGGAGGGTGGAATTTATTCCAAACTACAGGGCTTGGAAAATTTACTGAATCTATCCCACCTATTGAATTGTCATAAAGAGCTCTGTCAGCCTGATGACATTCATCAGATCAGCTTGATCTGGCAAATTTATACATTATCCTTTCTCTTTTCTTCTGCTAGCAGAGGAACATGACTGGGGATGGAGAGCAGACACACAGAAATAGGCACATCAACTCCTGAGCTCTTCTAATCCAACCACAGTATCAGGAACAAGAAAAACAATAGTAAAAGGCCTGTCATAGAAATCAAAGCACGTTCCAGCAAAGCACTCCCAAATTCTGGTAGTGAACAACATTCCTGCTTTCTAGGAAGGAGAAGAAGAAATGAGAACTATGATATATGGAGATAGGGCCAAGATCACCCCTTGCTCATCTCTCCTGCTGTTTAGTCAGGTTAATTATGAAAGAATTGCCTGTTGATTAGCAGTGCTCTTTTGAAACTGTGACAAATGACACTGAGATGATTTTTAAATGGCCTAAGAAGTCAAATGCCTTATCCATTGGCAAAGGAGAGCAACTGATGGCTTTAAAAGAGTAAAAATCTCCAGGTTTGGGTCCTGAGCACCATGAGTACCACAGTAACAGAGCCAAGCAGCATATTCCCTCACCCTGGGGAGCAGTGGAATTCCCATCCCTGCTGAAGTCACAAGGGCCCCACTGAAGCATTTGGGGCTTCTCTGTGCCACTTCCTTCCTCAAAATGCTCAATTTACTGCAAGACAGAACAACTCCATGGAAAGCAAGCATGAGGATCGTTATCACAGGAGGATGATAATGATGTTTTCCCAGCCCATTTTAAGTTTTCCTCGTGCATCAGAAAACTCTGCCAGTGAAGTATTTCAGCACCCAAGCTGTTCTTTAGCAGGACAGAACACCTTCAAAAACACTTTACATCTGCAAAATTCTGCATTGGGCATTTGCAAAAAGCAGTATCTTGGGTTTTATACCAACTACATGGTTTTGTGGATACACACTGACCATGGCCTGCCTGGACTGTGAGTGCCTGCAAACACCAAACCTTGCTCCATGTACAAGCAGTTTTTGAGATATGGAGGCAGGAGATACCAGCACACTGCTCAAACCTCTGGGAGATAATGCCCATGTGCACATTCAGTTTGGCTGTAAGGATTTCACACAGAACAGAAAACCCATCCAAGGGAAGTTTTCCAACAAACATTTTTGATAATTGCGTACATGGCAGGAGGAGATAAGAGGGGAGCATGAAAGCTGACTGCAGTTATCAGGGAGGATGAAACAGTTTGAAACGCTTCCAGTTATGGAAGTTCTACTGTAAGAACTTTGCCATTTCAATTTCTCTCGTACACTTTATGGTGCTCTACATTTCTGTGAATTCTTATCTCTTCAGCCCAGTGCCACAGGCTACAGGTCTGGAACACAGCCCAGCTCCCACTTTAGTCAGCAGAGAAGGGAGGGGATGCATCTCATGTCATAGCAGAGCTAAGCACTGCCACTTCCATCCCCAGAAGACTCTGCACGATCTTCTGGCTCACCAAGCAAATGTGAGTCTGAGGGGCATCTTCTTCCAGCGCTGCTGCCACTTCTTCCTCCATCATCACTGCTGTTTAATTTGTCTGAGGAGCCCCAGCTGAGGAACAGGATAGCAGCACAGCAAGTTGCTGGCTGCCAACCAGAGAAAAACAGCTCTGCAGCTGACAAAAGCCCAGGGTCTGTCACTTGCTCCTTCAGAAGAAACCATTCCTGGCTGGCTGACAGAAGCCAGCGAGAACCTTCCATCACAAACCCACACCTCTCCATAGGATGCAGGAGGTAACTCACACCAAGCTGGCTGCCCTCATGTTTGCTCTTTGGTCAGATGGACTCATTTTTAAATAGCGCCTTTGGTGGGGCTACAAGTTCAAAACTCGACAGGATCTGCTTGGCACCATTTCCTTTAAAGGCAGAATAAGCCAGTGTCACACTGCTTTATAGGCTAAAAATTGTAACAGCTTCCTCTGGGGGCTTCAAATTAGTCCCCACATTCAGTTTTCTGACTACAGCCCTGGGTTGGATTGGTCACACAGCCTCCCCAGCAGCTGTCAGGCTCTGTCACCACTTCCTGATGCATGGAATAAGGATAATTCCTCCAATACTTGATAAAGCTCTTGAGATCCAAGTGCTGTTTTATTATTTCATTAACTTGGTATGCAGAGGCAAAGTTTTTCCTCTCTTTGCAGAGTTTGCTGCTTGCTGATTGCCACATTTAACTCCTACTACACACAACTCACCCAGGTCACCCTTCCAGGGGTGCATTCTGCAAGGAGCTAAAGAACCAACTTGAAATAAAAGTAGCACGAAACAATATTGAGGAGAAAGAAGCAAAGAACTGAACAAAGTAAGTGTCCTTGTAATGCCACAAAATTATAGTCTCACTCTTCAGTCTTTGTCTCCTTTTGTATCCATGCTCTTGGGGAGAGCCGAGAGAAAGAAAATAATTGAATAAGTGTCCTTCCTAAGATGCTTGCAGCACAACAAAGAGCTGTGTTTTAATGGCTCTGCTCACCCTCGTGCAGCCCAGCTATTTCAGACCCTTCAATCTGTGCTGGCACCACACAATCGTGACTCAGGCTCTCTCCTGGTGTAAAAGCCCCTGCTCGGGTTACAGATTATCGTGTTCTTTGCTGCTCTGTAGCTCCTGGAACGCACCACGCAAACCCAAGGAGAGGATCCAGGCTCAGGCAGGTGAGGAACTCTCCTTTCAGTCAATGCAAAGCTAATAATTTTCCTAAGAAGCAACAGCACTCCAAATTTTTCTTGACATTTTCATTTTCTGGTTATACACAGACAAAGCCACCTCTTTAGAGCTACAGAGAAAATGTATTCAGTACATCAGAGCCTATTTTATGCGTGGCACTTTAGCACTGCAGCAATCATTACACTTAAGGACATACTATCAAGCAGCTTAATGCCCCGTGTGTTATCCATCCCCCTTCCCACAGCCATCCCGGGCAGGCCCACACGCAGTGTTTGCTGCCTAATGGGTCCCTCTGGGATGCTTATGGATTTCTCCACAGCACAAAGTTTTTATTTCATCAACACAGTCCCCCCTTTCCCATGGCTTGTGCTGTGCCTGTCAGCTCCCTCTTGGCTTGGAGTCACCAAACCCCTGCCCTAATTGAAGGCCACTCTTTAGTGCCTGCCCAGTTCTCTGCCACTTTGTCCAATTTGTTTCCTCGTGAGGGAGCACTTTTTGCCCTGTCCTCCGTGAGCAGCATTCCCTCAGTGGCCTGACACAAAGTCTATCCCATGATGTATTGGCCTCCAGCTCTGCTCCTCTCTTTATATGCTTTAATAATTCTATATTAGGGAGAAGTGACAATATAATCCTTGGTTCAATTTTACCATGGCCATATTTGAAAGTCTGTAAAGGTTTTTAAAGCTTGTCCAGCATTTTAAAGACCAAAACACAACACTTGCTCTTAATAGCAGCTGTACAATCTAATTTGTGGCTGATTGACTTTGAACTAAATGAAGTCAAATCAGAATATGAAGTGAGTTAGTCAATCAGGTGTTGGCACATCAGGAAGTGTTGTGGGGTTTTGGCTTTGTGATTTTTTAAAAATTATGAATATCGGCTTATACAATACTTGCAAAAGGGAGGCATTTCAGAAAACTGGTGCTACCTCCATGCAAAACACTGAGATTCTTGAATTCTAACACATTCCTGACCTTTTCTTAACCAATTAAGCACACCATCACTGGCACCACTGCAGCACAGGCAGCAGACCTGTTGAGAACCTGGCCTCCAGAGTTTCCTAGTTTGTTAAACACAGCCACAGTGACCAAACATGAAATCCCACCTGCAGCCCCAGATCCAGCACCATTAACAGAGACACCATCTTCTTCTAGATACCAAATATGAAGAGGAGCCAAAGCATTTTTCCCAGTTCCTAGGATGTTACACCCCATTCCCAAGACAAATACCTTCACCCAGTGTATATTCAGTCAACTTTACAGATAATTCAAAAGCAGCACAGCTTTGAATGCCAAAATTTAAGGTAGGATGTATTCCTTGGATGGATTATTCACCATCACTCCTTACATGGATGGACAGAATTTGTCATCCCTGAGGTGTTAATCCAGGTAAGTAATCAATGCCTCTTCTTTGATTTGTGCCATTTCTGTACTGGTCCCACCTGGCACTTCTGGGTCAGTTTTCCATGAGAAAATCATCCACCAAAGAATAGATCCCTCTCCATTCTCCCCTGAAAATATGCACCACAAGTCAGCAGGACTTGGTGCTACTTAGATCCCTCAAACAGGGTCAAGGCCTTTTAAACCCAAACACCACCTTCAATTTAAAACCTGTTGTACACTGAAAATATGGATCAGCAAGAAAGAATTATCCAGTGAATGAATTTTAGGAGGAAACACAAAACTAAAGAGCTGCAAGAACAAAATACAATGCAGTACAGACAGAGCTGAGAAATACCTGGTCACAGAAGTCCAAGGCTTAAATTGTCTCATTAATGCTTAATAAAAAATAAATAAGGACAATCAGGACCCCCTTGGTGGCCTGAAGATGTGCTCTTCAAAGGACAGGGAGCACGAGCAGCTTAGAAGCAGCTGCTGTAATCTCTGTTACACATCAAAACAACATTAACGCTGCTCCTGGGCTGCACTTCTCATCAACCTGCAATTTGGAGAGGTGTCCCAGATTTAATACAGGCCTGGGAGATTACCCAGCACATCCTGCCTCATCTGTAATAAAAGAAGCTGCTGTTATACCTTCTTTCTCCCTGTAGTGATGATAAGCCAGCACATAATCCTAAGTGTTGGGGGTAGGGATCTGCTTAGTTCTCAATTAAGGGATTTTTTCCTCGGATTTCTGCTGGGGAAATGTGGCAACAACAACAGGTTTGTACCAATTCTTTCCTACTTAGAAGTGTTCAAGACACGACTTGGGAAAAAAAAAAAAAACAAAAAACCAAAGTGTTTAAATTAAAAAAAAACTTTCCCCAAGGCAAAACATCCCATTTTGAGGTTCAGAATTCCTCCTACAGCTGAAGTGATCAACATGAAATGTTCATCCTGCGATACAAAAAGAGGGAAGTTGTGCCAAGTGCACATTTTCCTGAAAAATAGATTCACACAACACTGTGTCTCCTCCTGCTTGTCCACTCACCCACCCAATGCTCCTTTATACCAAGAACTAGGGGCTTGGGTGTGCAGGACAACAGCTCTGGGTACAAACTTAACACATTTATACAAGTGTTTTACAGTTCTGATCAGGGATACCCCCATCCAACTGTAAAGGAATAAGGAATGGCACCAAAAAAGCCACTCTTGGAGCAGGCTGGGGATGGGCAGCATTTAAAGCTGACCCGTGGTTTCAATAAGCACTGTGGCAGGGCCAGAGCACAGCAGAGACACTGCACCCAAAGGGGAATGACACCTTAGAAGTCTCTTTTCTGGTTTCATCAGGCAACACAAACACACAGAGCTTGCCCAAAAATCCCAGACAAACCAGCAACCCCTCTGAGGAGCTGGGGCCAGGCAGGTCACACCTCCCAAAGCCCCAGCTCAAACCAACTCATTTCTTTCCTGTCCCCCACCTCTACTTGGGACAAGGACAAGCCTTTTGAATTTTCTTTCCTCCTGCTTTCACCTCATTCCACAGCACAACGCTGCAGCACCCTGCCACAAATCCCAGCCTCCCTGCTCTGAGGCCAGCACCACGTTCTCCCGCTGTCAGCACCAGGGCATCTGTGCTCTTCAGCTTCCTCAAGTGTGCTATTCTGAGCCCTGCTAAGAAAAATCCATGACTTTACACCCTGTCTGAGCCTCAGCAGCAATCACTAACACTCCACATTTTCAAATTTAATCTCATTTCTGATTAAACTTTCCTCTCTGCCATTTGTAATCTCACTCGGCGGTGCACTTTGTGCGGCTCAGTATAAATATGTGCTTTAGAATTAAACTGGTTCAGCAATTTTGACAATGATTTCTTGGAAATTAAGCCGGGACAATTTGTTTGGTTGAAGTGGAATAATTTGAAACATATGACAGAAAGGCTATAAAGTACTGTGTGGTGTAGCACACTAATAAATATCAGCAATTCACATCTCCTTTCTGCCTGGTTGTAGGGGTTTTAGGCAGAGGGTTGTGGCAATGTGGAATCCTCTGACCAAATGCAGAAAGAGCATTTCTGCTTAAACTCTAAACTGCAAAGCAGAAGACCACACAGAGGCGATAAATATCTCCTCCCAAGGAACAATCTGATAATAAAAGTTTAAAACAGGGCTGAACAAGAACCAGAGGAAGAGCTCTAAAGGCCAGGCTTAGCCCCAAAAATGATGACCCCAAACCCACATTATCTCATTGCTCAACACCTTGGTCAACTACACTGGATCAGCTGAAAAATAATAATATTTTTTAAATCAGGAGCTCTCCTCCAGCCACCCCAAAATCCATAGCAGCAGGAAGAAACACAAAGAGCCTCAGCCATACAGCTCCTCCTGCCCCCAAAGCCGAAAGTTCCCCAGGAAGCCCTGACACACATCAAGGCTCTGGGGAGCTGTGAGACAGAGCTTTGCCTCATCCCTCACGAGGGACCACACTGCTGAAGTCCTCAAGAGATTCCTCAGCCTGGGAACATAAAGATTTCATCGCTCCCATGGGAAATATTACACACATGATTAAATTTAAGGAAAATTCTTGCTAAAGAACTTCTTCCCAAGTGCTAAGCCCTCATGCCTGTCTTTGTGTGATATTTCCGGTAACTACTTCCTCAATTTCATGACTGCTTAGTTTTATAGCAATTTCTTCAGTCATTCCCCCTAATTTTAATTCTTAAGCAATTTAGCAAATGTTATTTTTGCTAAAAAAAGGTTTTCCTCCACTCTTCTTCCTCACACACTTTCAAACTCCCATTCTGTCTTCTCCCTTAAATTCTTCTGTTCCTTAGCCCTTAAGAATCTCCATGTTCTGTTTCTTCTTCACAGCCTACTTTATTCCTACATGTTCTCAGTCACCCCCAGACATTTCTCTGGTGGCCTGACCCTGCCACATCCTGACTCATCTCAGAATAAACAAACAATTCTCCCCACTCAGCACTCACTCAGATACTTCCTGCAAAGTTCACAGCACAACACCCTGACAGACATCACTTCTCTGCAGAGCTCATCACTGAATATTTAACATCCACTTCCAATCACCATCGCTCATCTGAGATTAACTTCCAATGTGAATTAACACAGCAGGGGCAGAGCAATTAACCCAGGACCTAAGGAATGGAATGGGTGAATATACAAGGGGGTAGTGTGTGTTCCATGGTGATGCCTTGGAGAGGCTACCTGGAACAGAGGCTAGAGAGTGAAGAGAATAATATGGGTATTTATTAAAGGCCTTCAATAGATTCACCCTATCTATAGATTATATTCAATAGAATAGAGGCAGCCAAAAGCCTCTCAAAGGCTACACCCTAGAGGGACAATGGTCACGAGTTTTTCAGGCAGACCTAAGTTTGGTCTGTTTGCATATAAGGAGTTAATCCTCCAATTACAGCTTTATGTAATGGAGTCACAATCCCCCAGTTCACTCCTCCCAAATTCACTTTGGGATATTTGGGGCCTGAGGCTGTGAGGTGCCCTTGCATCTCAGGCCCAGAGGGATTGTTCTGTCTGACCAAAATGAGAAGACCGTTAACCACACTTTATATGGAGTTCAGAGCTATGCACTAACACAGTACAGGATCTGAAAAACGTAAAAGTTAAAATCTTAAGGCATCAATGGGAGATGGAAAAGGAGGAGCAGGATGACGGGCCAGAGGAGGGGCTTTCACTCCTCTGCAAGCTGCCAACAGCTTCACCTGGAAGGCTCAATGTCCAAAGCAATCTCAGCACGAGCCCTCCCACTGCCTTTCCTGAGCGCTGACGTGTGTGTGGCTCCCTGCTCTCCAAATGAATCAGCAGCACTCATGGGGAAAGGGAGGAGAAAACACAGGGCAAGAGCTGAGCATTCAGTGCGGCAGATGGAGGCAACAATGCTCCATCCCCCAAAACAGCTATCGGAAAACCAACATAGTCCCTGGTGCTGATCCCAAAGGTCCTCCTCCTCCCTCCCCACCCTGCTGGCAGCTCCCCGTGCTGAATGCACAGGGCAATGCATTCCCCAGGTCCCTACACACATCCCCTCCCACTCAGCTGCAATAGTGATGCACAGCAAGGTGGTCTGCTCAGCAAAAACCAGGCGTGCACAGAAAGCCTCAGCGCTGCTTTCCAGGACTTCAAACAGGAGGAAATCCTCAGATCTACTGTAAATACTTCCTTTAAAATGTTTCTAAATTGCCACTGCCCTGTGGCACAGATTTTAAACACACCAAGCCAGTAATACCAGGGATCTTTTCCGCCTGTCATTCAAGGTTGAGCTCCCATTCCTAAATGGAGCCTCAGAAAAGTAAAGAAAAGGTGCATCCCTAATGAATATTGAAATACTCGGATTTTTTTTCTCCACTTAGCTCTGCTCTGGTGGTCTACCGATCTAGATATTTAACAGCCTCTTCTAGAACAGCCAAATTGCAATTTCTCTCCCCATAATTAATCCAAGGTGCTGTTGGACAAAGTAAAACAAAGGGACTAATTTAATCCTAGCTGAAATTTCTCCAAAATTAATAACAGCATATTTATAACACTATTGAGCCACTCTCATTACCACTTTTTTCCATTTTTTTTTTCTTTCAGTGCTACTGAAGGGCTTCGTAATTAGTTTCTAAAGAGAAATGTATACAATAAACAAATCTTGGCTTTTTGCTGTGGTGACCATTTTCTTGGACAGTGAGAAGATTTAAATTTCACTGAAGTCATCTGCAGAAAACACCCATTCTGAACTACCTGAGCTGGTGTAAAACCCAGTTATAATCCCCACACACCTTTGCACAGTTAAACCAACCATCTTTCACAAATACACCTCCAAAGCCCCCCCGATAAGACACACACACTGCCTGCAGGCATGAGGAGATATTTTTCCAACCCTGTGAAGCAGCAGGAGAGACCACGGCAGGGCCAACGTGCTGAGGAACGTGTGGGAGGCAGCAATAACAAACTGACACCAAGAAACAAGGCTGTAGCTGGAACAAATGGAGCTCTGGGGAGAAGTTTGGGGGTTTCTCTCTGATCCAACGTGCCACCCCACCCACCACTAAGACCCAGATTTGCCTCCTATCCCTCTGGCATGACCAAGCCATCCTGTGCAAGGGAGGCTTGAATCTGGGTTACCAGAGCTCTTCTGAAAAGAGCTTTTATTCTTCAGCAAGCACCAACAAGACCTCATTTCCAGCTGGCAGAAATTATCCAGGATGGAGCGAGTTTCTGTATTGTCATTATCCAACAGTGTTTTCTCACTAGACACCCTGATTTTTCAAGTGGTACAAAACATTTACTGGGGCCTGCGTGAATACACTAAATTATGGCTTACCTAACAGCACCACCTCCTTCTAGCTTTCCACCTTCAGGCCAGATTTCTGTAATTTAGCAGTAACACCTCATCTAAGGCTTGAAAAGCTTTCAGCTGGCTGAGCAGAGGCAGCAAATAAAGAGCAGTAAGGCTGCAAATATAACCAAGCTGGGACTCAATTCAGAAAGACAAGGTAGACTTTTGCTCTCCAAAACTCAGAGGTGCACACAGCAGACTTAAACAGGCTACATTTTAATTTGCTTCTCTATATCCAATCTAACAGCAGTGGGAATTCCCTTAACTCAGGCCCTCATTAGTCCGTGTCTGCTTTAGTCACACAAAACACATCATCCCTTTAGGAAATGGTCTGGTTGTCCTGTTCACTTCTTGTTATTGTATGATAGGTCAAATAATCTCAGTATCTCTCTCAGTGTCCCAAATCCATAGTGCACAGAGCTGGGCTCTGAGAAGTGTGAACTAATTCAGTGTTATCCAAAACTTTGCCTTGTGTTTCCCTTCCCCTGTGCCACAGGGTCTGAGGTTCACCTTCTTTTTGAGTTTCACTTTGTTTTTCACTGTATGCTCCTACATTGGAACACCAACCTCAGCTCAGGATTGAGAACATGTTTAAGAACTTTTGTCCCAGTCCTTATTTTGGTGCTCACATCCTGTACTTAGACCCAGCATTGTACTACCACAAGGACCTGTGGCAGCACAGGTCACACATCAGCCAAAACTCCATTTACAGCCTCACAACCAAACCCTGGGTGCACCTACATCCCACCCTGGGACTGGAGCCCCAACTGTTCGTTCCCCCATGTGAGTTGAACCCCTTTCATATTGTGTTTAATCAGAGGAGAACAGAAAGAGGGATGTTCTGATAGGGAAGTGAGTTAAGTACCTTGGCTCTCCCACCTGGCAAACCGCCCTCTCTGTCTGTGTGCAGAACACAGGATTTCTGTTTACCCATTGATTTTTAAATAACATTTCCCAACCTGGATGCACAGAACAGCTCCCTGTAAATCTTCCTGCTGATGCCTTCCTGAGGCAGCCAACAGCCTGAACCAACAGCACTACCAGGGGCCGTGACCTTCCCCATCCATCTTAATTAGGTATTAACTTCAAAAGGCTTTTTGCTACACAGCTCCTGCCAGCATCAAACAAAAAGACAAACACCAGCCTTGAGTCGTCAAAAATGTAATTACAGGGTCTCTTGGAGAGGTGGCTCTGCCTGCTTCTCTGGTGTTCACTCCAGGAATTTATAGCAGGGAAACAGCACTTTAGCAATACTTAGAAGAGCCCGACAATGAGAAAATACACCAAGAGACACTTGCACAAAGTACAGCTTTATCTATCTCAACAGCCCTATCATGAGCACTCACGTTGCTTATTTAGTGCTCTCCCATGGAGATTTTCAGATGTGCTCTACCTCTTCCCTTTGATCAGCACAGGTATGGGCAGCCCATGGAGACCCTGCAGCCCAAAGTGTTGGCACCCATCAATCCATTTAATTACACATCTGGGATGAAGAAAAGGATTCAGGAGAAAACGGGTTGTCAGATAAAGTCACAAGGCACCCAGAGCTCACGAGTGCATTTGCCATCTGAGCTCCTTGTTCACTACCAACACAGTCCCTGCACCTCACACACCAGCAATGCAAAGTGGCAGCAGATGCCAAAATGTAGTGAGGAGCTCCTGCCAAATCTTTGGCATCCAAGGTACCTCAACCCACAAATGAATAACTCATCTACCTTGCATTCTGCCTTAGGGAAGCTGTGCTAATAAAAAAACTTTAAAAATAATTAAGTTAAAAAATCCTAAGCTCCTCTGCAAATATGGTTTAGTTCACCCATGAACTACTGTGACAATATCAAAGTCCTGCTCCTGCAGACACAGACGTAAGAAAGCCCAATAAAGCAAACCACAGAACAGTAACCTTGAAAAATCAGGACTGGAAAGTTGCCTCCTTATACAGCATACCTGATGCAGAAGCAGATCAAAGGGCAGCCACAGGGAGCACGACCAGAACCGACTACCCAGGAAACATCTCAGCATTTATGGCCTTTCAGAGGCAGCATTTTGATAAGGGAATATTTAGAGATTGGAATAACCAGAGGAACATTGTTATTCCTGTGCCCCTCTTTTGCCTTGATGGGGCATAAGAGGGGAACACAACTTTTTTTCCAGCCCACCCAGCCCAACAGGGGTTTCTCCCCAGCATCAATATTTTTCTGATGAATATTTCTGCCTGATGTAATAATTCTCATTTGTCTTTCCACAAACACCTTGGATCTGCAGTGTGATCAAAGCACCAAGGACACTGGCATTACCAGTTTTCCTGTTTTTAGGACAAAGCTAACCAAGCACATTTAGCAAGATATCTCAATATGGACTACATCTACATGCCTCCACCTTTTATCCACAGAAGCTCAAGCATTTGTACAACAGTACTGAATAAAATGATTGTTTTCTGACAGAGTTGAGGCAGCACGAAGTGCTGCTAACCCACACAACAGAACAGTGACATTTGTTCTTACAACTGAGAAACAGCTCTGCTCCACAGAGAAGTATTCAGGACTAAAACGTCCAAATAAAACATGGCCTTGCCTTAAATCTATTACTTTTCCCTATGCTAATACATTAACCAACGTTGTTTATATTACATGAGGCAGAGATTACAATGTGAATCACAAGAAACCCTCATTTTTCTTTCACCTGATGACTTCAGAAAGCAAGCTGATGTCACATGAACAGCAATAAAAACGTCAGAACCAGGCAATTCATCATTGCAGCAAAGTGTTAAAAAATAAGCTTCCCCCATACACGTTTTCTCCTCTTTTAATTTTAAAAAACTTCTTGCTACTCCGAGTTATTTTGAAGCTATGTCTGTTTACTCTTCTGCCAAGTTGTTGAAATACTTTTAGCACAGACAACAAAAGGAAACAAATTATTTCACAGAAAACAGAATGAGAGCATTTAATGCTATAGTGAAAGCCAAATCAACAGCTCCTATAATAAATCTTTAATCCCCTGAAAATGTTCTCTTACAATAGCAGCACATTGAAGCAAGGAAGCAACACAACTCGAGCCATTCAGCTGACAGTGCAGCAGCAGAACCATTCTCATCTGACACAATGCCTGCAGCTCCTTGCTCCAAATGGGCAGCCATAAAATAAATGGGATTGTGGTGGCAAGAACATCACCTGCAACCATCAGGGTAAGAGAACTCGCTGTCCAAGGCTCCCATGGAACAGCATTCAGGTGGATTGTGGGCACTCCAAAGCCTTTGAGGGGGTGCAGAGCAGGTTCAAGGGCAGCTCAGAGTGTTCCGTGTGTTCTGCTCTGAGGAAGGGGCACCCAGCACAGGGGGCACAGCCGCCACTGAGCTGTTATCAACAAGCAAAGTTATTTAAACCTTCTCTTCGCCCCTCAGAGGCAAAAGAATCTTCCAGTGTCAACTCTGGTTCCTCTCAGTGCTTTGACCACTGGATAAAACACCCCTCATTTCCCCCTTGTCCTGCAGTGCCCTTGAGGAGCCCAGTGCTGCTCTCTGGTGCTGCACCAGGGGCTCTCTGCAGACACACTCCAAAGCCTCTTGTGTCACCTGAGCTGCCAGCCCTCCCTCTCAATGTATGTCACTGCCCAGCGTCTCATGAGGCTTACAGACACCAGGGTTTGGCTCCAAAAAGGCTCTTGGTGCATCTCTGCCAGGACAGGATGTTTATCTATGTTCTCGGGCAAGTAAATTCTGCCACACCGGAGTTTAAAATGCTTGTGGCCCTCAGAGGTGTCCAGAGACAGAATCACAGAACCACGGGATGGTTTGGGTTGGGTCAGGGACACCTTCCACTGTCCCAGGCTGCTCCAAACCCCAGTGTCCAACCTGGCCTTGGGCACTGCCAGGGATCCAGGGGCAGCCACAGGTTCTCTGGCACCCTGTGCCAGGGCCTCCCCACCCTCACAGGGAACAATTCCCCTTCTGTATATCAAACCTAAATCTCTCCTCTTTCAGTCTGAACAGGAGTTGGGATTCAGTTTGACTCCAAGTTTTGTTGAATTCTTACAAGTCACCAAATTCTATGTAATAAATTAAAAGGCATTAATATAATTCACCTGGCTGTTCAGCAATTCTTATCAAAATTCAGATCTCCACTGATGACAGTAATTGGCTTCACGGCTAAAATAAAAGTACAAGGGGTCTGCTGTGGGGACTTTTTTTCAGGAGGGTTTTTCTATTGGTTTTGGGAGGGTGATGGGTTTTTTTATTGGATTGTTTGGGAGGCTTTTTTTGTAGAAGGCAAAAAAAAAAATTCATAATCATTAATATCTAGGACACAAGAAGTTAAATTTGCCCAAAAAATGTCAGTCTCACCTCTTATGGGTGGGATGAACAAAGGCTCAGGTCACTGTATCAGTCTCTATTTGTGGAACAGGAAGATTTTTGTTTGTTTTAAAGAAACTCAGAAACACAACTGAGCTATTTACTGAGGTCTTGCAGCCACACTGTCACAAGGGCTTTTAGTGCCAGACTGAGCAGGACTGCAAAGGAAAAAGCCCTTGTGATCTAATCACCAAGTGCCTGGAAAAGATGGTTTTCAGTCTGTACTGAACACTATTTGATTTTATTTGACCATTTTCCACAAACCAAATCAATATCTCAGAGCAAACGAATCAGTCAATGCACAAAACTTTTTCAATCATTGTGCTGAAGGAAGGGAATGCACAGGAAAAAGCCTTCTCCTTATCAGAGCAAGTGCTGTGGCACAAGGAGCACACAATGGGGGCAAAGCCACATGTGGAGAGTTAGTGCCCTGCCTAAATTTAACAAAACCCTCTTTCGAGGAGTGGGGTGACAGAAAAGCCTCAATGACATCTTCTCCAAGTTATTTGTGGGAACTCTGTACCACATTAAAAATGTTGAGCTATGCTAGGTTGGTTCTTTGGCCAGGCACCTCCTCCTCTCAAAGTTCCTCTCATTTATTTAATTTCACAGGCCATTTGATTTTTCCATCGTTGTTTTCATGTTTGTTTTCTTTTAATTAAATAAAAATGCTTTTTTTTGTGCATTTTGAGCTTTTTAAGAAATGAAGTTGTTGAAGCTGTTCTTTGTTATCTGTGTATTTTCTGACAGAAGAATAAAAAGCTCTCCAGATGAGTATTACTGACAAAAATTAAAACAAAAGAAAAAAGGTTTTATTGTTAGAGCTAGAGACATCCAGTTCCACTTAGGGTGCTGACCTTGATGGATACATAGCAAGTGGGACTGTTTGCCAAAAAGTTTTACTTTCTGAGACAAAAAGGAATCTGCATCCCCAGAGATCTTGGTTGGCATCACTTTCATGCTGACAAAAAACTGCCGCAACTATTCCAGGGACCTTAAAAATTAGAGATTTTGGGCAAATCCTCTTTGCTCAACACATGAGACACCACACCCAGCAGGCAGTGGGTGTTGAAAATGGAGCAGAAATCTGCAATAACAGCACAGCTTTGCCTGCCAAACCTGTAGGACACTGGCACTCAGGGTAACACGTCCACAAACCATCATTCTCTTCCCAAACAAACTCCTTCCCATCTCAAACATTTCACAGCTGCGTCCTCAGGATTAAAAGCAGGAGCAAAACCACATTGCTGACATTTTTGAAACATGCTTTTCCTACACTGACAAGTGTTCAGGTTCATGTCCTTCAGTGTGGAAAGCCTGTCAATCCTCACTACAAAAATGTGTCTTTGAACAAATTTTGCTCATCTCAGAGAAGCCCAGTCTTCCCCTGGGATAAGCCACCTTATTTAGAGCATTTAACCTTGATTATCCCTGTGGTGCTCTTCACAGGTGAGGTGCTCACCTGACCATCAGTTCCTTGCTCCAGTCCCACAGACACTAATTCAGGGCACAGACAGCAAGGCACGTCAGTACAGAGCAGAGGAGCCACCTCACAGGAACAATTCATTCATGGTTTCACCATCCCTCCACGCCAAGTCATAGCTATCAATCATCCATGCTGATTCACTCGGCAAATTCTTCTGCTAAGACTCACTGTCCTCAGTTTCAGACACCTTTAACTCTCAGCATTCTCTGCAGAAGTAGAATAGTCCTCCTTTCTAGGATTTTACCTCTAAACCCCCCATGTGGAGCTGAATCTCAGCCATTAAGTGGTTGCTAAACACAGCAAACTTCCTTTATAAATGCATGGCTGGAAGTCAAGGCTACAACCTGTTTGTAAAGCTTTCCCCAAAAGTTGTTTTAGTTTCTCATTACCAGACTTTGTCTTTGGCCCAGGACCATCAGACTCAGCAATTTATTTCTTTTGTCATTCTCAAATCCTCTCAACAGGGACCAGCTGGTGGCTTATCCTCTGCTGGCACACACAGCCCTGCCCTCACCAGGGTGTTCAGCTCTGCAAAGTGCATTACCTCATTTCAACAAGGGAAGTCCCCATCCCAACACTTCAGAACTCCCCCATCACAGGAGGCCACTTTCTTCCAAGGCAAACTGCCTTGCTTTCTCTTCACTCCCAGCTTATTTGCATTAATTTGAAAACGCAGAGTTTAGACTTTTACAAGGGTCCAATTTTGAGGTATTTATAGCACTGGGCCACTGACAGCTTTAACAGCTTGGTGGAAGATGATCACTAAAACCTTATGACACTGCAAACTCCCCTAAGGAACTTGAACACCTTTCAAGGGGCACTTTTAGCTTATTAAATTCTTGCTGTCTATTCATAAACCTTGCACAAGTTTTGGCTTCTGCTGCTAAGAATTTCTGCAACTCTTGTGGCACCAAGTTGCTTTCTGCCAGCAATCACCTCTGAATTTTCATTATTAATGCCACAGACAGGTCTGTCCTGCAGCACACACCATAATGAGATTTGTGCTGCTGCTCTTTAAATCAACTCCCCTGCACAGAGTCTCAGTCTCCGAAACTTGAAATACCCCCAGTGCAGCCTGTCTGTGCAGGCACTGCTCTCGAGATCCTTCACAGCTCTGCACTTTCATCTCCTGATTTCGGGGGTTGCTGCACTTCTGAGGAGGGAACAGCTTCTATTGCCAGACACACTGAGGACAAGCTCAGTTCTGTTTGTCATTATTTCCTTCTCGAGCAGCCTGAGAATAAAGCAGCAGGTGATTACCCACTCCTGATGACCATCCCACACTAAGACCAGGATTTTCCTATGGCTGAGGTTTTCCTCATTACCAGCAGGTTCATTGGGCTACTGATCATACTACAAATGTAAAAAAGATCACAATCCCCTTTTTCTCTCCTCCCTTCCCTTTCCAGACCACACAGCATCACTTCATCATCCTGACCCTCCCTTCCTATTCATTAGATCTCATCCATGCAACCCTGCAATTCCCACCCAAACCATGGATCTGGCCTCAGAGCAGTGCTTGGAATTAGCTGCTCCATTCCATACATCGAGCTGCCAGGACTGCAGTGAGCAAACATAAAGGCAGGGGCAGCGAGGCTCGTTAGCAGAGCACACACAGTTGCTGGGAGCATCTCAAAGATGAAAAGAACCATTTCAAGCATCACATCCCATCAAAAATAAACAACAAAAAAGGCAGCAGTACAGCTTGTCAGACAAAGTTGATTACAAATCAAGCACATTCACAGACCCAGGTCACAACATTTGGGTTCATTAGTAAGAAAACATTAAACAAGCAGTGGTGTTTGCTTTTTATGGCAGCAGAGTTGAAAACCAGCTTCTGAGTTTTTTGCTTTGGTACAGATCCCTGATGAAAGGAATCTATTCATGTTCTGTCTGCTTTCAAATGATACCAAAAAATATTTTGCCTTTTCTAAATCAGATTTCAAAACCTGATTATCTTAGTTTTAGCCACAGTATCAAAGCCAAGTGGGTGTTTAAATAATGAACAAGAATTTACTTGGATAGCCAGCAGATTATTCTATATTGCACTCTAGCCCAGAATAGACTTCAACTTCAATTTTTTTTTAAAATCATCCTTGAATCACAGTACCAGCAAGCAGTTCATTTAAATGTAGTAATTCTGAGAATCATTTCAGCTTTGATTACCAGGAAGACAGAAATATGGAGAGAGGTGTCAGGATAGCAGCTTGAGGGCATCCAGTCTACAGAAACAAGAGACAGTTCTCTAGGAAGACTTGCCATTATCCCTAAGAAAATACATTTCAACCTCCCTGGAGTCTTGCTCATCCTCCTCACATCTGTCTTAGAAGTCCAAGTTTAGAAGCAGTGCCAGTGATAAATGAGATTTCCCCTATGCAAGTTCTGTTCCTCCATGAACAGTTATATAAATCTAACAAAGGAGATGCTGGTCCCCCTGCCACCCCAAAGTCTTACAGAGCTGGGGAGGGGGAGAACAAGAGACAGACAAAAGAAGTAGAATTACAAAAGCTTACTGTGCTCACCCTAAACCATTGGGCTGTATTATTCCTGGCAAAATCTCACCATTTAAGGGGCACTTTCCACTTTAAAACCAGTTACAAAGCAATTCAAGTCTCAAAAAGCTCTCAAAGGAAAGAAGGGACAATAAGAAAAGCATAGAACATTGTTTAAGGAGGGGAAAAATCAAATATTTTTCTATTCCTCTTTTTTTCCGAGCCTATTTCTAAAAATTGAAAATTTGTTGTATTTGAATTCCAGTTTGCTATTCACAATGCAGAATTTCCCTTCCTATTGGAATAACTTTTTCTTCTGTGCTTCCAAATGCAGGTGTCAGCCCATGTCTACAATGTCTCCAGCCATTGCCTTGGCTTATCTGAAGGAAACTCTGGGGATCTGCTGTCATTTCTTACAGAGATGGGAGACCAAATCCAGCAGCACCCAGCTCCACATATGCCAAATAAAGGGGGGATGAGGGAGAAGGGGTAAAACCAGGAATTGCACAGCACACCTTGCAACAGGTCAGCACAGGAGCTCCTGCCTGAGTTTAGAAACTGTCTTCAAGTTATAAATATGAGTAAAAATCTCCCCCTATTTCTTTTTGTGTGAGTGTGTTAGAAATTCCTTTTCCAGCACAATTCAGGAGTTGGTTACTCCATCACCTGTCCCTCACTTGAGAGGGAGGAGAAAAAAGGGCTCCCAGTACAGGCACAAAAATAAAAATCACATGCCCAGGACAAGAAACCTCTGTGTGCTGCAAACTGGACTGAGACACCAAACTTTTCACTGCTCTGTCAGCCTTGGAGAAGCTCAGCTTGATAACCCAGAGTGAGAAACTTTGTTTGACCAACAGGAATGAGACAGGACTAAAAAAAAAAAAAGTTGCCAGCCCAGATAAGTTGCTAACAAGCAGCTGTCCTATTAAATCTTGAAAACCTATTTGATTCATAAGAGACTTCTTCCAATACAACATTTGAGAACTTCTTTTAAAAATAAACACCATAAAAATCAAAGTTACTTGTTGGCAAGCACACACACGGATACACTGAGGATCCGTGTCTTTGTATGGAAGGAAAGGAGATTTCTTACCCTTCACTCCCAGCCTTAAACTCCAATTGCCTACATGGGAACTTTACACCTTTCCTGGAAGTTGCCCTTTCAATAATCCTCAGTATAACAGAAGGGGCCCACAGGTAATTAACTCAGACTTTTCACAGCCTGAAAAGCAAGACAGGTTTGTCAAAATGATTTTTATTCTTATGGTTTATTATCTTGTTGTGAAGATTTTTATGAGAAAAAGATTAAATCACCACCCTGACGTGTGCATTTCATTAAGCCTCTAATCCTTAAAGAGTCACTAACACTGCTCACCATTGAAAAGCATTAAATCATCGTTCAGTCATATTGACCAAAATAATCTCCTAATTATTTCAGAGAGGAGCAGAGCACAGGAGATGTGCTGTAAATTACACCTCAAAATGCACAAAACAAAAGGAATGGAAAGGCACCTTTGCTTATTTTTGGTATGTGTGAACATGGGAAGGTAATAAATATATCTGTACAGAGCAATTCACTCAGGGTAGGTGGGAGTTCAAGGGGCTCAGGATTTGGATGGGGTATGGAACAAGTTTCAGCTGCAGCAGATCAGCCCCTCCCACCACAGCATCGAGAGAACTACAATGAGCAATGAATTCCAGGTGAGGATCATTTAGCAAATTCAACCAACTTCTGAAGAAAAGCCCCAAAAGCACAGCCAGTCTGTAATAAAAATAAATTGCCATCCACGCAGCTCCTAAAGGAGCTCCTGTTAGTTGGAAACGCGTTTAATTTTTCTCTGGTTTTACACCATGAGTGTAACTGGAAGCTGTGAAAGGCACCATTCAGAGGTTGGACTTTGTGATCTTGGGGAAGTCCCCAGGTTGGAGCTCACTTCTGGCTTCATCCCTTTCCTCTCCCGCTTTAGGAGGACACAGAGAGCTGCTGTCAGAAGAGCCCCAGTCACACAAACATTTTTCTCCCTGTATGAGGTGATGATTTCCACAGCTCCCCAAAGGCTTTTCCTGCCAGTGTCATGCACTCACACCTTTGCTGAAGACTCAGGAACAGGGAGCAGCTATCACAACCAATGCAAGGAGGACTCCAGCAAGGAAAGCCATGACTGATACAGCTTTGTATTCCATGTTAAATTTATTGCACCCTCTGTGACTGTAGCCATAAATCTTTCAAGAAGAGCGTGCTTCTTAAGCTCAATTTTGAGTATAATATTTGCAATTTAAACACCCAACGGACCAATAATAATTCACTGTCAACCTTTATAAACCCTTTCGAATAACTTGCATTCTCATTACTAGAAAGATCATCAGAAATGAAGAAAAAAACCACCAAGCACACTTAGAAGAACAAAGAAATCCCTCAAGTCAAAACATTAGTTCAAAGAATAACTTCGATATTTTTGTACTTTTTTTTAAACCAACTCTCTGTTTTATCATGATTAATAAGGCCCAGAATCACCTTCCCAACTAAATAGATGTGGTAGGATTCATGATGAGGCAGAGCTTTCAGGTAGATGCACCTATATCCCCTGAGAGGATTGAAGTTTAAAAGAAAAACAACACTTTTCCTTTGAGCAAGCACTAAATAGGCACAGCTGTAAAAGAGAAAACAAAAACAGAACTAAGACTGAATTTTGAAAGAGGCTTCTTTCCTACCACTGTTTCCCACCACACAAGGTCTTTGCAGGTTTGCTTTTATTAGAGAATCTCAGAATGGTCTGGATTGGGAGGGGCCTTTAAGATCAGCCAGTTCCAACTTCCTACCATGAGAAGGGAAAATCCAGGTTAACAAATTCCTGTCTTGCTGCCAACTCTACAGTCCCCACATCTCCTGGAAAAGCCTTTCTTGAGCCTCACTTCAGCAGGTTCCCCAGCAGCCACATTCCTTACCCTGATGCCTTGGAGTGGCTCCCTAGAACAGAGACTGGACACAGTTAAGAGAATAATGTGGGTATTTATTAAAGGCCTTCAATAGATTCACCCAGGGCAGCCAAAAGCCTCCCAGAAGCCACAGGAGGGGACCTTGAGGGGAAATGGTCACAAGTTTTTCAGGCAGATCTAAGTTTGGTCTGTTTGCATATAAGGAGTGAATCCTCCAATTACAGCTTTATGTAATGGAGTCACAATCCCCCAGTTTGCTTCCCCCAGTTCACTTTTGTTTCTGTTATTTGGGGCCTGAGGCTGTGAGGTGCCCTTGCATCTCAGGCCCAGAGGGATTGTTCTGCCTGACCAAAATGAGAAGACCATTAACCACACTTTATATGGAGTTTAGAGCTATGCACTAATGCAGTATGAAATTTGACAAATATAAAAGTTACATCTTAAGTTATTAAACCCACCCTCTACCCCGATTCCTTCTCTGCCCAGTTGTGCAGAGCATCACCTCTCTCTATCCAGTTGGGGCTTCCTCTGCCTTAAACACATCCCAGAGGAACCCTCTGCCCAAAACCCCAAGCAGCACCACCAAACGAGGCAGTCAGGGCAGCACTGTCTGTTCCAGGAACTTCGAACACCCCAACTCCCAGAGAAATTAGCAGGATTTGTTGGGGTGATGGACACAGGGATTTCACTTAAGAATGGGAACTCTGTGATGATCAAAAGATGCTATTTTTAAACATATTTTTACCTTGTTCTCTATGCTTTAGACCCCATTGGAGTGCTCTCCAAGCTGGATTTTCTCTTTAATTAACCAAGCTGACCTGAAGTAAGTTAGACTTATACTTAATTTCCTTCCAGCCCACATTCCTTTTGATAAAATTCAAAGTATAGAAAGGCAAACACCACTGGGTACATGCCCACAAGCCTGCACCAAAGGTAGAGAGGGCTATAAAGGATCAGGAATTCTCGTGGCTTTGAGGCAAACTTTCCAGACCTCTCCCTTGGAGCAGGGCAGTACAAAAGACTAAAGCAGCTTTTGAGCTGAAAAAGTCAGGTTCTAACAGCATGGAAGTCAGACTAATTAATTTTTCTGTTACAGCAAAAGCACAGAACATCAAACTAAAAGCAGAATTTTAAATTTTTCCCAATATTTCCCCACCAGCTTTCCTTACCTAGTGAGGCGAATCCTCCTTCCAAGCCTCCTATAATGTAACAAAGTCCACACAACCCTCCACAGCTCCCTGAGAATGCACTGTTTCCATGATCACCAGCACCTGCATCCCTGTTCTCACCTGAGTTCAATTTCCTTTCTGATTCCCTCCCCTTCCCTGCACTCTGCAAACCTCCCTCCCCCAGCCCTGCACAGCTGGTTCCTATAATCGCACCTGGGCGCTCTTAGAAAACACAAGCAAGACAGCAAGAGGATTGATTTCTTTTTTTCACAGCAATCAGAAAAATTAGAAAAAGGCTTATAAATTAGGAGAAATAGGAGCCTAATTTGTCTTTTGTATAATCCAATATTTTTATAGCCACAACTGAAAGCTCCTGAACTTCTCTACTCTGACTGGGAGCAATTAGGAGATTAACTGGAAACCACAAGAAAGATGTGCCATGAGACTGCTGCCACCAGCCCTCCCTCAGACTGCTTTAGTTAACTCAGATTTCTAACAGAAAACATCCAAAATGCTCATGGGATAAAGGGCACCCCATGAAAGTGTTCTCTTGTTGTATCCTGAAACATCAGCTCACTCTAAAAGCCTCTGTGCTTAATTAACATCTCACCGGGCTTTTTTTACTTAACTATATTAATTGGGATATGAATGGATAATAGAGGCCATTACTTCTGTCTGGAAAGCTTTGCCCTCACTCACAGATTGTCCCTTTTTATTCACACAGACTTTTCAGAATGCAGCAAACCTATGAGGTTCTCTCCCTTCTCTGCTCTGGAGATGACAAACCAGGAGTTTTCCAGTCTCAGATGCCTCTTTGTGGCTCTGTGGGGATTTCCTGACTGTGCTTTTAATTGTGTTTTAAGAGAGTGGACAAACACATGATCATTTAATTGTATTTTGAACCAAGAGGACAAACACATGATCATTTATAAATAAGAGGATCGACCACAGCTGCCAGAATGCCCATCCTTTGCCATCACATTTATTCCTTGGAATCCTTGTCTCATGGGACCAGGATACCTGCAAATACAGGGTCACTCCCCACTTCCAGGACTTGGGAGTCTCAGACAGGGTGAAGTGGAAGTTCTGCAAGCAGCTGGTCCAGATTTGCTCATTCTGCACTAAAACTCTCTTATTCCAACACCTACCTGCAGGTTGAGCAACTTCCCCCAGACAGAATTTAGGAATTAGCAGGTAGCTAAAAGCCTGCTCGCCAGGGTTCATTTGGCTTGCTAAGAGCTCTTCTGGAAAATGTAAGTGATTAGAGGGTCGTGTAGGGTGTGATTTACTCTCCTCATGTCACAAAGGGAGCACACAATGCCAGTTGACACAACTTTGGCACTGAAATAACTGAGTTTGCAGTGGGATGCTTTCATGAAGCAGCTTTCCCTATACCACAGATATATTAAAAAAGGTCAGTCAAAATATCCATTATTATTTCAAAGGCCTTTCTCACTTGGTTTAGTGTGGGTTCTTAGAAATTAAGCATTTTTTTCTGGTTTGTCTAAAAGATAGCAAGGATGGCAAGTTTTCTTTGTCCCAGTATCAAGCCTGGAGGAAAGAAGATTGTGTGGAGACCTCAGAGCAGCCTTCCAGCTGCTGGAGAGGGACCCTGCATCAGGAACTGCTGTGACAGGACAAGGGGAATGGGCTCAAACTGAAAGAGGGGAAATTTAGGTTTGATGTTAAGAAGAAATTCTTCCCTGTGTGGTTGGTGAGGCCCTGGCACAGGGTGCCCAGAGAAGCTGTGGCTGCCCCTGGATCCCTGGCAGTGCCCAAGGCCAGGATGGACAGGGCTTGGAGCAACCTGGGACAGTGGAAGGTGTCCCTGCCCATGGCAGGGGTGGTACTGGGTGACCTTTAAAGGCCCTTCCAACCCACCCCATTCTGTGATTCCAGGTACCCAACCAGGCAGTGACTGGATTATCTCTCTCTGTTCCCACTGTCTGCTCACTACTCAAGCTCAGTGCAAGAATGTGCCAGTGCAGTTTATAAACCATCAGCTTTTTTTTTCTTGAATATTTCCTTACACCCTTTATTTCTTCAGCCTTGCCCAATTATGGTTTCTTTATTAAATTGTTTATTATTACAAGTTCAGCCCTTGAGCCTTCTGAAAGAATTGATAAACCTCTCATTCACATCCACAGACCTTGAATCGAGGCTCTGTGATGCAAGAATTTCTTTTCCCCTCAGCCACTGTGGGAACACCATTACTAATTTTTACTCTGGCCCACAGCACTTGTAGCTGTCACATTTTTTCCAGACCTTTTTCTATTCAGCCACCCTGACAGCAATACCAAGAGAAGCTGTGGCTGCCCCTGGGTCCTTGGCAGTGCCCAAGGCCAGGCTGGACAGAGTTTGGAGCAGCCTGGGACAGTGGGAGGTGTCCCTGCCATGGAAGAGATGGAAAACTATGATCTTTAAGGTCCTTTCCAGCCCAAATAATTCTGAGATTCTCTGGTTGAACCCACCAGTTAAGAAGCCAAGCACAGGGATCCCCCCTCTCCTCACCTTCCACAGCCATGGCAGCACCAGCTCAGGACTGGCCAAATATTGCCCATTGCTAGCCCAAGGTCTGGCAGGGCAAGTGTGGAAGCAGTGAACAACCTGCTCCCCATGCAAAGAGAAAAAATGTTTTCTCATTTAGCACAGACTCAATGTGCTTTTTGCCTCTTTGCAGCAGAAAATCCGGTTTCATAAAAGTTCAAGTTTAATATCAGCTGCAGGCCTTCAGGAGCTATTAGCTGATAATTCTCTGAGCTTTTGCCTGCGACTCCCTGACCAGCAGCACTGAAATTATCAAATCACAGCAATATGATGGAAAACCTTTGCTGCAGCAATGAATTTCTCTCCGAATGGAGCAGGACACAGTTACTTACCTTCAGTATTCACATATGTATTAGAGATCCTATCACACAAATAAAGGGCCTGAATCTCTTTTTTATGCTGTTACAGAATAACAACATCAGCAGGCCAACAAATCTTAAGACTCTTACAAATTTTAACATTTCTTTAAAAAAAAAAAACCTCACACAAAACACCCAAAGTGCAAATATTTATGTTTTGCAGCCTGTACATTGATTTTCCAGCTGACTGTTTGACGTGTAGGAAACCAACTCTTGGCATTCTGCGTCCATGAAGTGGGGTCTCCTGAAATAAAACACAAGGTAACATAATTCCCTTTTACCTTTCAGTGTTGAAATTATGTAACATTTATTATTGAGATGTTTACATCAAAATAAATACTAAAAAAACCTAACCAAACAAACAAAAAAAACCAAACAAAAAAAAAAAACCAAAATAAAACCTAAATGCCTATAATGGAAAAATGAGGACATCACTCAATTGAAGTAATTCTTCATTGGCCCCAAATTTTACATATAGGCAGGTTTGTGGAGTTTTACCAAAACAAAGGAAGAGCATCAGTGAAAAGTGGGTTAATTGTGTAGGATGAAATCAATGCAAATACCTTTCAGTCTAAAAGCTTAAACTAAATTTTACCCCAGATTTTTCCAGCTAGTCCACCTTCAGGAATTTTCCAGGCTGGAATAATGAAGTACCAAGGCTATGTTTAGACAGAGAGGAGCAAAGGTGTAAGTTAAGCAGGAAAAGCAAGCACTCGCTGCTTTCTATTCATCCTCCGAGATGTTAAAAATAAGTTTTCCCTTCTTAATTTTGAGACGTAACCCTTAGGAGGCTCTGAAAACTGTAAATCAAATCTCCAATATTATTTCTGCAGGCATTCCAGCAGCCTCTCCTGGCTCTTGCAGGGTGTTTATTAGCACTGGAGCAGCTCCCTGTTTGCCAGTTCAAGGAGCACGAGGAGAGCTGATGGATCCTGTGCCACCAGGATTGGAAAGGGGGACTCTCAGGAGACTTGGAAGCCAGGCAAATATTGGAGAAGCAGCCCTGAAAGTGGAAGGTGTGACTGTGAGCTGTGTGATTAGAAAGTACAAGAGGCTGATTGCAGAGTATTTCTGCAATTCACACTCTGAAGCCATTTCCCAGCCAGTCCCACCTGACACTGGGGCTGCTGGGATGGGCAGGGCTGAATATCCTGGGCCAAGGCAGAGCCTGAGCACTTTCTGAATCCATTTTATTCTCCCTGTGGCCACTCACAGAAAGTTCTCAGTGAGGTAAATGCTGCTTTGCCCTGATTGTTCAGCACATTTGGGGTTAGGATGTTACCATTTCTATACATTTTCTTGTGCTTCCTGAACAGATTTTGCTCGCTGAATAGATTCCTGAGTAGATTTTTTGCTGCAATGCCAAGGCTTTGCTGAAATAAAGCCCCTCACTAAGTGTTGTACTGAGCAAGACACTGACTCACTCAGGAAATCCTGTGTTTCCAGCATGGAAGAGACTCTGTGTTAAACATTTGTTCAGAATGCAATTTTCTGAAATGTATTTTATTTTAGAGTGTCCTGTTTTGCTGTAGCATCAGTAAATACAAATGTCTATGATACATCTGGATTTGTTCTGTTTGGGTGTTTTTATGGGCCGGAGGGAAGTTCCTGGGGCTGAACCAAGGAGAAGCTGTGAAAAGAAAAACTAAGACTGAATCCTATTTTTCTTTTACCAACTCTATTCTCTGGGTGCATTTTAGCCAGGATGGCACCAGGAACAGAGCCTGACCACTCACCCAGTCCTTGAGCATGAAGGGTTTGCCAAACCAGAGATCCCTGCACCATCATCACTCTGGAATGGCTGGCGGTGGATTGGGACAGTTAAGGCTCTTTCAGCACTATAATCTTAGAATCCAAGACTATTTTGGGTGGGAAGGGATCTTAAAGTTTATCTTATTCCAACCCCCCCCCCGTCATGAGCAGGGAACCTTGCACTAGTCCAGGTTGCTCCAAGCCCTGTCCAACCTGGCCTTGAATGGAGGATGTCAAGATTTATGTTTTCTGATGGACGCACCTCCTTCAGCATAAAACCTGGCTTTGCAAGGTCAGCTCATTTCAAAAAGTGTAAAAACACCCAGTCCTGGAGGTGGATGTTGGGACTGAGGGGCTCTGCCTGCTTTTTCCAGAGCTGCTCATGCTGTGCCAGAGGTGGCATCCCTTCTGCATGAGCACATCCTCAACTCCAAATGAAGCAAAGCAATCTTTAAATTAGTATGGCAAGTCTGAAATAGATCAGCTTGATGTGGGGAGGAGGAAGATGTTTGCTGGGCCTCCCATCTTTTCCATTCATTTACACAGAGACACCATTCTCAAATTAAAACTGCACCTCTGGTCTGCTGTTTTTCCCTCTTCCTGAAATTCACAGTGTATCTGGACTGGATATCTGGACATATCTGGATATATCTGGATATACTGGGTATTATGGAGCATAAAGCCTATGAGGAGCAGCTGAGGTAATTGCGGTTCTTTACCCCAGAGAAAAGGAGACTCAGGGGGTCCCTATCACCGTCTAAAATCACCTGGAAGGAGGTTGGAGCCAGGTGGATGATCTGTCTTTCCTCCCAAGTGATAGGACAAGAGGAATCATGGGAAGTTCAAGCTGGACTTTCAGAACAATTTCTTCACTGAAAAAGTGACCAAAATTTGAAACAAGGTGCCCAGGGAAGTGGTGGAGTCACAATCCCTGGAAGTGTTCAAAAAACAAGCAGATGTGGCACTTCACAATATGGTTCAGTGAACACCATGGTACTGGGCCAAAGTTTGAATGTGATGGTCTTGGATGGCCAAAGTTGGATGTGATCTCTCAGATATTTTCCAAGGTTAATAATCCATGAACTTTATAGCTCTCTAGACAGGTGAACAGAAACCCCTTCCTGCAGTACAACCATGGAAGCTACATACATTTATTTTGAAATGCATATAGTGTGTAGATGTAGATGTGACTGATTACAACAACAAAACAAAAAAAAAAAAAATCAAACTTAGTCATAAATTATATCAACAGTGCTGCCAACCAGCAGCATTTAAAAGTCACGAGTCAGCCCTCACAAAAATATGAGGTATTATCTTTCAGAAAAATAATGTGTTCAGTTATTTATCTTCTGCTTTTCTGAGTCGTTAAAATGAATTTAAATCATCTTTTCAAGGCTTTGTTCTTAACCATGAAGTAGAAACTTACTTCTAGGGGGGGAAAAAAGCTGAATTTCTTGCGCTGGCAGAACTCCAGGAACCAGGACTTTAAGGGAAAAAGCCCAAACAAATATAATGTGTGAACCGTATTAAAACTGCAAGAGCTGGCAACATTTTGACATAATAGAGTATTTTTATGCCAAAACAACTGTGTGTGACAGGGATAAACTTGGCCACCATCACATTGCACCTCTCACTTCTCCCATTTAACTCTTTGCTGCAGCCCCAGCTCTCAGCCTCAGCTTTGAGCAGCTCTTTGTAGATGTTTTTCCTAAAGCAGGAGCTGCCGGAGCGCTCAGGGTCAAAGTCTGCCCTTGAGCAATGTCTGCAGAGCCGTATTTACAGATTGTACTAACGAGATATCAAAGCTCCAACACCAGAGATGGCTGAAAGTAATATAAAAAAAAGTCTCCTGCTAAAAGAAAACTGATGTAGAAGGGCACAGGGAAAATTCATTAGCTGATAGTAAAAAGAATAATGGGTTTTAGAGCTGATTCTTTAGGGTTTTTCCAACAGCGGCCGCTGTAGTAAATGAAAGTTGCAATATTTAGGGAAGAGCCATTCCAATGGGGAATGGTTCCCAGTTTTCAAATCTGCACATCAGTAGCTGCACGTGGCTGCCTCCAGATGCATTCCCTGCCTCCTTCCAGGAGATGGGATCTGATCTCACCAGAGTCCCTGGAGTTTAATTAAAGTGCTGAATTTCTGCCTCAGCTGGCTAAATGCAGGTTGTGTGTGTGGGTGAGGAGCACACTCCTCCAGAAGGACTCAGAAATAATGAAAGGGAACATGGTCATGTTGTTTTATTTACTCACACCCCACTAGTCACTTCCTGAGACATCCCTGACCATCAGAAGGAAAAACAGGATCCCTCTTCTTCCCCATAACTACTTTTCCTTCCCCCACTCCTGTTCCTGGGCATCTCTCTCAAAACTAGACCATAACTGGTACCTGCTCGGGGGTTTTGGGGATATTATTTGGAGTCTCTGTTCTTGGAGGTGATAGTAAAGCCATGTTTTCCCTCAGAAAGTTCCCATCCTGATGGCATGGAAGGATGGAGCATTTGCAATGAGCTGAGACTCAAAGCAGAGAGCAAATAAAAGCATGAAAATATGGTGTAAAAATTAACTTTTTAAAAAATCAGTCCTGGGTTGTCTGGGTTTTATAACTTCTAAAGGGTGTGAGGTTGATAATTCTGTATCATGGGTTTGTTGGGGTTTTTTTGCAGAGACAGAAGAGCTGGCAAGTAAAAAACTTGTAGCAGCCTCCACAAAGCACCAGCTAAGCTTTTCCTTGCTCCTTCAAAATAAGCTAATGCAGTGAAACAAAGGCAAAAAAAAATCTATTTGGTCAAATAATTCCCTTGGCTGCAGCACAATCGAGTATTTTTTAGGAAAATACAGCACTGTAAATAACTGGAATTTTATCAGGAGATTAAAGAAAACAAGCTCACTTTCTTCCCTAGAAGAAAATGAGCTAAAATATCATTGACAGATGGCAATCTGAGACTGGAATACTTTATTACAGGCTGATGACACAGTTTTCTCTCTCATATTTACAAGTGTAAAAGGCAGGCACCTTTTACACAGCTGAGTGGAAAGAACCTGTTTAGCCATGTGCTGCTGTTTGGTTCATTCCCCCCATCTCAGGCAAGAGAAAAATACTCTCTGTAATGTCACAATAAATCTGGTATTTATGAAAATGAGCCCGAGAGCCCCAGCCAAGTCAGGCACAGCTTCTCCCAAGGAAATTTAATCTTCCTGCATATCTCTCTCCATCAGTGCCCTGTCTCTGCTCTGAGACACAGCAGCCAGCAAAGCCCTGCAGCCCCTTTCCCTGCACGGTCCTGCTGCCTCATTTGGTGCTAAAAGTATATTCTGAGAGACAAATAAACTGCTTTTTAATAGACACCGAGCAGCCTTTGAAGATGGGAACCACAGTGACCCGTGGCACCTCTGTGGCTACAGAAATTTTCCTTCAAAGATGCATTTCATTCTTTCTCTCATTTCAGCTCTTGGGTGGTGGTACAACTGAGAGAAAAGCAATGAGAATGGAAGGGAGAAAAGCTTGATTTCAGGAGAGGGGCTTCCGCAATTCCTGTGATCCTTATGTGCAGCACTGACCCCTTCCCTACACCTCCTCTTTCACAACCTTTGACCATTTCACCTAATGTGACAAGACCCAGAGATATTGGTTCCTAAATCAAACATTAAAACAGGGTGTCAGGGTTAGGGAATGCATCCCACCAGCTCAGCTGAGGCTCAAGCATGTTGGGTTCAACTCCTGTCAGACACCAGGGAATCCACACCAGGAGAGCCTGAGCCTGACCCTCCTGAGCCACCAGAGCTGGCAGGAGCTCAGGCCACCCTCATTGTCCTGTCACAAAAAAACAGAGGGGCTGAAGATGAGGATGCAGGGACACAGAAACATTTGTGGGAGTGGTTAGGCACAAAAAAAAATAAAAAATTGTGCTTTTCAGCTTCAAAAAGAAAGAAGTATTTGGAGGTATGGTGGTAAATCAATCTGGTTGTGAACAAATGCAAACATACATTAGTTTATGTCTTGTTAGGCAAATATCACAGAGTCATAGAAGCATAGAATGGTTTGGGTTGGAAGAGACTTTAAAGATCATCCAGTTCCAATGGGCAGGGACTCCTTCCACCAAACCAGGTCCAACCTGGCCTTGGACACTCCCAGGGATGGGGCAGCCACAGCCTCTCTGTGCCAGGGTCTCAGCACCCTCACAGTGAAGAATTTCTTTCTAATTTCTAATCTGAATCAACAATCATGAAGTTAAACTCTGATTCCACAGGAGTTCCTGCAGAAAATTTTAACTGCTGGAAGGGATATGGTTGAACCAGTAAGCACAGCTTTACAGGTAACCAGTGAAGTCTCTAAGTCTCAATTAAATCAGTGAAAAAACTTCTGGCTCTGTGGGATATTTCCTCCCTGGATTTTTTAGCATCCTCATGTACAGCCATCCTTGGGGTGCCTCACACTGCCAGCTGTACCAAGCGACTTTATGCAGAAGATGTTCACAGCAGGAGATAATAGCAAGCAATTGAGGGCAAAAATAGGGTGGGATGTACAGGAGAAAAGAGTTGCAGCTCTTAACTGACCAGACAGAGAGGGCTGGGAGGAAAGAGGGCAAGTCATTAAATCCAAATCTTGGCTGATAGAAGATAGCTGTATCTTTTCTTGCAGGAAGGAAATAAGTCAGTAAAACACATTTTCAGCACTGCTGCTGTGCACCATTACTGCAATTATTTAGCAAAGAGATGGTTCAGTATATAAATACTGCACTGACTTTGGTAATGGTTCTTTTAATTTGTATAGGTTCGACAGCCCATTAAGGGCTGTGGACACAATTATTCTCAAATGATAGATTCTCTTTCATGAAACCATATAGGGGATTTCTTTTGCTTTCTTCCCCAGGATAATAGAAAATAGCAGAAGCTTGACATCATAATAGAGTTCAAGTGCCTTAGCAGTATATCTGCTCTCAAAGAATTATAAAAAAGCTGCAGCTAATGTACTTTCCTGTGTGCATGGCACAGGCAGGCCTGTTTGGAGCTGCTCAAATAAACAGGCTGTTTCCTCTCTTGTCCATCAATCCTGGCAGCTCTGGGGATGATATAATGCCATGGATTCCAACCCAATCAGCTGCTATTGCCTAATTATGCAAGCAAAACAAACCCAGACTGTTTAAGGTAGAAGGGGGAGGCGGGAGGGGGAACTGCCATAAAACACTGAGGGAAAGCTGTCTCCTCTTTTCAAACATGTAAAACCAAAGAGTTGTTTTCCCCTTAAACAGGAATGCTGCGGCCATGATTCCACAGACCTATTTACTTTTCTTTTCATAATGTGCCAGTCTGCATGCAATAAAGCTGTCAGGCACAGCTCGAGAGCAATAAATATGGGGAAAACTGTTATTTAACAGGCCAAGAATCATCTGTATGGTGTCACTGTGCATTCAGAGCGGTGCTCGTGTAAAAAGTCATTTTGCAAAATGACAATTTGTGTCGCATCTATTTCCATCTCTCCTCCCATTCCGTTTCCCTTGATTTTCTCAGCAGGAGTAGGGAGATTTCTGCATCCCTGCCCTGCTGCTGCTAAAGGAGCAGGTGCCAGGGCTGCCCAGTGCGCCAAGATAAGGGAGGAAAAGGAAAGGGCAGAAACCTGTAGGGCTCTAAGAAAACAGGATGGGAAAATTACTATTTTACCAGTCTCAGAACAGATATGTAAACCTAAAGATCCCATATATTCAGAGATAAAGGGAATGAAAGACAAATCCCTGATGCACAAGACCCTGGAAACATATCTGGTTCAGCTACAACTCACAGAAAGTGTTGGGCACAGGATTCCAGACTGAAAGGGAGAGAAAAATTCTAAAATCTTGGAGTTTTATATCCCACCACAGCCTGCATGCTCAAGCACTTATCAGTTCTTCAGGCCAATAAAAACATATATTTCTTTCTTTAAGAAACAGGAGCTTTTGCAGACTCAGGTATAAGAATCTCATCAAGCCCAACTAAAGCATCACCTCAATGTATGAATTTTATTTGAAACAGTTTCTCTATTCCCCTTTCCAAGGTGTTCTTCTCACAGCTCAGAGACAAAATTGTTCCAAACCATTCTGATGTAATGATTTGCCTTCAGAGACCACAGCCCCAGGAGATTTGTGATGAAGATTCCCAGAGGTGCCAGTGACCCAAAAAAAGTCACTCTGAGCCAAAACACCCCACGGAAGAGGAACAGGGACCAGAAAGATGCGTAAAAGAAATGAATTAGGGACTTAACTCAGTGTCAAGTCACATGAATGTGGTTTGCTGAAAGGAATAGGAATAAAATAATTACAGAGCTTCGATCTTCTGTCATGCTCCCACTACCATGGTGTGATTTGCTCTTTTGAACACCTACAGAAATTTAAAACCCAGTGTAGCATCTGGCCAACCTCCTTTCATAAAAAGAAATGGATTCCTGAAAAATCCCATTGAATAATATTAAATTTATCAATGATATATGGCAGAAATAACCAGGCAGTGTATGGATCTGAAAGCAGCCACCAGCACTGTTTGGTTCAGGAGTGATATTTATTTATGACCTGTGATTATCAAGTGATGGAATGACTGGGTGGCTTGTGTTATATCTGCAGTCACAGACAGCCAACTGTGGAGATGGGCTGGAGATACATGACATTTGATTCAGGACTTTCACAGCCTCTTGGCAGACCTCTTTTGTTCCGGGAGCATCAGCAGCCCTATAAATAAGTTATTGATTTTAATTTGTGGGCAGAATATTGTTTAATCTCTGCAAATCGCCTCTTGTTCCACTGTATAAAGTCAGCAGAAGGAAATAAAAGTATCAAATATCTGCTAAATTGCACTGAGTTAAAAAATCTGCCACCAGTGACATTTTACCCTTCAAAACCAGCCTTCTCCTAAACTGAGTTCCTTTTAATGGTGGCGGACAGGCCCTCCACAGAATGGCCCTAGAAACACTGTGAGATTTCAGTAACATCTAATAAACCAAGTGGTTTTGGCTAAACTGTGGCTCATCTTGGGGCATTCTGTGGGGTGTGGGGCAGCAGATGGGCTCACATCCCTGTGGGCATGCTTGCAGTGGGAGGGGGTTTGTGGAGGAAGCAGTAGGGTTCTGCTCAAAGGAAGCTGTGAGGACAAGAGTTCTTTCTCCCTGTGTCTCTTTCCCTGGTGGGTCTTCTTTTCCTCCCCTGGTGCTGCTCATTAAATCTCTAAAACACTGTGTCTCAAGTGACCAATTATCCACCAGCCCCAGAGCACTGCAGCCCAGAAAATATCTCAGTCTCACCTGGATTCAAACACAGAGTTTGAGCTCAGCCATGCTCACCCCTGATTGTGCCTCTCACTTGCAGTTTTGCCATGAGCAGCTGGTGTTTGGAAGTCACTGCCCTGGGAAGCTGAGAAGGTTTGTGATGGAGCTGTGTGACTGAGGACAGCTGTCCCCATGAGGGTGCACAGACACTTCTGCCCTCCTGCATGGCCTCCAAGCCCCCCATCACCACCCCTGACTCAACCACCAACCCTGCTTGCTGCAGGGGACCAGTGTCACCATGGCCTGTCACCTCACAGCCATCAGCGAGTCGCACACTGGGTTAGGTTGGAAGTGACCTTGGAGATATCCACATCCATGGGCAGGGACACCTCCCACTTCCTGGGTGCTCAGAGTCCCATCCAGCTGCTTCATGGGTTTAAAAAAATCCCATAAACCAAGTACTGACCCCCCTGTGTGGGGTTAACAGGCTCAGCTAGTTTGTTCCAGTCAGTATTTACAAGTTTTCTTAGTAGAAATTCAAAGTTTGATGCTGGGTTTGTGGTCTGTACATCAATATTGTATATAGAAAATAGAATCTATCACTTTTACTCTATTGCATTTACTTATTATTGCCTTTCACTTTGAGTCAAGATGGAATTGAAAACTGATACCTGGAAATTCCCACTGGAAATTCGCCAGCCCATTTTTTCCAGCCATAGCGTCAGCTATTATGATACCACATTTTCAAGTAACCCTGCAATTCAGAAAAGTCCTGTTGGGAAAAGCATTTTCAAATTAATCTTTGAAATTATGGCTGCTCATGGCCTTTCCCCAACCTGACTCATGGAGCAAAGCTTGTCTCCTCTGAAATTCTATTAAAAATGCCAGCCAAATAAACCCATTATAGCTATAACAGCTCAAATTAATGTCAACATGTCAGGACATATGTCTAATTTCAGTTTGGAGACTTGAAGATTGGAATCCTCATTACAGGCACCACCAGCTGTTTCCAAACAGCCTTCAGGTCTAGAGAGATTCATTTGAAAGGAGGAACATCAAGGCAGAGCCTGCAGAGCTGTTCAGATGGTGCATTAATTCCAGTCACTTGGCTAAATCTATGATTATCATCACTGTGGATTCAGTCACCCACCCAAACTTGCTACTGCTGAAGTTTCACAGGCCTTTCCACACATCCTTCTTCTCCATGGAGAGACAGCAATGGAAAGCCCTGGCTGAGACCTTCAGGAGGGATGGATGGGCACGAGGAGCTCAGCTGAATGAGCAGGGCACCCTCTCTGCCCTGCCCAGCCCTGTGCCCGTACCCAGCTCCTGATCTGGCCAGCTCAGGACAAAGGAGCCTCTGACAAGGACTGGAATGAAACTTAAAATGAAAGTGAGAGTATCAAACCCCCCAAAGTGTGTGTGTGCTCTGGGGAAGGGCTGGAGCACTCCTCTATAGTCACATTGTCTCTGGGACAGAGAGCAGGGCTGAGCTTGTACCACAGCACTGCTCAGAAACTTGTCACTGTTGAGCCCTCTGCATTGGTTGCTATTTAAACACAGACCTTTCACAGATTTCCTGCCATTTAGCTCCGGGTGACATAAAGGAATGCAACAAACAGGAAGGGAGATGGATGGGAGTTATGTGAGATCACAGAGCTGTGCATACCCTAAGCGTACGCACGACCTGATTCTTCAGACAGCATGCTTATAATCACTGCCTAATCTTTCCTCTTCTGTCTGTTCTGAATTTTATCTGTATTTTTAGCCAATTTCTCCCTCTTGATATGCAATCTCCAAAATAGAAAAGTAAAGAAAATCACACTTGCCCCCTTATCCCATTGTATCTCACTGCTTTCAGGAGAATCCTTGTTTTGTTTTTTTTTTTTAGGGTTATACACATTTGCTGCTTCTGAATATAGATTTCCAAATTTCTTACTGCTGAGCCTCTGTGTGTTCAGTTTGTTTTGTCAACTTCAAAAAAAAAAAACATTTAAAAACATTTTAAATGACCTTTTGACACAACTGAGACATGAGCGTGGATTCCACTGTGTGCAAAACTTCCGGGACTCTGTCAAAACCAATATTTGTTGTTCTCAGCAACATTTCAGTTATTCAAGGCAAACCTGAGAAACGCTGACGAGTGCAGAAATCTCAGCTGAAACTTCAGTTGAAACTTCTCACACTGAAGAAAAGCTTCTGTACAAATTCCAGAATAAAAAACATCAAGACTCCTTCTGAAGTCATACTAGAGGAAAGAATGAAATACTGTGTGTTAGGAAAAAAGGGAATATCTAAAGCCTTCATCTGGCCCATTAATCATGCTGGGAAACTGCTTAGTTATGGACATGGAGTTTGATTGGGAGTAGAATGTGAAATCATAGAATTACAGAATTATGGAATGGTTTGGGTTGGGAGGGACCTTAAAGCTCGTCCAGTCCCATCCCCTGCCATGGGCAGGGACACCTTCCACTATTCCAGGGTGCTCCAAGCCCCATCCAACTTGACCTTGGGCACTGCCAGGGATCCAAGGGCAGCCACAGCTTCTCTGGGCACCCTGTTCCCCACCACAACCAGGAAACCACCAGAGCAGCTCTGAGCACTGCCATGTGTGTGCACAAATCTATGCACATCTGTATGCATGAAATTTCCAATCCACTGGAGTCTTCCACGTCTCTGTTGCATTTATTACATTATTGGATTGCCAGCCTGCATTCCTGGCTGGTGCTGTTTGCCCACTGGCCAGTCCATGCCCAGGGGAACATTCCCAGCACAAACAGCAGATTGAGCTGCCTTCCATGCACCTTCATTGGCAATGCTCGGAACAGGCTGAGAAGATTTAATTGGGTTTTAAGGAGAAATTACCCAGAATGTCTGGCTTAAAAAACATTTTCTGAAGCAGCTCCAAAGGTTTCTTAAGAGCAAGTCAAGCCATCAGAGACAAATTAATGGGTAAGGTTCATGTGAGATGGTCAAAGTACATGATAAATGCAATTAATAAAGCACTGGATTAGATTTTGACATTCAATCTTGCTCAGTAGATAAAGTGGGAAATTTCTTTTGTGCCAGGAGCAGACCAGAAAACAAGGGGCAGCCGTGGTTTGCATGGAGTCATTTTCCCACTTTGCTCTGGAGTTTTCTTCAGGGTGAGCACAGCCTTTCCCTGGACACACACAGTTTTCTTTTGTCTTTGCCTTGCTTCAGCCCAGCTCCCTTAGCAGTGGCCTGGGATGAAACTTGAGCCCAGCCTCTTCCTGCTCTTTTCCGCTTTCTCAGCAAGTTCTCCACAACCAAAGGAAGAAAAACAACGTGGGGAAATACCTGTTCTTCCCATCCACAGCCTGGATCAAACAGTCCCAAAACAGAACCTCTCAAAAATTTTCCCCTTCTTCTTGTATTTTTTGCTCAAGTCCTTTTTTCTTCACAGATACTAATAAACCTAATAGGAATAATTTCAACTGAATGAACTACTATGTTTACTAGCATCAGCAAATATCCCTCAGGTGAAAAGGAGGCAGAGAAGTCACTGGGGCAGTAAAAGTTGGCTGGAGGTGGAAAAATGGAGCAATGACCTGATTTAATGTTTTATGCAAGGTAACCAGGAGTTTTGAATGTGTTGTTCATGATCAGGGTAAAAAGGGTTGTGCTGCATGTAAACCCACCCTGAACATTTCAGCTGTGCACAGGTGCAGCATTTCCCTTCACAAGATTGCCCAGACCTGGCAAGGGACTGGAGGAAAGGCATCAGCAGGTTCCTCATGAGGAGAATTCCACACTGAAGTCCTCGAGCTGACTGACAGAATCAGTGCCTGGTGGAGAAGGGTGGGCAGTTCTCATCACAGTGGAGGCCCCATGTCTGCCCTCCATAAATACACTTTTCACGTTTCAGCACAAAATCCAGTCCTGCAAACAGCACTTCAAACCCGTATTCAGAAATGTGCCACCATTTCAAAGTATACTGAAAGCCACTGTAGTGTTTTGACAGATCCCTGTAAACACTGTGGCCATTTATGGTTACCTCAGGCTATCTTTTCATCTCCAACATGCTTCAGCCCTTTAATGTAATATTTAGACCAATGTTGTTATTAGATTTTCCCTGCATGAAAGGATCCATAAACGCAAATGCCAGTTGCTAATTCTTGGTAGTACAAAATAATAGTATAAGTACATCACACAATAAGACAAAAATTAAGCTGGTAATTTATACTGCTGAATTAGATACAGCAACAAAAGGGAGAGACAATTATACACCACAGTAAAATCTTCAGCGCACAGACTTAAGCATTCCTCAGTCTTTAGTGTTCAATTAGGGTGAAATTTACTTTCAATACAAGACATAATGCCAAGGGCTTTCACACCCTCCGTAAAAATATAGGATTTCATCTCATCTGCTCCATGCAAAGTCTTTTTTATTCTGGCAAAGATGAAGGTTTAGCTCTAAAGAACAATTTGATTTGCATTACACATTGCACTAACAGGCTGCAGCAAGCAGATTTATCTGCCAAATGAATATATTCTAATAGGTCTGATGATCTGTCTTTATGGTATCATTTGATTAACAACAAATTTATTCACTTGGCAGCTGTATTCCTTAATCAGGTATTCATTAAGCAATAGCGTATAAATATGTATAAATGTCAGATTTATGGATCAGAGACTACAATAATTCCATTTAAGAAAGGTGGATTCTCTATACATCTAATTAGTCTCCCTTTTAATAGGCTCATCAAATCTACACATTTGCACACGTCCAGGGCCTGATTTTCAGATCCAAGGGTGCCTGTCCAATTGGGCAGAATTCCCTTCCTTTGGAGCCTCATCCAAATCCTCTGACAAGCCCTTCCAGCCCTACTGCACAATTACATTGGACATCACATCCCCATCTCCTGTCTTAGATGTTTCAATAGGGGGCTTATTTCCAAATTAGAGTAATTCACTTTTAGCACACACACCTATTTTGCACCTGGCCAATCTCTGCTTGTCATTCCATAACCTGGACATGCAAAAATAGGTGCTGGCAATGTATATGCACTGGCAAACAGCATAAAAAAAATTGCTAAAGAGAATATCTTCTATTAAATGGATCTTGGTTGTGATAATAATGAAAAATGACCATAATTACCAGGGAGAAATATTCTCTCTGTGGAATTCAACCCAGCCTTTTAAGGTTGGTTATAGACTAAGTTGATGAAAAGTGCTTTTACCTTTCTTTTTTTCTTTTTTTTTAACAGACTCCCTAGCAGCCACTTTTACACTTCATGGGAGGCTGGAAGAAAAAAAAGAAAAGGGGGATGTGAAATAATCCATGATTTATCAGGGATAAGTACTGTTATTTTGATATCTGTACAGGAGGTAGAAGGACTGGAGCTGTTAGGCCCCAGTTAAAGTAAAAAGTGGACTGGCTGTGAAGACACAGACAATTGAATGGTGCTACTGGCCACAACTTCAGCACACCATGGGTAGCTAAGCTGAAATGCAGAGCACCTAACATTAAAAAGATTAAATTGCCTGTCTCAGAAATACAGATACCTGCAGGGAACTGCTCCGAGGAACTACCCTACAAACTTTAATGAACATCCTCAATATCACCCATTTCACTTTTCTTGCTCTAAACGACACGGGCATTTGATTTAAAATTTTCTGGAAGAAACCTGGTGGCTGGGAAGAAACGTCAACCTTCTGTAAGAGCTTCCATGGAAGAGGAACCCATCACACTCTGCAGGCGCTCAGCCCAGCCCTTTCTCTGTGCTGGCAGGTGTCCCCCCCCCAGCACCTGAATGACAGCTCTGAGCTCTCCAGGACACCCCAAGAACTGTGGCACGTGGGAGCTAAAGGCAGGATGGGTTATATGGTGTTACAAAGGGAGACAAGAGCTTGGGCAAGTCCTGCCCTTGGCTCAGATTTCTGGCAGTAGCTCTGTTTGGGGCAGCCTGTGCCCCAGATTGCTCTCATTCACAAATTCTTAATAATGGCTGATTAGGTGTATTGCAAAAAAATTATTTATTGAATAGACACAAATTTAACAGACATAAGACTTTGAACAGACTAATCACTACACAAGATAAAACAGAAATAACTACTAGTAGATAAAATACAGTGCACAATAAAGGTTCTTATATTACAGCTAGTGAAAAGATAGTATAGATTAGGATTTAATATAATTTATCTTTGAATTGATGATGGAATACGCAGAATTCTTTGACTCAATTCCCAGGAAAGTATCCAAGTATCCAAAAAGTATTTGCATCCATTTCCAGGGTGTGTGTAGGAGGCTTCTGCCTTCCTGAAAGTTTGTGCAGCTTTTATAGATTGTAAAAGTAGAGTCTCTCAGTCAGGAATCCCATCTTATCTCCCCACATCTTGTTCCTACAGCCAATTATTTATTGGGAATTCCACCCCTGGCACCAGAGAGAGGAATAACTCACAAGCCAGTGAGGACTTAATAGTGAGACAGCTGGCCTGGGTTATCTCATCAATTCATGTGAGGGGAGAATGCCCAAAGTTCTCCGAGCTGATGGACAGAGCAGGTAAGCTCTGCTGTGGTAGGGGGGATGTCCTGGCACAGGTGTCCCTGTGAAGCCCCCTTTATTCCCCTGCACGGTGGTGGGGGTGACAGGCTGGTATAAAGCATGGCAGATTTATGCCACACGTTTTATTTTAAGAAAGTGTCAGACACAAAAACAGGTGAAAAAAAGGTGCCTTCCCTATGGCTCCAAAGTCTTACCCAGAGCGTGTTAAACTGGTGCTGTGTGTGTGCTGGAGCAGCACCTTTGCATCTTAACTGAGCCATTTTCCCACAGTTTGTCCCTTTAGTACAGCACATCACACACCCAGGGTTGTTTACACAGCATCTGTGCCACTGCTGGACTGACCTGCTCCTGAAGTGAGTCTCCACCAGCAAAAAGAGTTGGACTCTCAGCAAGATGTTTACCATTCACCATTGATGCCTTTTCTTGGCCTTAAAAATTAATAGCCAGACGCGGTTAACAGGAAAGGGTTTGTTTTTTTTTATTAAGGATCCTTTTGGTGCAGCTCTTTGCCAAGATGGGATGTGCCAAAATGCACACTACGATAGATCATGTATACAATTTTATAGACCTTGCAAATTAACATATCTAACAAAGGTACCCCAGTGAGAGGCTTGAATGAATAGCATGATATCCCCCTATCCTGAGGAATTTCCCCCTGGATGGGCCTAATCTTAGTTTACAGGATGTGTTCTAGAGAGGACTTTGGCTTCTCAGGATAACGTGGGGCTTTGCAGCCTCTATGATGTTTGGTATCCTGGCCTAACAGAATTCCAGGACTATGTTAAATTATCAGGCTTAAGGAATTACAAGTATGCACACTAAGAGCACTGAGGGTACATAAAAGGCATATAAAATCTATATAAAAGTTATATAAAAGAAAAGGCAAAAGATCATCGTGGCCACCCCATGACTCAGGACAAAACTGGAATGTGGTCCTGGACCAGACTCCCTAACTGTGCTGTCCAAATATGGGACAGGTGGGGACCACTCTCTAACCCTGCTTTCGTTGTTAGCTGGAACAGTTTTAATAAAAAATAGAAAATCACATTCAAGTCTGAGAGATCTGAACCATGTCTCTGCATCATTCTGGTATATCCAGCTGTGGCTGTTTTGCCCCATGGAGGGGAAGCAAATTTTGCTGCACAGAGTAATGTGCAAATAAATTAATAGCCAGAAATTGTCCTTCATGCAGTTCCACTTGGACTGCTTTTTTTTGGTTTTATTAAGTTACTGATCTATTGTCTTTGGAATATGTAAGAGGCAGAGGGAGGCTGATCCATTGCCATTTAATATACAGCACTGTTGTGCGTAGAGATGGATATGACAGTAATAGTTCTTTGCAATATTTAAGTCTACTGAGCCCTGAAGATCTCTTCTAATATCACTTGATTTATCAAATCTGATTTGGGACTTATAGCCTATATAGAGAGAGTTCTCAAATTCCTAATCCATTTGGCAATAAGTATCTTCTCTGCTTTACTACTTCATCTTCCTTACTCACTGATCTGAAGGGTTGGAGTTTTAAACTCGTTTATCAAGGACGAAAAAAAAAGGGGTTTTGTGATGAGTTTTGACAATTATATATGTCCCATTCCAGGGAGTAAATAAAATATGAGTGCTATTTGCTGTGCCACTTCATGCAGGCCCCCAAAGTGATGCCCTGTGATGGAAGATGCACAAGGCTTGCTGCCGAGAGCACACAACTGGAACCACTTTGGCACTCCTCATGAAAACCAGAGCTTCCAACCCAATTTTTCCTGACCTGTGCTTTTCTCCTACAAGTGGTTTCCAGGCAAGGTAAGAGCCCCATTAGGTTCCAGTCCATGCCCCTGAGTGCACTCAACCCCACATTCTGCTGCTGCCCTGTCCTGCCTGGTTTAACCACGCCGAGTCATGATGCTCATTTTGCCTTCCTTGAGACACTCTCCCATCATCCAAGTGCTTTTTTAAAAGCAATATTCCAAGGCTGACTTCACTTTTTCACTTGAAGTGGACTGGGTTTGAGTGAGTTGACGTCTGGCCCTCTGTCTTTCCCTTTATGACTTAAAAAATCCAATAAACAGAGCAAGCCAAATTACAGATATGGAGTAAAGAGCACCAGGCCTTTATTTCTTGCTCAGAGGCAAGTTGTGCAACTTTAATTTAACAGAAAATGATCAGCTTTATGACTAGATGTGTTGCAAATAAACTGACAACCTTTATGCAATACGATTACTTTATTTTATGTGATATTATTATTATCTGAGCCATCTGACACTCTTATGGCTCATATAAAAATTCCTATTTTAGTGCAACTCTGTGCTTAAATAGATCTCTTTGTGCTACATGAAATAATCCCTTCCTCTCACCTCAGCATTTACAGCCTCCAAAATATACAGAGCTCTATCACATCCCTTCCTCCTCAAACAGCTGGATTTAAAATCTTGGTCCAAGAAAGGGTTTCCATTGATTTGAATGGCTATGGGATCATCCCAAAACTGTGCCAATGGGAACAATCCAGCCCCATGCAACTGGAAAGAAGGTTTTCCTTAAGCTAACTGACATTTTTGAGGGGGAAAAAGGATGTTTCTGGATGGAGAATCATAGCAATTCAGCTATTTTGCTTCTGTTCTCTAAATAAATTCATTCAAGTGGCTGGCACTGAGCAGCACAGGCAGATATACCCATTCATTATCATCTTTCCTCACTACATGTCACATATTTAATTCTTCTGATCCTTCCTCTCAAATCTCTCTTCAACCCTGGGATCCTGTTAGCAGCTCTTCCCCTTGTTCAGTACAAATCCCTCAAGAAAACAGGCAGGTAACTGCCATTATGTTTGACAATTACTTAAAGGCAAGGAAACGTTGTCTGCTGTGTTAATTCACTCTGCCACTTTGGCAAAGGGCAGCCTGGCCCTCCCTCTCTGCCCTGCAGTCCAGGGGCTGAGCCAGCCCGAGGGGACAAGGTCAGCTTGGATTTGACCTGGCACAAGGTGGGAAAGTGCCCCAGATTTCCAGCAGCTCCCCCCAGCAACATCCTAGAGGATGGAGTGCAGAGCTGGGTACCCGCACAGCCGGGATCCACAGAGAGCAGGGAGGCAGATAAAGGTGCCTTTGTGCTCTGCTTTCTTTCATCCCCTGCTCTGACAGTGAATCATTCAGGGCACGGGGGAAGGAGACAGGCAGAGGCAAACAAGTTGCATTCAATCAGCCCTCCAGAGTCGGTGGCACAGTTCCTGGCACAGGGATCACCTGCTGCTGCTTTGAGGGACCCGCGGGGGCTCAGCCACAAGGGCTGGGGACATTGCCTGTCCTGCCAAGAGCACACCTCCCGAGCTGATCGCCTTCCAAGCACATGGGGAGGATGTGGGAGACCTGCCACTGAACTCTTCCACCCCAGGACTACAGAATCCCAGAGTGGTTCAGCTTGGAAGGGACCTCAGGGGGTCACTTAGACCAAACTCCCTGCTCAGAGCACATGGCACAGGACTGGGACCAGATGGATCTGGAATATCTCTGCTGAGGGCGGCTGCACACCCTCTCTGGAAAATCTCTTCTAGTGCTCACAGTAAAGAATTTTCCTCATATGTAGGTTTTTCCCATCTTTCTTTGCCCTTTCTTCTTGTCCTGTTGCTTGGCACCACCTCCATGTGCCGTGATGCTGGGGCTGGATGTAGAGGAGTCAGGAAATACAGAGCAGATGAAAAATGCCACCTCTGAGAGATGTGCTGGGGTCTGGGGGAGGCAGATCTGGGTGGCTGAGCCCCCAACAGAGGCTCTTGCCAGGCTGGGTGGAAGAAACCTGGTCTAGTAGAAGAGAAAAAATGTCCTTAAAAACAATGTGAGCCATCAGAATTTAGGTATCCTTTAAAAAAAAATGAATAAACAAATAAATAAAATAAAAGGGAAAGCGACCATGTATTGTGACATTGGATAGAAAGACAGGAAGAACTGTGTTTACCAAAACAACTCTTATAATTTCCTGGATCCCTGGTGCTCTTGCAACTCCATGTGATCCTGTAAAGCATCCTGGCTGATTCAGAGGATTTATATCTCTGTCTCCAGTACATGACTAAGCCCTGAAGCCACCCTCAGAAGAGAGCTCTGGTTCCTGCCATCACCACTTGCCATATGGCTCCTCTTTCTCCCTCCACCTTCCCAGCCTGGTTTACTATGGAAACAAGGCTCATGTGATCCCACTGCCTTTCTCATCCCTTCACCTCACACGCAGCTCCTAAGCCTGTCTTGAGCAGAAATGACAGCAGAAAGCTCAAAGACAACTGGATCTTCCCAAGTGTGGTGAGGATGGGCAGCTGGGAGAGGGGCAAGGTGAAACAGAAACTCATTCATGCCCCCAGAAATGGCTGAAGGGCTGCTAATGCTGCATGAGGTTGTAGTTGTAAGATCACAGAATTATTTGGGTTAGAAGGGACCTTAAATCTCATTCTACCCCCCTGCTGCGGGCAGGAAAACTTTCCACTAGACCAGGTTGCCCAGAGCCCCAAGATAAGGGGCTTAAACATGCAAGAGTTCCCACTGTAATCTCAGGCAGGAAATCCAGTCAGTCACTGGACACACATCCATAGAAAACAAGGCTTCAGTAATTTTTCCTCCTCACAGATCTACTTATGTTTTCTATTCTCCTCTTCCATTTTCTCCTTCTATTAGAACAAAAAAAGGCAGGGTCAGCCAGGCAAGACTTCACTATCTCCTTTCAGCACTAGGCTATGTTTCCTACTGGAAATGAGGCTAAAAGCAAAGTTTCAGTATCCCCACATCTGTTCTGGAGAAGCTGATCAGATCACAGGCTCTCTCTGCTTCTCTACAAGTATAACTGCCAGGAAAAATCTGTCCCACAAAAGACAGAGAGTGCATCTCTTCTTTGCTAATCTCTTCTTGCTCCTGTTGTGAGTGTGTCAGGTTTTTTCCTTTCTTTCTTTTTCCCCCAGGCACTGGAATTAGATTTCTACAGGAACAATAGCAGCAGCAGTAATATCAGCTCCCTTATCTCTACTAACTGCTCTATTCTCCCAAATATTTCTCTCTTTTTTTTGCACCACCTGAAAGTATCCAAGCCTGACTTTTCCTTAGAAATAGCTAAAGGAAAAAGGATTAAGGGATATTGTTAAAATGAAAACCTTGCTTCACACCTAACATCTCCACTTCTTTAACTATTTTTTTTCTTTTCCCTATATTTCTAATGACAGGTAAAAGATTCTTCAGGTTGATTGTTGCCATGGGATTTAGTACCCTGGGGTGTATTAATTCAACTCCCAAAAGTTTGTGTAACAAATTAGTGTGCAACACTGTGAGGGTCATGATGACATCTTATTTCAGCCTCTTTCCAAGGAAAATAATTGGGCCACTCCCAATAACTTACAATCCAGCTGGAGTTCACAAGTGCAATTTCTGTCTAATAGCTTGTGTCAAGAGAGTTTGCATTCTGGATCCTAAAAAATTAAAATCAAAGAGAAATGAGAGCACAGAATGTCTCATGATGAGGTCAGACTTCTCCTTATTTGGGGCTGATTCAAAGTAATTTTTCAGTGCTGAAGAATGGAATTACTCCTTTCCATGGATAGTGGGGTAAGGTGGAGCAAGGCCTATCTTTGTGCCAGGTCTGGAATTCCATCAGCCTTTTCTTCTTCCTTACAATACTTTCAAGCATTTTAAACCATGACCAACTCTGAACCTATTTAACTTCTTTTCCTCTTCTGAATGACTCCTTCTACCTTTTCAAGATGTGTCTTGATATGTTGGCTCACCCATGATCTGCTGAGGAGACTTACAGGATAAATAAATTTGCCAAAAAACGCCCCCCCTCTGTAGATTTACTCTGTGCTGCAACAAGTGACGTAAAATGAAATTGCTTTTACGTAAAGGATGAAAGTTTTAATATCTCCTACAGGGGAAATGGGCATACCAGGTATATAAAGACACCTGGAAATACAAAATACTGTCACTACAAATCTTTATTTGATTCCTAAATGCTGGGCTGGAAGCTTATTCTAAATTAGAGCTCTTGGGGAAAGGGGTTACTTGTTTGGTTTTAATGTTCTGCAATAGTTCTGCCTTTGCCATTTCAGAAAAAGATCACAGATACCTGAAATATTTCATTTGAATTGTGTATGTAGCCTCTATGCAGACTGGGGACAAAACAATTCTAATTAACTCTGCCCCTGTAAATAACTCACAAAACTGAAGTTAAACTTGTAACTGTCGATGAATGCATAACCACGAGCCCAGCAGGGCAATCACTCATTTACAGAGGATATAAATGTCAGCCAGGAGAAGTAAGGCACTTCTGCTGGCACAAGAAAGGACATTAGAATCAAGCAATGCTGGACTTTCTAACACTGAAAAACTCAACTGGAAAGCCCCAGTGTGAAGGGGTGAGTAGAGTCAACAACTGTGGGCTGAGTTCCCTGTCCTCCCAGTGCTCCCAGTGCTCCCTACTCCACAGGGGCGTGTTCTACAAAGGTGTCAAACCACCAACCCCCAATTTAAACCAGAAAACTGGGGGAATTTCAGCCAGGATCCTCCAGAACAGACCTCCCCCGTGTGATTGATGCAGCACTGAGGAAGATGAATGCACACAGGCTCTGAGTAAAGCGAGCACTACCTTGGAGAAAGCTTTTGATAAGAGGAAATGCTCTAAGAGCTCTCCGAAGTCAAGGCAGAGACAAAAGTTCCATTAATTTCTTCTCCCTGCCTTTGCTGCTTTAAACGGGAGAAAAGAGCTGAACGGGAAGACTTCATACTCTTGAGACTCCATAATTTGCTTGATGAATGCTTTAAAAAGAGATGGGCTGGGGGAGAAGATCATTGAATTTAAGCAAAATGTAGTATTCACTTCACTTCTGGTATCAAGAGGCAAGGCAGATGATTCACAGATGAGAAAGGAGCTCGGCTGTAAAGGTAGGAAGCTGGAATAAAAACGAGGTAATGTTTTGTGGTGAATGTGGCCCTCAGCGTAGGAAGAATACAGCCTGTCTTGGGAGAACGAGAAAGAGAATTGGTCCAGAATTGGACCAGAATTGATCATTAGCTATCAATTGCATCAGATATCTGCAAGGCAAGGGGAAGAAATTAAGACAAATAAACTTATTCAAGACAAGGTCATGAAAACCACTTCATTTGGTGCCCTTGGATCCAGAGACTGACACAGAAATTTTGGTTCCTCCCTTTTCTTCTTGTACTAAGGTTTAGTTCCTCCAGTTCTCAGTCTGTCCCCTCTCTTTTATCTGGAAATTTCTAAATTTTGTGCACTAGCTCGTAGTCTAATGAAATTTTTGCCCCCCCAGTGTTCAGCACTGTGTTCCTGTGAGGGTAATAGACTACAGCAGTCACCCATGGAAGAAATCTTTGCAACTCCTGTTTTGGAATTACTGCTGAACCTTTCTTTCCCCCTTTAGTTCTGTTTTTAATCAAGCCTGAAATTTTCTTCCTTTAAAGAAACCTTTAAAATCTTCTCATTTTCTCTGGATAATACCGCTCTGTACTACATTGTTACACTCTAAGAAAAGGACTATTTTCTGTCACTTGGAAACCCACGCCTCATTTTGAACTGAAATAAACCCACTAATATAATTAATCAGAAGCACTATTCCTCTGGAGAGAGCCAGGGAAAATATGATGGGTTATAAACTGAAGCACAGGTTTCCAATAATGCAGCACAGTCAATACCAAGGAACAAGACCTCCACTGGCTGGGACACGCCATACCTCAGCAGAAGGTCATGAAATTACTGCAGGAAAACAGCACAGATGAAGGACAGGGGGCAAAAAAAAAATAAAGAAGATATGAAGGCCAGATAATAAAAAAGTAGTAGGCACATTGAAATTCCTGCAGAGGATCTGCAAGGCTCCTTAAGTCCTTGCTTATTGTTCGAGATAGAAGCTTCAGTTTTTAAAGGGGCTAAAATTGCTATTGTGTGCACATCCCTTTGGGGCACCCTGCTCACAATGCCTTGTTTCCAGGAGAATAAAGCACACATGTATCCTGTTAGAGCTGATTATTTAACAGCAGTGAAATTCAGGCTGAAGTGCTGAGAGCACAACTAACAAGACACCTAAATTACCATCCCCGGACGAAAATTGGGGGATCACTCCTGCCTGAGTGTCTTTTCAAGCTTTTCTGTAAAATAGACATAGTTATGGCAATTTCCTAAGTGTGCCTGGAGGGTCAGGTACTGTCAGCGAGGTATTTTAGATTTGTAAAACACTATCTGTGCCAAAAGTTAATGTCAGATGCCTGCAATGAAAGTGCAGGGCATGGCTAATGGAAGGAATATTAGACAACAGACAGTAGACTTTGTTTTAAAATTTTTATGACTGAGAGATGAACTGGCAGAAGCTGACAGTGATGAAAAAAAGGTACTGCTCTGGAAACTGGCCAGGTTTTCTGAAGCTGCCATCAACAGAAAGGTAGCAGATGTATTTCAGTACTGTATTTCAGTAACAGGCCATGAGAAAACACAGCCCCTGTTTGCACTGACACCAACACTTGGTTAACCTCGTCCAGAACACTGAAAATTACTGACTGTTACTTACCTACAGAAAGAGGCCTTATTTAGGATCACAATAAACCAAAGTTCACAAGGTAAATAATGTCAGTTTCTGCTATGAGTTCCACACAGATTTTTATGTGTGTGTGTGTGCAGTTAACCAAGCCATAAACAAGTCGTGATGCTGTAACAAGCCTGACAGTGCTCGTGCTGCTGGGAACCCTTTGTAAATTTATGACACATGCCATAATAAAAAAAGGAGCACAACTCCTGACTTCCTATTCCACAGGGTTGTTTCCTTCTGCTTTGTCTGACTGAGGAATTGGATAAGCCCCAGTCCTGTGGCACTCCAGCAGCTCGGAGTCCATCCTACAAGAGGGCCACGTTCATGATGTCCAGGATAATGTGATTTATCTCACACCACAAAAGTGTTATGAGGTCTCCCACTCCTCGTTTTCCCAGGTGAGAGGCGCTGCAGAAGTGCCAAGCACTGAGTGGCTCAGGGCTGAGTGCTGGAAGGCACTCCAAGAAATTTCCTTTTTATAAGCCAACATCTCCTTCACTTGCCAGACATAAGAAAGAAAAGGACTCTGCTCTTTGTTTGGTGACTCTTGACACTGAAGCCTTAGTGATGACTGATTCTACTACTTATTTTAACTTTCCATTGATGGCTCCTTTATCTGAGCACCAAGGCTCTTTCAGCACAGCCTCAACCACAGGAGTTGAATTTTCCTTCCTTCATCTTTCCTTCTGCTGGCTGGTGGCCATTTGCTGCACATGTCTTTGGTCTTTTGCTCCATGCCCCAGCCCCTATTTTTACTTTCAATCCCAATAGGCAGTTCCCTGAATGTCACCTTTACATGGCTATGCTCTCACAACCTAAACACTGGGCAAAGTCTTGAGAGGAATAGGTATTTTACTATTATTTTCTGTGTTAGCACAGATTTCAAGTAGCTTCTTTCAAAAGCCTTGTCAAAAGCTTGAAAAATTGAACCATACAATAAAAATAATCAGCTTTTTGTTGTTTTTTTTTTTATTAGAGAGTCAAAGCTGGCAAGGAGAACAGACTAAAAAGTTCAGCTTTCCTGTAGAATAGGGAAGACAGAAAAGCCAGTTGTGTAGATACATTCAAAAGGACCTGATTTAACTTGGGACACTCTTAAGAGGGTGACTATTCAAAGAGTTGCATATTCAGACTGGAAATATTTGAGTAGACATTTTAATCTTGTCTGCACTCTATGACACAAACTTTAGTGATTAACAGTACAAAACCACTTATTTCAAGGCCAGGTTGGACAGGGCTTGGAGAAACCTGGTCTGGTGAAAAGTCTTTCTGGCCATGACATGGGTTTGGAATGAGATGATTTTTCAAGTCCCTTCTAACCCTGTGTTTTTTACACCCAAACTGCTACCATAATGGCTTCAACCATATCAATTCCCTTTCTCCATCTTTCTTTCTGCTGGTTGGTGGCATCTGCTCCATATCTCTTTGGAAATTTGTTCCGTGCCCAAACTTCCTGTCCCAGCTGGGCAAAGACACCAACTTGTGTCTACTTAATTCCAATTCATTTCAACAAAGTCAGCACATTTATCTGACTTTCCCTGGAACCCTTCTAGTCCCTGTGGATCTGGCAGCACCAACATTCTGCTGGGATATCAGAATCTTGGAAAAGTCCTGGACTCCTCTTATGTTATTCCCTACACATCTCCTTTGTTGGGCAGCAAAAATTCTGATGTGTTCCTCCAAGGCCACAGCCCAATTTCAAGGACCAGGAGGAATTTGCCTCCCAACAGAGCCTCTCATGTTGAATTCTCTGCCATAGCAACTAAGCCAACAAATAGACAATAAACTGTTTGGTTTTTTTTTTAAGCAGGGTCCTGGCATTCAAACACAATGATTAAAATATTGCAGAGATTTTGGTATTGCCACTTCTCTGAGTGCATTAAAACTCTTCCGTCTGGTGTATTTCTTTATAGCTGAGCTCTTGCGGGGTAAGGATTAAGTTTAAAAAAATCCTTAAATCTTTCTTTTTTTTTTTCCTAAATCTTGGTGTTTATGGGGAAAAATGCAAAAGAATATAAACTGCAGTTATACATAGCTGTGGTTTTTTTTTAATCTAAAAATGCTTAAGAAGAGAAAGATAACGAAAGAAAACGAAGGCCTTAGTGAAATAGCTGAATTATATTCTATGTTAGCAAGAATTCATGCACTTTGTAACTATTTTGGTTTTTATTATTTTATAAGGTCACAGCACATTTTGGGGACTACTTCTAATTTATTAGCACATAGAAAAACCTCCTTCAGAATCACGGCCTAGGCAGAGGACGACAATGTGATGGGTTGGGGCTTTGGAGTTGTTTTCTTTTTGGAGCTTTGGACAGCAGAAGTGAGGAACTCCAGGAGAGGTGAAGAACAGCCCTTTAACCAGAGCAAGGCTCTCAACTCCAACATGGGGAGGTCATGGCCAGCAGTGAACACTGAAACCATGGCTTCTCTGGCATATATTGGTTTCTTGATTTGCTTGTGAAGAGCTCTCTATTGGTGTGCCTAAATAAGAATGACCAGGAAAATGCAAAATTGCTTTCAGCGTGATGTTGCCATCAATGGGCTGCTGCCAGACTGTAATTTTCTGTCCTGGGAGGTCACACATTGACCCAAGTTAGAGGTGACATTGCTGACAGCCTCTCAAAAGCTCTCCACAGGAGCAGCCAGGCTTTGACTCTGACTTCAGGCCATCATCTCCCCCTTATTCATTTTCTGCTTGGTTTTAGCGCTGTAGAAACTTTGCTACACTGGCCAGAGCCACAGGATCAATAAAGCAGAGGAGGAAAGAGCTGCATTCCCACCTGCCTCGTCCATCACTGCAAACCTGGCAGCTCAGTTCTGCTGCCCGAATCCCATTTTTTCACTTGACAGAAAGCCTCTCTTGCAGACCGCTGGGGGAGAGACCTAAAACCTTCTATACATTAAGGCGAGTGAATTGATACCCTGTCAGATGAAGAGAATCTCTCTTCATCTGCTGAGAGTTAATGATGATTTATTAGGCAGAACAGACAGGTCCCAGGACATATTTGCAAGGACTTGTCAATCAGAAAAAAATTCCTCCAGAGATTTGGGCTAAGCTTATTTCATACTTTTTACTGAGAAGACATGAGAGGACAGTGAGATTCGGTTTGAAGTACTTCTCAGATAACATGGAGCTTTGGAAAGATAAAAGGCTAGATGAAAAGAGGCCTCTTAAGACCTCGGTACAATCTCATGTCATCCCAGAAATGCCACTAAGGAAACATGTGTAAGTGAATAGGATGTCGGGGGTGGTAAAATAAACATGACAGCTTGTAGGGAAGATTCCCAATGAAGAAGAAAGGCTGAAATTAAATCAATGCCAGGCATACTGCCTTAGATCTCAGCACAAAACACACCAAAACACCTTCAAATAACTGAATCTGGGATGTCAATGTGTGAATTTCTGGCACTCACACATCAGATTCAGGGGACCTGTTGATCCATCAGGTAGGACTCTTTGCCTAAAAGGAAATGTCTCCACTTCTGTGAGCCAGCTTGAAGGCAAGTGAATAAATAATTATTTTTAGGGTGTGCTTCTCACAGTGTTACCTCACACAGAGAGGTGAAGCAACCCCTCCTCCCCGGAGAGCCAGGGTCACTCAGTCCTGTAGGATACAGAAGGACTCTGAAACTCAGAGGGGGAATCTCACTCAATGACCATCCCACTACTCATCAAATACTGGGCCATAGGAATCTGCACAGGAGGTGCAATAAGCTTAATAAGCTCCCCTGAGTTTTAAAACTATCTCATCTGTCCTTCAGCATTCCTCTTTCTAGACCCATAGCTGTTCTTTGAGGGAGGTTGGAAGGCAGAGGAGGAGTACCAGAGTCATCCTCCTGTAAAACAGGGTTTGAAGGAAGTAGGGGCTGTCTGAGGCATGCTCCAGGATGTGCTCGAGATAGAGCAAGAGAAACCTCCTCACTCAGACTTCGAGCAGAAAGCAAGTGAGGACCTTCTCCTCTGTGTGCAGACTGGCAGTTAAGAGGCCCAACAGGCCGAAAGGGAATGGAAAATGCTTCCCACACCCAGAAACCTCTCTGAAAGATTGATTCTCACATTTATTGTGGCCCCTCACTATGTCCCCAGAAGGAGGTGGCAGGAGGGTGGGCAGAGCAGTCTGCCTGCAGCAGCAGTGATTAAAGCTCTCAGCTAAAAGTCTCCACAGGAGATGGAACCATCAGAAATTCAACCTGGACATGGGTTCTGCACACCTCCAGCTTTCTGAGAACAGAAAGGTGCTTGTGCCCTGCTCCCTTGGAAAGTTTCTCCAGCTCTCACCTCTCCCCTCTTGGGAATAGCCTGGCAGACAGCGAGCAGGAGGCTTCTGGGGGTGTGGGAGAGCAACATTAATCACCTTGGAAAAATCCTGATATTTTCTAGTGACAACAGCCCGTGCAAACGCAGAGCTCTGGCTGCAGCATCCCTGTTTGCTGAGATTTATAGCAGAGCAGCAGGAACCTGCTCTGGGCTGTTGCAAGGCCTCTCTCACACCATGCTTCCAGCCTAGAGACACAGAGCAGGATCTGCCTTCCCTCCTTGAATTATAAATATCAGCTTTCTCTCTGTACTGCCCTAAAATGAAAATGGAGAATTTCACAGAAGTGGGCCAACACTTGTAAGCCTTTTTTCACTCTGGAAGATAGAAGAGGTGAACCATCAATGGCAGGAGACACACGCTGTGGGATTTGAAGTGAAGAGAAAAATTCAGGGTATCCCACCAAAGGGACTGTGTGTGTTCTGCACTCTGCAACCATCCAAGAACTCTCTCTGCAGTGAGACAAGATCTAGGTCCCACAACAGCCCCAGTCATGAGAGAAAGCTGCCTGACCTCAGTTTTGTTTTCCTTGCAGGACTGAGTGCTCCCCTCGGGGCCACCTCCCCAGAGAGCCCTGCAGCGACAGAAGTTGGGATCTTCCCTGCAGCCATGGGGAGCTCAACCCTCCCACTCCAAGCCAGAGCTCAGCACTCCCCATCCTGGGCAGTTCTGTCAGCCCCAGCACTGGTTTGTGGGGCGCCAACCCAGCTCCACTAAAAATGAAAAGAGCTCATTCATACTCAAACCCCAGTCTTGGTATGTCCACACTACACTGCAAGGTAATTAAAAACCTGGAAAATCAGTAAAGGATGAAAACAGACCTGCTCTTCCCTCCATGGTCTGAGGGACAGGTGGGCTCTGCTGTATTTCTCTCTCCTCCAACTGGATTTACTTGTGCAACCTTAGCATTTTTGTGTCTGCAATAGAGATTTTCTTCTGTCCTTGCTCCCTGCAGTTCCCCAGCCCATTTCTCATTGTCATTTGAGCAGAACTGTACTTCCATGGAAAGTTTATCATCACAGAAAGTAAAAGGCAGGGAGGAGAAACACCCACTGTTCAGACTAATGGCTCAGCTGATTGATGCCAGAATGCAGCATCAGCTTGGTTTGGTTGCTCCAGTGTTTGCTGTCACTGGGCAGAAAGTTCCCTCACTCCAAAAAGTTGCTTAATAAATTCCTGCTCCTTCCAGCTCCCCATTAGTGGGCATTAAAGGGGATCTTGTGGGAGTACTTGTCCTATAATGGTAAAATATGAAAGCAATCTGTTCACAGCTGTCTAATCTGTAACCACCAGAGGTGAGACTGAGCTCCAGGAAAAGAACCCTTGTTACACCTGGGCTGCATCCCTGCCTGCACTGCCTGGAGTTCATGTTGATTGTTACCCTGCTCCTCAGCACTCTGTCGTAAAAGCAACTTGTGGGGAAATCCCTCCTGAGCTCCAGTATTTCTATAGACCCCAGAACCTATCTAAAGGGAAATCTATAGGAGTGAAATCTCACTCCAGCCAGACTCTGATCTGTGGATGAACCCAGGATGTGCAGGAGAGGGAAATGTAAGGAAGCAGCTGTGAGGGAGCAGTGCAAGAGCTGGAGCAGAAAGAATGATATGACCACTATAGGTGACATCTGATAAGCCACAGAATCTGCTACCACATGTTTAATCCCCTCAAGGGAAGATAAATCAGTCCCTGTGACAGAATTACACAGGACAATCCTTCCAGAGGAGGAGATCCACACCACTGTGCTTTAAAAGTTTACAGGACTTTCCATAAAGAAGATACTGCCGTTGATCCAGGTATAATAAACAGCTTCCTTCTGGCCTGGATGGATCTTTGTAGTCTACACTACTTTTTACTTCATACTTTTCTTGTTTTTGTTTTAGATTTAGTGCACATTACAAACACCTTGCCATGAAGGGGAGTGTGAGCACTGGGATTTAACACCTTTGGTTCTCCTGCAGCTCTGCCATAGGGACAAAGTCAGGTATTGTACAGCACATTTGCTTTTCTCTCCTTTTTTTTTTTTTTTGTTTAAATTAAACTCTTTGTATAAATAGTCATTCTATCTGATTATATAATCTCCCACATTTAGATCGTCTGTGTTGCAACCATGGCAACTCCCAGAGCTGAGCACATTCGGTTCAACTTTCTTTCTAAATTTGCTGATGAGGGTGAAGAAACAGCTTTGGAAACCCTTCTCAGACAACCTACATTTGTTCTTTGCTTGTGAAGCTCAGTCCAGCTTGGATTGACAGGAACCAGCACCTTAAAAAAGAAAAGCAAGTGTCCATCCCCTTCCAGCTGAACTGATTGCATCTCTGATACCAGCTATGGATAAAAGCAACATCATTAAGGCAAATAAATATATAAAGTTTGTTAAATTAAAGTTAAGCAGGAGGATTGAGCAATGGTGGAGCAGGAGAATGACATGTCCCATACACAGGGCAGGCAGCACCCACAGTAGCTGGGCAGATTTTCTGTCTTGCCTCTCCAGTGGACTTCAGCTGTCATTTGAAACAGATAAAAGGATCCAAAGCTATCTTCTAGTGTGGCTAATAAGCCATCTGAGAGTGATGTTACCTGCCTGGAGTCCTGATATTTGGTCCTAATTTCCTCACTGCAGAATGTGACTCAGTGGTTGGGCAAAGTGGAACAGCTCAGCCATGGAATTATGGAGCTTCGGTCGCACTGAAATAATTCCAGATTATAGTCTGATACTGAAAAACCCCTCAAGACTGCCAGCCCCCACCTCTTCCCATGTTCTGCATGGAGTCTGCAAGGGGAAAGTAAAGCAGGACCATACCCTGTGTGCAAAGTGAGAAAAGCAGAAGCAGATTTTAAATAACAAGTTTGGGGAAAAAAAAAAAAGGCATAATTAGGTAACTTTTCTAATCAACCATTGTGATCACCTACTGTATTTTGCTATTTATATCAGAATTCTTGGTATTGCCTTCAAAGGGGTGAATCAGCACAATCAGATCTTTGTTTTCTTTATGGCATGAATACCCCAGATGAGACACAAAGTCAGATTTTCAAGTAACGTGATTGAAAATGCTCAATACTGATCACAGCTGCCAAAACGTACCGTAAGCAACAATGAAATGCAGTGATTTTGCACTTGAAGCACTTCCAGATTTACTGGGACTGCAATCCCACTGTATTAGGTATTGGATAAATCCCGTGGTCAAATTGGAGAATTTATGCAAGAAGTTAAATTTTGCATATGCCATTGCCCATCTGTTTTGCAGAATTGGCTTCTTCTGCAGCAGCCTAGGCTGGTGGACACTGCCAGATATGACCTGAGAGACTGCAGACTGCTTTTGGTCTGGATATAAAGCTGCCTCAGAGTCTGGAGATTGTTATCCTCACACAAATGTGACAAGACCTGTAATCCAATTGAGGGAGCAGAAAAATATTCCTTCGTACTATATTTAAATCTTCACGGCAACGAATGAAAGCAAAGGTTTCACACTTATTGCAGGCGCTTTAGAGCTTGTGCACAGTTTAATCTCTTGCTTCAATTGGGTATTTACAACAATAAAAGGCCCAGCCATGCACAGACAATTCATGCTACAATTACACTTACAAAAGCGAGTGGCAATCAATAGCTCATGTAAACACTGATTCTGATTATACTTAATCGATGGTGATGGTAATAACTTACTTATATCAATTAATTTCTTTCCATTTACATCTTAATTGCTATACCACAGAGTCCTAGAAACTGTACAGCAAGGTCCCATATTTTTTTTTCTCAGGCTGACATGAGCTTTGACACCATCAGGTGCTGGTTTGATGCTGCAGACTAGAGGGAGAATGGAGATTAAATGCAATAATTAATTATGTACATTTGAAACCGAATAGGGGAAACATAAGACAAGCAGGTTGCTGAGTTTATGCATTAACAGTAACTTGTTGCATTAATTTGGTTTTTCAATGATTATTTCTAATTCCTGTTTCATTATGTGAGGAGAAGGAATACATTTAGCCAGAGCCAAATACTTTTGTGGAGATGCTGGACTCATTTTGAATGTATCTATTCTCCTACCTGTAGACAATGGATCTCTTTGTTATCTTCTTCCTTGCCTGATAATCCCATGAAGAACTGAATAAACTCAGACATTCAAGGGAATAGCAGTAGCAGAATCAGCCTGGCATATTCACAACCCACCGGGACTCGACACAAGGTGGGGAAGGCGTTTAAATAAGCAAATAAAAAGCCACCTGAGCCTCCTTTGCAGGATAATGTGGCAGGAGCTTCTCTGGGAGCCGAGTAAACAAATGAATTAATAGGAGTCGTAGCCTCTCGTTGGATATTATTCATTTTTCTTTATTAGGTTGCTCCCTGGAAACCTGGGTAAACTTTGGCTGTGACTTTCTTTTTGATCTTCTGTGCCCAAATCGGCTGCTTTAATGTAATCCTGGAAGCCTTTCAAGAAGTCTGTATTCACAGGCCACTCTGGGCTTATTTCCATTTGAAAGGGCAGCTGGTGCAAATCCTGGCTGGAGCAGCTCGGTGGGGTGGCCATGGCTGATTTGAGTTTCAGTCATGAAAAGGAAAAAAGGGAAGAGACAGGAAGGCTGGTCCCAACTGCAAATGCATCCCAGGTATCCAGGCTTGTGGGTCAGGGGGAACAGGGAAGAGAGAACCTCCTCCATCCCCAGTTGTGCCCACTGGCACTGCCCAGCCCTGCCCAATTTGCCACAGCTCACAGGGAGCCACCTTCACCCCTACCCTGGAGCTCGGCTTTGCTGCTTCAAAATCAGGAAGCAAATCCTGCTGGGTTTGGGGACCTTGGCTGCTATTGTGTCCGGGAGAAATTAAACAGCAGAAAGTAATTTTTCCCTCTTGCTGGTGGTGTTCTCTGGCCAATTTTTCAAGCCTGTATCCTTCTCCCTGTACCCTGCATGTGAAGTATTTGCTAGCCACAAGCTGATGGAGGGGCGTTTAAAAGCTATAGTAAGTGTCTGTTTACAAGTGCTCTGGATGTAGATCTACAGCATTTTTTCAGCCAAGACACAGCCCTATTTTAAACTTTTTACATAAATAAAATCTCTCTGCATTCATTTCTATCCTTTATATTGCCTTGGATCCCCACTAGTCTGACACCACCACTTTTCTGGAGAAATTCATTTATAAGATAGCATTACAAGGTGCTTTTGATATTTGTGTGACTATTTCCATTTTTTCTTACTACACAGACCCTTGCTGTTGCACCAGCAGTGCCTTTGCAGGACAGGGCTCTGTGGATGAGATACCTTGCCCAGCACACTGTCACCTGGTATATGAGGTAAATAGAGAGGCAGGTAACATGCATGGGTGTGCGTATCCAGAACCAATGCAGTCTTTTGGCAAAATCTATATTTTTCTGTACATGTGTTTCTTAGGTTACAAGGTAAGATGTAACCAAGAGTTTGGATTCTATCACCATCTTCATAAGCTGTTCAAACAGGTGGGGCAGTGTTCTTTATCTCTTCTATAACCTATCCCTGATATTTCCAGGGAATATCTTCTGTTAATGGGCCATCACACCCCACTGCATGACTGATAAAATTCCATCATCCCATTGCGAGATGCTCCGCCCAGGGAAAGGAACAAAGCATTTCTATCTGGATATAATCCGAAGTGTGGAACACCACAGGCAGCCTTTTCCACTGGATTCCCAAGGGACAAGAGCTCCACAAGCACCACTGAACCTTCAGAGGAAGACCAGACCCTTCTACAGGATCACTCCTTCAACAGAACCAGATCTACCACTGTGAGAGAACTGCAGGCACCATTTAATCAGATTGGTACCAACACTCTGACCGACAGGGTGTCAGGCTGTATCCTGACTCTGTCAGTTTAAGCCAGTATCTTTCTGCCTTTATTTTAATTGTCCTATTAAATTGTAGTTCTGACTTGGAATCTCTCACTGGTTTGCTTTCAAACTAGTGCTACTTGTCAGAACAATCTCATGATCAGCTGCAGGAGACCAAGCTCGTTAGAGTCCCTCAGGAGGCTGCCCTGCACTTCACTACTAGCCAGATCCTTTCTCTCAAAACCTTCACCAGGAAGGAGTATTTCCCTGTGAAATATCTCAGTGTTTCAGATTGCCTCAGCCACACTGGCCAAGATCCTGGAGTGAACACACCTCAGGTGGAGCCCAAGAGCAAATCGCTCCTGAGGAGGCAGAGGAGAGGATGCAGCAGGGCTTGGTGCTGAATTAGCTCAGTACCCTCACAAAGTCATCACAGCACCAAAATCCAGCTGTAAACAAATTATCAAACACAATATATGAAAGAAAAACAGTGGCTGTTGCTATCAGGAACTGAACATTTTCTGATGTAATCAGCGTGGCAGAGAAAATACTGGACTATTCCCAGAGTTTCTCACTCTGAAAGCAGGAACAGAAAGAACAAGCACAATTGCTATGGTAATTTCCTATTTTCTAACTACACAGAGGCCATTTGGCTATCCTGGTATCATAATAGTTGGTAATTTTTGAGTTTTTAATAGCTACTATAAGGTTGGCCTGCTAATGCTGCCAAAATCAGCAGGCAAAGACTGGAGCTGTTTGGACATTCACTACTATTATGAGAGGACCTTACAAAAGGAATTAGTTTATGTAACTCATATTTCATGGAAGCAAATGAAATCTCAGATGTCCTATAATTATAATAATTATTTCTGCTTGATGTTTAATTACTGTCTCTAATGATCCAGCAGCACTGTAATGGACAGGTAAGGCTCGGATGAAATTCTCTTTCTCGTGTAATTTGGCTTCTAAAAGAGGACGAAGGTTTTGGTGTTTGTCGCAGCAGCTGATTAAGTAATGTCACAATTGCCATGAATTGCAAACTGTGATTAGTTGTGGCTATCCTGCTTCTGCAAATCACTGCTCATGTCACAGAAACGTGATGGAGCTGTGCACTAAACTCTTGCTCCTTGCAGTGCTCGTGTCGATGTTGAGTAAAGCACAAGCAAATGGTCACTGTAATGGTGATTGTAATGAGAGAGCTGGGGGGAAAGGAATAGTCCATTAAGAGCACCTGGAAACAGCATTTAAAGTAATTTGTATAGATATATGAAACTGATTTAAATGGAGCAAAATACATTGTTTTGATTTGGGGTACTTTTAAAGGTAGAGGATAAATAGAAGGAGAGTGGTTGAGCTGGAAAAGGACCTTGCCACCATTTACAAGGGAGTAGGGAAAGAAGGATGCAACTCTTCTGGTCTCGTATACCAAGAGTTAACAGTGTCATTCAAAATTACAGAATTTCAGGTTCAAACCCTTCATTGCACCAATTTAAGGCAGCAATTTTAGCCAAATAATCCTGCTTTTTATGCGAGCACCCTGGTCATGAGACTGACAAACCCTCTGCCACAGCTCTGTGCCTCTCACCATCCACGGCTCCAGCCTGGGGGCTGGGCACTCACGCACAGGGAATGCATTTTGGTCCCAATCAATGTCCATATAAAGAACATCTAACTCAGCTCTGATCCTCCAGGTCAAACAGTCCAATTGTGATCAAAACCTCCCCTAAGACCTGGGCAAGGATAGATGATGAATTCCCTGATGCTTCCATGAACGGAAAGTTTAGATGGTGTCACCACAACCACCTGTTTTGGTGTGGGAGCCAGGACTGTTTTTAACTTTGTAAAATCCTCATCCCAGGCAGCTCAGAATATGCACAAGCAAGATTCATAAACCAAAACCCAACACTGGAGAACCACAGATATTGATTTGTTGTGATCCTGATTTAAAATTAATCACAGAAACAGAGAATCCCCAAATGGTTTAGGTTGAAAAGGATTTAAAGATCACCTTTTTCACTCCCCTCTCATGGGCAGGGACACCTTCCACTATCCCAGGTTGCTCCAAGCCCTGTCCAATCTGGCCTGGAACACTTCCAGGGATGAAAGAGAAACAAAGCACAGATATTCTTGAGTCAGAGATCAGGAAGGTCAAATGTCAGAGGAAGCAGCAGCAGAAGTGGAGCATTCCTCAGATTTTCTGTTCTAATACTGGGGGCAGCACTAAGGTTCAGGCTCATTAGCACATTGTGTATGAGCCTGGTGAAAATGGCAAAATTTCACATACTTCAGCCTAAGGAAAATATGAAATATGGTCTGTGTGTCTGTCTTTCAAAAACCTGTCCTGAAGCCACGGATCTGGGGAAGGACCAAGCACCCCACAGCCAACATGAGCAGGAAAGACCCCTCCCTGTGCTCCAGCAGCTGAGAAACTGTTGCTCAAAAAAAATAAATAGGTTCTGTTGCTGCTCTGTTCTCCAGGCCCGGGAGGAAACAACCTGTTTGTGCAGAATTCATCCCTGCAACTGGCTGGTATTTCAGCAGTAAAAGACTCTAATTTTAATACCATCAGAATTCTCCCAGGCTGCAGGTGAATCTAAGCTGCAAAAAAGGAGCCAGGTTTCATTTTAGTTTGAAGTATCAAAACTGCTGACAATTAAACTTAATTGTATGAATAAGCTCCTTAACGGGATGCACTGCTGGGCTTTCATCCAGCCAGGGCTGGCAGGAAAAGGGAAATCTATATGCAAGGAGCCTGCCAACGTCCCCCAACCTGGGAGAGCAGGGCTTGATCACCGTTTAATAGAAACACATAAGGCCCCTGATCTCCCTGCCTTTCCAAGAAAACTTCATTTGTCTCTTCCGTGAAGTGTTGCATTAATAGTGCTCATCCTCAACAACCTGCTCCTCCCTTGCCACATTTCCTTGAAGTTAAATTTCCAGCAAAAGCATTAAATCTTTTCATAAGGTGTAATTATTGGCTTTGGTTCTATCTGCACTAACAACAGGCATGAAAAGTCTGAACAAAAAAAATGACCCAAATATTAATGTTTGTTCCCTCTAGGGTGGCACCTTTATTTGCTGTTTCTAATGCAACCAGTTTATTACTGTACCAGCCTCTGCAACCAGCACTGCAGTGAGCAAATCTGTTCTTGGGGCCCAGGGGTCAGTTGTTTCCTATTTCATTTCTCCTTGCTTTAATTTTGATTTATTTTCCCTTCCTGTAACACTTAGGGAGATCTGAAGGCAACTACGCAGTTGAATAAATCTAAATACCATTACCAGTAGTTGGATATAAATTCGGCAGGGACTTCTCTAACACTGTAAACCCACCCATTTTCATTTTCACATAAAGCAGCCTTAAGGAAGGGACAGCTGACCAGTACTGCACTGTGAAAATCAGAATTTTTGATCCATGAATCAACAGATTTTGTCTCCATGTCTTTTCATATGCTGTGATTTTATCACATTCTTGTAATTACTAACGGGACAAGTCCAAACCCCAGACCAAATGTCACAAGGCTGTGCAAGATTCTTGTGTTAATCAGTGATTTGTTTCTGACTCTTATGGTGAGAAATGTCCAAAATATCTATTTCACATCTGTGAACCGTGGCAGAACTGAATCCATTTCCACCCAACAAAGAATCCCAGAGCCCTCACCCAACGAGACAAAGATTCTGATTGGAATAGGGATAAAACATGGTCTGTAGGGAAGTTTGAGGAGTCAAGAGAGGGCCTGGATACTGTGAGTGCTACAGAAAGTGTTAAATATTCCAGAAAGAAAAGGTCAATTCCAAAGCAAAGCAAACCTCATAAAGTTGAAAACTGGAGCCTTTAACCCAGGACTGGTCAGGACAGAGCATAAAAAAATTACAAGTCCAGCCCCATCACTGTGCAGCCTTCCTGTAGTGGTGGATTTACCTTTCCTTTGCCTTGCAGTTGTGTCTGTGCTACCTGGAATTTTAGTGAGCTTTCAGCTTGATTTTAATGTGTTTTAGAACAAATCAGACCCGCTAAATTGATTAATGAGGATTTACGGCGTTTTAATTATGGAGTGTGGTTTTGAATGATTTAAAGTCTGATATGAGCTCAGAGCAGCCCAAGATTCGGTGAGGAAATGAGAAACATGACATTTTGAAAAGGAAACCAATTTCCCTTAACTTAAACTGTTGCTCATATAAACCAAATTATAAATATACTCTGTGACTGTAATGCTACAGAGGACAGCTTACGAAAATATGATTAGTGGTGCAATTTCCTTAGGTTTCAGATCCTTTCTTCTTTTCTTTGCTGGCTTTAATGCAGGAAAAATCAACATCCTCCCTCCTCACCCACCCATCTTTCTCGGTGAAAATAAAACAACAAATCAAATCTGCAGGAGAGCTTCGGGATATCCTCATAAAACTCTGCTGTACAAAGAGAACTCAGGGCAAGGGGGTATAAAAGAAAATACAAGTGTAGAAAGGGTCAAGAAATGGCTGTGATCCCAAGGGTTTGCCTCACCTAGTGCCACAGTTCACCTTGGATTGACATCCACGGTTTCTAAGAGAAGCATTACTGAGATGTGATAACATTTTTTTTTGTGCTCCAAAGACCATCCCCTTAGAATCTGGCAGTCAAAGGAGCAACAAAGGGACAAACACATTAAAGGCACCAAGAGCTTCCTTTGAAATACCTTTGGGCGGGTCAGGCAAAACATCAACCAAAGTAGAACCCAAAGAACCGCCAATAAAACCTATTTGGAGCTGCAGCATGCTTTGGTGCATCAATATGTGGGGTAGTAGTGGGACTGTGGGGGATCAGTAGGACACCTAAGGAATGGCAGCACTTCCTTAGGTCAGTGATCTACCCCAAAAGCTTTGTTGCTTCAGCGTTAGAAAACTCAGCACTGCTAAATTTCAAGTAAAAAATTAAAAAACAAACAAACAAACAAACAAAAACCCCAAAAAAAACCCCAAAAAACTCTAGTTTGTCTCATCTACAAACTGGAAATCTGATGCTGTCTCTATGGAGAAATTGGGCTTTATTCTTGTGTAAGTAAAGGAAAAAAAGAGTAAGTTCATTGGCATTCTCCTTGCACAAATAACATGTGCAGCACTTCACAAAGGCAGCTGATAAAAGTAACATTATTTTATTTATCAGCAATGATGGGAAGGAAAATGCAAGGGAAGTACTTGCTTGAAAGTGTGTAGTATGATGACTTTGTGTGTGAAGTATTGGTTTCTTGGAGTTTGGCAGCAATTTATTCATTACAGAACTCCCTTCTGAGTGCTGCTTCCAACAAAACATGACCATCAGTGGCTTGGATAAGGATTTTGGAAAGCTGAGGCTTTGAAAATTCATTTGGGAGCATCTCCATTAAGGATCATTAGAAACAGAACCTGTATGTGCAAGGAAGACTGTGGACCCAACTGTTATTTTGTTTTCACACAGCAATCCCTACTGCTGAGAGCAGCAAGGAGACACAAAATATAGAGCAGCAATGTCCTTTTAAGTATTTTGGGGAGTTTTTTTTACATTTTTCCTTGCTGCTTCTTTTCTCTCATGGTGCAGTCCTGGAGAAAACATTATCAATTCCCCAGTGCTCAGTTTCTAGTGTGTATTTAATCTGTCTGCATTCAAATGGTAATAGATTGTTACAGGGATACCTTCACACAAGTGCCTGGTGTGTATAATACCTCTTCATTACAGCACTGAGTGAGCCGGATCCTCTTTTTTTCAAATATTAATCTCTTTAGGTTTTCACAAGCGGTGCCACACATCATAATTTTAAGCTCCCAGCTGATGACTCATTCCATTGCTCCCAAGCCCATGCAGAGCAAGGCAAGAGACTGTCTGGATCTCCAGCTCTGCTGGATAAAACCCTGTGTGCAAGCAGAGCTTTGTGAGGATTCAGGGGAGGAAGATCTTTCCAAGGAGGAAGCTTTGTTAAAGGCACAAAGAAGGCAGCTGAAACAGAATGAACAGTTTGTCTCCATCCCTGGAAGTGTCCAAGGCCAGGATGGATGAGGCTTGGAGCAGTCTGGGATAGTGGAAGGTGTCCCTGCCACGGCAGGAGGAGGAACTGGATCAGCTTTAAAATCCCTTTCAATCCAAACCATTCTGTGATTCTGTGACTGAGTCTGTAATTCTGTGATTGATTCTGTGATCCTGTGATTCCCTCAGCACCCTCCCCAGCCCGTGGCATCCACTGTTCACTCCCAATGCCCAGGTGTTGAGGTTATGGTGTAAATCATTTGGGTTCCATCCCGGGATCCCAGATCTCATCCCTGGGCACAGCTGCACCCACAGCAGTGCCCTGTGTTGGTTCCTGCTCCATGGGGAGGTCACAGGAGCAAAGCCAAGCTGTCCCTTCCTGGAAGCAGCCAGGTACCAGCCCCTCTCACCTCTTGTCACGTATCCCAGCCTCTGGAATTGCCATGGGAACCCAGCAGAGCCAGGGAAGCTGCTGGGGCTGTACCTGCAGCTCCCCTGCAGCAGGGCAGCCCAGAGGGGGTGAACGCCATGGAGTTTGGGCAGCTTTGCCACCTCATTGCCAAGGTCTGGCCAGCTCCTCCTGGCAGTCACAGAGGGTTGCAGGACCGTCTGCTGATCTCAGGACAGACTGAGCTATTCCCATTGCCTCAGTGAATTCCTACAGCTGGAGCAGTAAGGCACCGGTCTGGTGCCTACAAAATTTGTACCTGATCTGAAATGACCCTGAGACTGTAGAATTTTATGGCCTTTTTGCTCCCCCCAGGAGAGCCTTAAAAAGAACTCCCCAACATAAAAATGGAGGAAGACAATTATTAAAGGCAGTAACTACAGCACTGGGGACTGTAACTAAGAAAGGTTCTCAGAAACAGGGATTTGGAGCATGATGTGCTGAGGAAATTCATGTTCCTTTGAACAGAAGCAGTTGCAAGTGTGACACTGCATACAGGCAATATGTTTCAAGTGTTTGGGACCCTCAGAGATTATTGAATACTGCACATTACCAGGTGAAGAGAAATTAAGGAAAATATCTCAAATGGAAGATGGGAGCAGAAGAAAAGTTCCAGCAGAGCTGAAATGATCTGAAAATAAAGAAGAGAACTAGGAGGGATTTATGCAGCTCTCCATCAGCAGGAGGAATGCTGTCAGTGGAAGGGAAGGAAGAGAAGATACATTTCTGACAGGAATAGGTCCTTACAAACCCCAAATGTGTTTCCTGTTCTCTCCTGCCACCTGTGTTCAGCTCTAAATGAAAACTAAAAGCAGAACAAGAGGAGTTGTAAAGGAACTCAGGATTTGTCAAATATTCCATGAGCATGGACCATGTCAACCTCTGCTGGAATCACAGGATGGAGCATTTTCATTCCTTTTCCCTAAGAAACTCAGCCTTTTTTTTTTATATATAATTAAAATTATAGATATTTCTATTCTTGGAAACATTTGCTTGGAAAACATGATCCAGATTATTGATGGCTAAAATGCAGAGCATTAAGAGAAAACAGGGAACTGGATTGCTTAAATCTTTAAAGTCTGGAGAGAGAACAGAGGGGATTTGTGTAAAAGCAAAAATACACAAAAAATTCAGTGTTGGAAGAGCTTACACATCTTGACTGATCGTAATTACTTGGAACTTGGATTTTAATTTTTGTCTGCTAAGCAAAGTTCTGTCTGGGAAAAGGAAGATATATTATTAGGCTTCTTCCTTGAAAAGGTTCCGTTTCCAAGATACTGGAAGTATGGAGAGATTTCCAAAGGCAAATTTCAGTTAGGCACAGTCAATTAAAGCTGAACAACTGGATAGAAAGTCTCCTTGGATAACTCCTGGCCGTGATGGTAGGTGAACACTTTATAATTAGCACCAAGCTGGCAACTGCCTGTAGAACACTTGACAGAGGAAAGAGCTCCCTCCCCTGTGATCTCGCAGCCAAAGACTGCCCTGCCCATTCCTGGGTGTTGGGGAAAGGCAGAGAAAAAGTTTTAAAAATATTTTTTTTTTGCTTCCTTCATCCTCATGTCCTTCCTGGAAAGACCTTGGGAGCACTTTCTCCTCTGTCATATTCAGCTTTCCTCTGAAACGTGTCACTCTGCTCGCCCAGGCAGCCGTGCATGGCAGAGCTCTCCAGAAAGCAACCACTTGAGACCCTGGGATAGCAATCAGCTATGCAAAATGACAGTCATCTATCATTTTGTGATGTCTTCTAGAGAGAAGTGAGAAAAACAGGATCCTGGGTGTTTTGGTAAAGAAAACCACACGATAAACAAAAATCTCTGCGGCTCTGCACAGCAAAACCTGGCAGCAGAAACTCCACACACCACGCTCCAAACTTCATCTGGAGCAGCCTGTGTTCTGAAAACAAATCTGGGGAGAGTTACTATACACTGGAACATCCCCAAAAACCCAGAAAAAGTAGTGAAGTTACCAGGAAAATATACGTTTTGCTTTCCTCACGTCTGTGCATCTCCAGTTTTACAGCACTTCCACCCAGCAGGGAAAGGAGTGGATGAATGAAAAATCATCTCCCTGAGCTCTGGAAGGTGAAAAAACACATATTTTTAAATAGATGTTTCCCAGGCAGTTCAAGGCCAGGGTGGATGGGGCTTGGAGTAACCTGGTTTAGGATGAGGTGTCTCTGCCCATGGCAGGGGTTGGAATGAGAGGAGCTTTAAGGTCCCTTCCAACCCAAACCATTCCATAATTTTATAACACTGCAGCCAATAGATACTTTTGTTGTGCTCTAGTCACAAATCATTCCCACAAGGGAAAATTGTAATGTGACAAACTGGATTTCTGCTATTGGAATGAATCTGGCTGCAAGAAATGGGTAAATCAATAAACCAGCAAAACTCCTGTGTGCAAATAGCCAGAAATTGCCTACAGAAAATCACTCTTGCTCCTGCTGGTTCTCAGCAGTGCAGCCACCACGGTGGCTGCAGTGGCTGTGAATTTACAGCTGTTCTCTTCTCCAGAGTAACTCAAGAGCCTGCCTGCACACAGAACCACAGGATCCAAGAATGGCTTGGGTTGGAAGGGACCTTAAAGCTCAGTTAGATCCCACCCCCTGCCATGAGCAGGGACACTTCCACTGTCTCAGGCTGCGCCAAGCCCTGTCCAGCCTGGCCTTGGGCACTGCCAGGGATCCAGGGGCAGCCACGGCTTCTCTTGGCACCCTGTGCCAGGGCCTGCCCACCTCCTCAATAAAGAATCTCTAATCCCATGGTTTTCTCTGAAGGAATTTCAGACATTTTATTCATCAGTTAGGAAAAAAAAAATAAAAGAGAAGTGAGCTACACTGCATTTATGAGAGGTTAAAAGCAGGTACAAGGGCACTTCCAACAGACAAGAACAAATTGCAGGTCTTCAACCTCACTCATCCACACTGACACCTCCAGGTGCTCAGGCTCCCTGGGAAAGGATGAAACACTTCCCTTAAGTACAGGGCTAATGGCAGTAATTGGGAGATACCATCCTGAGTGCTGAACTAGCAAAAGCCCCAGCTGGCCACAGGAGCATCTCCTAATGTTCAATTAAGATAAGGCTCAGTATATTGTTCAGTCTGCAGTCTCTTTTTTTCTTTCTTTCTTTTGCTGGGTGGACGCTTTTGAGATCGATATAAAATGAAAAAAAAAAAATATTATAGCCCATGGTTTCAGTTCCAGTGGAGCCCTATTAAACATCTCTCTTCACTCAGCCCTCGTGCCTAATTGCTGAGCACGTCAGTTCTGGAAACCTCTGCTCCTGTTTCGGTTCTGCTCAGCGCTGATGACTGGAAGGGAGTGTTTGTCACCATGGGACAGGGGCTGCCAGGCAGCAGGGCAGCACTGCCCTCCCAGGACATGAAATTTGTGTGTTGTCTCTGCATGGGAGGGGACAGGGGACAGCTGTGCCATGGGCAGGTAGTGACCCAGGCAAGGCTTTGAGACAGAAACCAGCAGGGGCTGGCTTTGGGGTGGTGCTCCCATGCTCCTGAGTCATGGAAAGTTTAGAGAAGCCCTGAAATATTCCTTGAAATCAGGTTTTACTTGGGGAAAATGGCTGTAATAAAAATAAACCAAAAACAGGGCAAACCAATCTGAAAGTACAGGTTCCGTTAGATATTAGCAGTGGCAAGTTTGGTTCACTTTTTAGCATGCACTCGAAGTGATGTTTAATCTCCAGATTAATTCCAATTTTATATCAAAATATGAAGGGAAACTTGGCATTTAAATTAACCTTCCATCCCAAAGTGATGTTTTTTTCCTCCACTCTCATTCACTGGGCACATCAGCACACCTTTAATTACAGTTTCACCCCAGATGATTATTCTGCTCCACTTTGCATATTCAGCCAAGAAATCACCTATTATACAGCTTTTGTGTCTTTACACGTCTTGGGGCACCTGAAGAGCAGGGGCAGCTCCTCTGAGTCCCTCCCTGCTGCCAGCCTGCTGTCCCCATTCAGGGACAGTCCCACCCCTGACTCTGGGGGGCCTCCTGAGAGCCGTGGGATCCCTGTGGAAAATCCAGGCAGGAGATGACGACGTTTCCTTGCTGCCCTCCCGTGGACGTGCCATGACCACAGGCACTGGGACTTGACTCAAAATCCTTGGCTCTGCATGGAGATGCTGGGCTTGGCTCTCCACCTGGGCTGTTTTCTCTCCTCAAAAAGAGTTGCATTTACCAAGACAATCGGTGTTTTCATGTGGAGGGAACACGGAGATGTTTCTAGATGATAAATTTTAATCTGAAATCTCTCTGGTACCCAAAGATTAATATTTAATGTCTGTTCTGTAATGTAATTTCTACAGGCCAATCTTTTATCTTCAGAACTTGATCATCAAAGACCTACAAAAGTTAGACTTCAGTATGATAACAATGCTTTATGGACACAGTGATTCCTGAATTCCCTTACTGTCTCCTACCAGCAATGATGGCATTCCTAAGAGTCTTGAAAAATGAGCTAAAACACTTTTAATTCTCTATTTTCTCTTCAGCTTATATTCAGAACCACTGAGCATCAAGTGTGAAATGCTAGGAGGAGCCAGAGCAGTGCCAGGACAAGATGAGAAACAGTACCTTTGCAATTGAGGTCATCATGTAAAGATTAAAAAGAGACTGTGATCTAATTCCATCTGTTAAGTGTCTAGGGACTCCATGTCTAGTACACGAGAATGCTGTCCTTATAATAGGAATTTGGGAAAGAACTTCAAGAAATATATCAACTTTCCAGTTGGTTAATTAATTTATTTTTTTCCAAATGTCAGTCAAATACCTCACATGCTCAGAGTCTGGTGTTACATACGACAGGTCCATGAACTCTTCCCCTCTTTTGCAGCTGCTGTAATTTATATTTCCCAACAAATCACGACTTTGCCTTTTCTCCTCCTGCCTTAAACAGCGAAGGAAGGGAGAACATGACAACTCCAGGCTACCCAGAGAAAAGAAGGACAAAATGCTAAATTGACTCATTGAGAAAATGTCACACAACCCCGGGGACAACCCCTGGAGTTCTTGAGGAGCAGAGGTGGAAGGAGCCAGCTCCAGATGTTGGGTGGTTTTCCTTCCCTAGAGAAAGGGAACATCAGGTGCAGCTCTTAGGCATGAAGCTCGTGCTGGGAATTGAGAGCCCTCCATCCACAGCCTCATTTCTTGACATAATGCAAGGTAAAATATTGCACCATAAACTCTGAAGAGCTGCCTAAAGAATCATAAAATCAAAGGATGGTTTGGGTTGGGACAGACCTTCAAGCCCAGCAAGTTCCAGCCCCTGCCATAGTCAGGGATCACCTTCCACTATCCCAGGTTGCTCCAAGCCCTGTCCAGCCTGGCCTTGGGCACTGCCAGGGATCCCAGGGCAGCCACAGCTTCTCTGGGCATCCTGTGCCAGGGCTTGGAAGGGCAAGATCCTGGCCACAATTCCAGTTTGGCAGCAGCTCCTGTTTCCTAGCTAAAGATTTGATTACTTCCCTAACAGTAGTTACTTTCCTCTTCCTAACAAGTAAACCTTGGGATGAGAAACTCCAGACATCCAAAAATTCTGCAGAGCCCCATCCTTCTTGGATTGGCAGTAGGAATGTTTCAATTGGTTTTGAATAAACAAACCTCCAGATAGTGAGTGTGAGCAGTGAGGGCTCATTTCTAATCTCGAGTGAGTTTATGGACAAATCCCGTTAGCAGAGGCTAAAGCTGCTTACACACTGACCTGTAGTCACACAGCTGCTGCAGTCATTCGAAAAAATAAATCCCAGCAGAGCCAGGAGTCAGGTCTTGGCTCTGCTATCAGCTCACCTGCCTTGAACAGACTGCAGCCACGGGAGCATTTTGGTCCCCATGGTCTATTAGGTTCAGTAAAATGCATGTGCCTTAACTCGTGCCCTCAGGGAAGGCTTTTCATAGGCCATTATTTGAGCAGGAGTGCAGAGGTAATCCTCAGGTTTCTCTGGAGGTGTGGAACATAAACCTGTGTGGGACAGTGATATCTGCACTGAGCCTTGCAGCTTCTTCTGATTTCCAGTTCAACCCTGAGTGGATTTAGTGATTGATGTTTTTCTGCTCCACTGTCTCCCCTGCAAACCTGCAGCCTTTGGGCTTCCTCAGCCAAAGTGAGACCAGGAAGGTGTGGATCCTTGGCTTCTGTACAAGGCCAGGGGCATTTGCCAGTGTTACCCATCCCAGACCCCTGAGAGGTGGGAAGAGCCCTGGTATTTCATTCCTGGGTGTATCTGCAATGCACAATCTTTTCCCACAGTTGTACAAAACCACTGCTCCCCTTGTGTGTTATCAAGGTTGCTGAAACAAAGGGAATTGTGTCTGAGCTAAATACACACGGTGCTGTCAAAGCAACCCCACTCTTGCAAATATGATGACAAAGAATGAGTTACATTTGTTTAAATTACGGTTCTACTGCTTTCCAGGTTAATTGCCAGGTGGGAACAATATTCTGGTTAATTGTTCTTTACTCAAAAGGTGGCACATCTTAACTGAAATCCCAACTGCAGGACCACAAGTTGAGTGTAAAATTATCCTTTCTTTAACAGCCGTGTTCCCTGGCTCCTCATTGCCCAGATTTCCTGGGAGCTTGGGTCTACCCTAGAAGCTGGGAGGCATTTCCAAAAGTCAGGAGCTTTGCTGAGTGCCAGAGCATGATCCCCACCAGCTGCTTCCCTTGCTGAGCAGGGAGCACAGGAACAGCAAAGACATGTGCTGGACTCCCCAGGCTGCCTGTGAACCATGACATGACACTTTTGAAGTCACCTCCTTTCCAGTGCCTGAGTTTTGATTGTCCCAAGCAGGAGGCAGGAGCCTATTTTAGCTCTCAGAGCATCTCAAGAGCTTTTGGAGATGGAAGGCAGAGAGAAATAAGGGACAGGAACTGCCTGTTCCTCCATTGGGGCTGGTGCTCAGGCCTTCAAAGGGAGAAGGGAAGATGACAGAATAAGGATACACCCTTAAACAACCACTTTAGGAAATTCCTTATCCTTATTAATCTGTTTTTGTGAGAACCAATTTTGTCCCAAAGTCAGTGACAGTTCCAGCAAATCCACCCTGAAGAGCCCATTTGAGGCCAGGGGCTCATCTCTTGATCCCCCTCTGGTTCCTGCAGATTTCTCTGGGATATGTTTTTCTGTAATGTCTCTCTGATGTTATTTTTTTTTTCTCTGTGCATAATATTCTTTTCATCCTCCAAATTTAATTTTCTAACTTGTTGGCTTTATTGCTTAAAATTTTAGTAGAGGTTTTGGGTGTGCTGCCGACAAAATAATAATTTATATTGTATCAGTCAGTATCACTCCATTGTCTTAATCTTTCATAATGGTTTTTCTGCAGCTTCCAATTTTCCTCCGAATAAAACAAATTACTTAGCAAGTGGAATATCTTCTTGTCATAATAATTTAATATTAAAATGTCAATAAGATTTGGTACACACAGCAGAGGGCACAGAGGTACAGAGGCAGAGCAGAAATGAAGTAAACTTAATAAAGTGAGTGAGAAGGTACAATAGGGATTGAGGTTGGCTCATGCACTGGGTATGAAAGAACCTTTTTATCCTGCAGTGCAGCACAGCCATTGTGTAAGCAATAAAATGATTGCAGGAGCATTTCTTGCTGCTGCTGCTGGTCCAGCATCACCCTCGGGGGAGGGAGCAGCCCTGGATGGGGACAGAGGGTGGCACAGGGGAGAAGGAGGGGATGGCCCGAGGCTGGGGCTCCCCCTGCCCTCTGCAAGGCAGTTCCATGGGGTTTCTGGCTTGTGGGAGGGTGAAGGCACCAGTCTGTGGTTCAGCACTTCGTGCTGGGAAGTCTGAGCCTTGCATCAGCAGGCAGACCTCAGCACTCATTTGGGAATGTTCTCGTGAAACTCAAAGCTTCATTTTGGTCAAATCTTCCTTCTGATCCAAACTCAACAGATTGCACTGGCAGACGAATGCTAAATGCTGTGAATTTATCTAGAACATAATGAGTTCCCTAAAAATGTCTGGAAGCCTCAGGAGCAGAAATGTCCGCTCCCCCAGCGTGAGATGGTCAGCAGGACATGCTTTGGGAGCAGTCTTGATCCTCCTTGGGCAGCAATACACATCTTTGTGAGATGAAAGTGCAGAATTACAATGACAAATCCAGAATAATTCAGGTTGGAAGAGACTTTAGAGGTCACCCTGTCCAACCCACTGCTCAGAGCTGGGCTAGCTTCAAAGTAGCATAAATTCAAAAAGAAGAAAATTTGCATGAGCTCCAGGACCTTATTATCTGTGTCAGTTCTGTCTCAGGCTGGAGGAAAAGCTGTTCCTGTATCTACCCAGCCTTTTCTCTCCTGCAGCTATGGAAATGGGTGTTACATTCACAGCTGACTCTTTCCACACAAATATATCACCGTTTGAAGCCCCCATTTTCAGCACCTAACCTCTCCTCCTGCTGAAACAGGACATAGGGCTTGATTTGAGTGCTCAGTTTTTCATAATTTCTGGGAGGGAACAGAAAGGAGAGCTGGAGAAACCCTTCTCCCTTTTCACAAAGGAATATTTTACACCACAGTTTCACCCTGCATAGCAAGTAGGCACCACTTTAATGTCATTTTAGCCAAAGACTGGCAAGATTCAGCTGAAATGTGTCTTGCTCTGCCCTACAGCCTTCCACAAATAATCCCCTGGGCTACACAGGAAGACAGAGGAACACCAGGGAGCTGCAGAAATGTTCCCACCAACCCAGAGCATCAGAAAGTTTGATGAAAGTTGGTTGAATCTACTTCTGCTCACGTTTTTTCACCAAGACTGAATAGGAAAGGTCCTTCATCCACTCCGGGAGGTTTTTCCTTATTAACTGCTGCCCTCCTATGTGTAAAAATAAAAGTGGTAAAGAGCAAAGTCCTCCAAACAGTCACAATATTGAATGTCAGGATGATTTAACTGTCAAGAGCTGTAAACAAAACTTCTAGAGAAGGAGGATTTTTTGAATCCCTGTGCCAGGGGAAGGCTGTTTGCTGCTGTATGGTTTGTGCCCCAGTTCTCAGACTGTACCAGCTGAAAATCAGTCAGCACTTTTCTCCAGAGCTCATTCCACAGGCCTAATTGCTCGGATAATAGGGAACTGATGCTGATGTTCAGCCAACATTTCCTCTCCTCCCCAGTGGGCACTTTCTGGCTGCCACCAGAAATCCCTACCTCTTTTTCTATCTACATGTTAATGCTTCTATCTATATCTTAAATACTTGTTGCTCACTATAATTCTCCTCCATTCAAAATTTAGCTCAGCAACACAGCCATAATAGAGCTTTTATTTATCAGATAACTCTCTGTCACTCCTTCTAAATTGCTTTTCATTTGTTTGCTTCTTCCTAGTGTTGAAGTGGTCATAACAGAATACAATTTTCTACGTGTGCCCAGCTGCTCTTTTATGGACGATATCCACATCTTTTCTCCCTCCCAAGCCTCTACTGTCTCAGACTTCTCTGTCTGGTGGACTTTTTTGAAGCCATTATGAATTGCCAAAATACATTCTGAAATATTAGATATTTGCGGGTTTTCCATTTTGCCTTGCCCTGCTGACTGTATCCCACCTACCAACACCAATCAATCCCACCAAACCAGCCCATCCACCCACTGGTTTCACCTCATTGTACCTTACCTCATTTCTTTTCTCTCTTGGTCCATCTGTGTTTATCCCAGAACGGTTTTCCCATTGTTATTTGCTCAGCCTTCCAGTTTATGTGTCACCTGGGAATTTAATTACTGTGCTTTCCACCTGTTTTTCCAGGCCAGTAACAGTGAATTTGAGCAAGGCTGGACATAATAGGAGTCCCTGAGGTAGCTCCAACGCAGCTTCCCCCAGCTAGGCCTTGCACAGCTAACAGCTTCCAGGGAATGTTCAGTCCATGTGGAATGACTTGTCTCCATGACAAGTTTTTGAGTAAAGGCTTGTGAGTCAGTCTATAAAATTATTTACTGGAGTACAAAACTACAAAATAAAGGCTCGACATCCAAATTTAATAAAACAACCAACCCAGCAAGCTCCTTTCAGTAAGAAGCAGCAGCTGCTCTCCCTTCTCCACCCTCTTCTCCTCTGGGATTTTTTCAAGTCCCCTTATCCACTGTGCATCATTTACCTGAACGAATCACAAAATGCCTTGGGTTGGAAAGGCCACAAAGACTATATAATTCCAAATCCCTTCCAGAGGGAATGTCAGCTTCCTACCAGGCCTTTCCAAGATCTCCCATTCCTGTGCACATCCTGCCCTGTCAGCTCTGTCTGGGAGCAGCAGCACTTTTGGCTGAAGAGCAATGCTGGGTCTCTCCTTCTTTAAGAGGAAGAGCCCAGGAATGCAGCCCATCCTGTGCCAAAGCCACCCTGGTGGCTCCTCATGCATCCACACCAACAGATTTGCTTCAGTCCTGTGGTGGACTGAGTGCAACAAAACCAAACAGAATGAACTTTACATTCCACTCCCCAATAATTTGCTCACTAACAAGACAAAATTTTTTCAAAATTTAAAAGTTCCTATACTGGACTGTGTCTAAAACCTCTCCATCCTGTACTATTGTTCATTTTCAAAGAGTTGGCCTGTGTGTGAATAAATTCTCCTTAGTTCCTCAATCCTTCTACAAAGAATTGAGAAAATCAAACAAACAAAACCAAAAATCAAACAAACAAAAACAAAAACAAACAAACAACAAACAAAAACAAAAAACCAACCAAACAACAGCAACAAAATAAAAATTAAAATTTTTTAAAAAGCATAAAAACAACCCAGAAATTCTTTGTAAAATTGTTTCGAAAAATCTTTTCAAACTATGAAGGGAGCTGAAAATTATTTAAAAGCTCTACAGAGCAAGATTGATAAGTAAAGTATAAATTATGCACTATTATGTACCTATCCCACAGAGTGGTGCTGCATCCTACAGGGCCAGGGCTGCCTATGGATAAAGCTATCACCAATTTTCAGCAAAGCCTAATGGAGCAGTATTTGGAAAACACTTGGGACCTTCAATTAAATGCATTACTTTTTATTATTTCCCCTGCTTCCCTAACACCTAGGGCCAAAAAAAAAATCAGCCTGGTAACCATCTGCAGACCCATTAAATCTGAGTGTGTGTCCAGGCAGGAGCAGCAGAGTGGGTAATTGTGCATTGCTGACAGGAGGAATGTGAGCTGGGGATGCCACATGGGCTCTGTGGCATTCCCAAATGGCATTCAGGAAACATTTCTAGGGGATCAAAGCTGCCTCAGAGGCGCTATACAAATCCACCATCATAAACACTGAATAATACATTGCACTAATCTGATTGCTATTGACTGCTGCAGTTGCATGTGTGACCTTGGGCGTACATTAATCAAAGGCAGCCGTTCATGTTTCCATCCTGCAGCGAGGGGCAAAACTCGTCTCAAATCTCCTCTTGTCCCTCCATCTCTCTCTATTCTGTCTGATGTCACTTGGAGATGGAGGCTGCTGTTTGGAGGGAAATGGTTTTTTTCTGTCCTCCCCTCTCTGAGCACACACAGGAAGGCTCTGAGATGGAATAACACAAACACACACCTTTTTGTCCCCCTGGTGCTCCTTGAACCCAGTTTAGTGAGTGTGGCAACCTGAAAGAGCTCTGGAGCTTGAGAGTAATTGGTTTCCCAGCAGAGGCTCCAACTGATCCCTGAAGCTCTTTGGGATTTCACCAGACATGTTTAGTATTTACCCTAAGAAATGAGGCACAGTTGGAATGAAAGAGCCCTTTGCTGAGGCCCCTCTCGTGGTGCTGGGTGTGTGTTTGCTCACATGAACTGCAGCAAAGCTCAAACCCAAAAAACCCAATCCCTCATCAGTTCCCTTTCCCTTTGTCATTAACAGACGACAGGGAGTACAAGAGAGAGCTGACAGTGTGTTGACAACAGACTGAAAAGGCATTGCTTTGCCTGCATTGATTCCCTGCTCTTTCCCCAAGGCTGTGAGATGATATTTGCTGGATTGGATTACAGAACCTCCTGCAGGTGCTCCCTGGTTTGCTGCCTCCTGCCCCGAGGTGCTCTCTGAGTGTGGAGAGCCTTCCCCTGGGGCGTGTTGAAGCCCAACAGCAGGGCTCTCTCAAACACGGTGTAACAAATATAAAATCAGACAAAACTTCAAAATAATCTGTGGAGCTGGGTTTGATGTGGTCTCGGACCATTGGCATGCAAATGCATTCCTTTAACAGCTTTATTCCTTCACTTGAGGGCGAAGCATGACAGTCAATAATTTAAAGGCAAAGGACTGAAAGAGGCTGGGATTATTCCCCCAGCAAGTATTGTAAATGTAGACCATTTATATTTAAATTAAATTTAAGCAGGCTATGGCAATAGTGATACTATATGAATAATTGGCTCTACACCCACAGGTACCTGCTTTTTAACTGTTGAGTTTAAAAATAAATAAAATTTAAAAAACCTCTCAATGCTTCCACTAAGATTTCACTCTGTGCTTTGTCAGAGAGTGCTAAGAGGGAGGGGCTGACGAATACCTGGGCATGAAGGAGAAATAAAGAGCAGGAGGTTGCGTGGCTCCTCCTGACAGTCCAGCACTTCTGCCTCCCAGCCATGCAAAAACACCCAGAACTTAATTAAGAGGGTCCATTTTCTCTACAAAGCCTTTTATGGTCCCTGGCCTTTGCTCAGATACATTTACTTTTTCCATCAGTCACATCAGAACCTCCGGGCTGCTGCCAGGGGACCCCCTGGAAGCTTTCTCCTTTATAAATTTTTCACACCCGTTCTATTACCTGGAGTGGACTTTCACTCTGTGAGGATGCAGCCTGATCTCCCCAGACCCCTCTCAGCCCTCTCTGCATCTGCCACAATGAAGAATTATTGTGCACGCAGACCACTCTTCCTCCTTTTTCCATTACTCAGCAGCTCTTCAGCACCTGAGAGAGAGTTTCAGGATAAATTAATGGGTATTTTAGGACGTCTGAAGAGTGGTCTTAGAAAGATGCACCAAATTCTGTGAAGAGAATCTCCAGGCCAGATCAGTCTCTTGAATATGATTATGAATGGCTGTCAAAGACTCTCTTGGAAATAAAAACTGATGACAGAGTTTTGGTGTCTTTGTGGGTTTTTATCTGAATGACTCAACACGAAATGGTCACGCATTGGAAATCGCACTGCAGAAGTACATTTCTTGTCCCTCCTAAGATTCCTCCTCACATCCCACAAGGAAATTTTAATTCAGCTCCCACATGGAGGTCCAAAAGGGAGGATTGCTGGCTATTGCAGAAAAGGCTGTTTCAAAACTAACTCTAGGAGAGACAGTCCAGGAATGCTTTCACCTGAAATCCAGGTTCAGGAAATAAAATAAAGTTATGGCTGAAGACTGTGTCCTACACTGACTGGCTACTTTGTATTCCCATGAGTCAGGTAGCTGATCTTTTTACTCTGCCCTCCCTTTCCACCAGGAAAGCCTGGAGTTAGAGAACCTCAATTTCACTTACACAAGTTTAAAGCCAGCCTATCTTCTGACTCTTGTGGGCATTACTTTTGATTTATACTCATGACGCCGAGGAGAAAATCAGATCAAGGGAATATAAATCAAACAGAGATCAATACCAAGCATCAAGGTACTAATTCTATCTCCTGGAACAGCCCTTTCAAGCTGCAAGAGGCCAGGAGACAATTCCCCTGACACAGGCAGGGCAGATTTATGTGGAGCTGTGGTCCTGGTGCAGGGGAGATTTGGAGGTGGAAGGGGACGGGTCTGCACTTCACGCTATTAAGAATCTCTGTCTGTCTGGGCTGTCAAACAGTCTGGGGGCAGCTTTGGGAGGTTGTCATAAATCAGCACACCCTGTGCTGGGGACTGGGGATGACAACCATGTTGGTTTAAAATTATTTTTCACTGTGGATTTTTGGTTTTTTTGCCTCCAGGAATTGCTGCAGAACTTCAGCCTTGCTTCTCTTGGTGGGAGAACCATGGAATGAGGAGTAGGAAGTAAGATTTCTTCATGGAAATATTTGTCAAGCACTGGAAAGGGCTGCCCAGAGAAGTTTGGGAGTCACTATCCCTGCAGATGTTCAGGAACCTCGGCCTCGCAGAACCTCAGCCTTGCTTCTCCTGATGGGAGGACCACAGAATAAGGAGCAGGAAGTGGCTGAGAGCTCTTCCTCAAACCCAAACCCTCCTGAATGGCACAGTAATATTATCTTCATCTTCCTCCAGTGACACAACAGCACTAAACCTGGCCTTTGAAATGTGCTGGAAGGGTTCATGACTCCACCAAACGTGCACTGGGTGGAAAGGGCTGAGCCACTCATCCATGGGAGGACACGGCTCAGGGCTTGGGAGTGTTCTGCAAGCAGCCCACAAAGTGCCAGGCAGATGTTCACACAAGCCAACAGCTTGTCTGGTGGAGTCCTCATTTGTTTTTAGGAGAAGTAGTAAAAAGGATGAGGTGCTCTGGGTGCTTTCTGCCAGCACTGGTAAATGTGACTACATATATTATCACAGCCTGAAATCAAAGGGCTCGGCAGTGGAGGAGTGGGAGAGGCACAGAAAATGGGAAAGGATTTTGTACCCTGGAAAATTTTACACCTTATTCATCAAAGCATAATTTTGGCAGTTCCTTGCTCTGTGGAAATTTTTTGAGGAATGTGATTGAAAAGGGAAACTTGTTTGGGGGCTTATCGGGGGGCTGGTGGGGAGGGAATGATGGCATGTTAGATAGCAATAATGATTGCATAATTAAGTAATAAAACCGTCCCAGTAGTAATTATAGGATGTGTCAAACAGAGTTATAAGGCAGGAGGCCAAAGGCCAAGTGATTAACCATTGGAGAAATGTAACAATTCCCTGCAAAGGCCCAGAATGCTGTTGGTACAGTGAACACACTTCATTACAAACGCCAAAGAGTAGGGCCAGCTTTAGATTCTGAGGTGATGGCAGTGCCTCCCATCAGTCTCCCATCTCTCACCATGAAAAAGAGTCAGGGCAGCTGCCCAGGGCCCTTGGGATGAGGCTGGCACTGGATTTCTGGGGTGGTTCCTGGGAAGCCCAGCTTCTCCTGGCTGGGAGCTGGGCCGTGGTACCCGATGTGATGTCAGCTCACCTCTCCCAGCACTGATCCACACAGAACCCTTTCATTTTGTTCTAGACAGCTCTGGAAGTGTTTTAGAAATCTGTTCTTTGTCATCTTGTAGCACTTAGAACAGTCTGCTGGAGAAGGTGTGGTGCCTGTCTGGAACAAATCTCAGATATCTACTGACACACACACTGAGCATAATTCCTGTTGCTGCAGATTTCACACAGAGAGGTTTCTACTTCATTAATTCCAAAGAAATAAAAAAAAAAAAAAACCTACCAACCCTGATCTCTATCTCAGTGCAGAGATACATTAAATTGTGTTTTCTTCTGAAATTCATTCTGCCTGCTGCTCCAGGGCAGAGGCAGTAAATCCATTAATGAACTAAGACACCTTCTAATCATTCAGACTTCAAGAACCTGTGGCTGGACTGAGCTCAGGACTGTGGTGGTTCTTCCCTGTTACAGGTTACTGTTCCAAATGTACACTTGGACACCATTTATAGAGATGTGAGTCTTCTCCTGAGCATCACTAAGTGCGTAAAGAAGGTCTAAACTATTGATTTTTCATTTCATCTTATCCACCTCCTGCTCAAGGAACAGGAGTTCTTGACTTACCTTCTTTAAACCTTCTGCAATTTTTTATATCTCTATCATCACTTTGCTATTTTTTTTATTTCTCTCTGTCATTGCCTCTTATTCCCCTAATATCCAAGATATATAGTTCTAATATTTTAATCTTTCCACACACTTCAGCTTTCTATTCACTTAATCATTTTCATTGCCTTCCCCAGACCTGTTTTATTTCTGCTCTCTCCTCCCATAAGACTGCAGAGCGAGGCTGAGCAGAGGATCCATGGTGTGGTGTCACTTCATATTAAAGATAAGGAATAATTCTGTGCTTTCCTTGAGCTTTTTCTTAATGCAAACGAACATTTTGTTTGCTCTTCTGGCCACCACTTCCCACTGAAGAGATGGTGTTGGCAGTGACACCTTGGTGCTCTCCTGACTCCCTACAGTTAATTTCAGGCCGACTCCACACATGAGCAGTTTAAATTGTTTCCTTTTGCCTTTCACTACGCTTCACCTTCTGCTTACTTGAGCTGAGCTGATCCCTGGGCTGCACTCCACCCAGCTCTTTAAGAGACTCCTGAAATCATTTATAATTTCACTGATGCCTTTGGCTGTCAAAATCCTTATTTTGGCTCCCTGCTCCTGGAGCATCCCATCTCCAGCCCTTCCCTTCACAAGGGAGCTGCTGCCCGTGCAGCTGCTTGCTCTCTCAAGAAATGTTTGTTTGAGACTATTTAAAACCTCGTTGCAGATGGAAATTTTTGAAAGCTCCTGCTCTCTCCACTCTGCTGCAGGAGCACAAAGAAGTGTAATAGGCTGGAGAGGAATTATTATTACTTTTTACAGCACGGTGCAGTTTTGTCCGTGAGATCAGATTAAGCAGATTTCATCACCACCATATTTTTAGCTCATTTATTTGATTACAGTGAGTTCTGTTTCCCTTTGCTTTCCAGGTATTTCCTAATGAGAAATTCACACCTGTGAACCTGCCACTCCATCAGCACCTTGTGACACTGCATTGTACATAACCCCAGAGAAGTAGCACACTTTGGCTCTGTTCTCATATTTGAGCAATGCAGATCATGATATCGACCTTGTTTTGTTAGAGGTATTGAACCCATCTGCAGCAAAACTAATGTAAAGATCTTTTTCTCTACCCAAGTGATGAAAGAGCCACCAGATCATTCTGTTTTTCTGCAAAATCCATTCCTAAATAATCATGATAACAATTTCCCATTAACCCTGCTGACTGTAAATAAGCATCAGTGCTAGAAAGACAGATATATTTTTATTTTCCCATTAGAAAACATTCATAAACACAGCCTTGGGAGCTACACACATCCAGAAGTGTGTAGACACAATAGCCTGCTTGTAGACTTCCAAGAAAATGTTCAAAAGATGTGTGGATGTGGCACTTGGGGACATGTTTCAGTGGTGAACATGGTAGTGCTGGGTTAATTGATGGACCTGATGGTCTTTGTGGGCTTTTCTGACCAAAATATTCCATGAGTCCATGATTCCAACGACCCCAGAGCTCATCACCTACATAATCCCATATGTGCTAAAAGTTCTGTGCCCCTGGTGCCTCAGGCTGCTCACTGCAAGGCCCTTATCCCATTTCTGGAGTGTTACCAAACAAATAAACATTAAAATACAACCAGTTATATAAATAAGTGAAATGTGTTAATCCTTTCAGTTAACTCCCTACTTTACCAGGTAATGAAAATGCCTGCTTTCTTCTCCCATCAACCACACTCTTCCTCAGCCTCAGAACCCTTTGCGGTTCCAGTAAAGAGCCAGACGAGTGTTATCTTCTGTGCTATTTCCTCCCTGTGTTTGGGAGGATGGGCATAAAAACCCTTTTTCTTTATCTCTGCCCTCTCCTGGGTCCTATTAAGCAGGAATTGAGTTGTGGGCAAGGCTGGGGAGGATGGAGAAGTGCTGCACCTGTGTCTTACAGAGAGCTTCCTGGCACAGCTGATGGCTGCAAAGAGGCAATAGTTATTCCAGCATAGTGGTATTTACCTCTGTGAAGGTAATTCTGGAATTCTTTATGTGAGAATGAGGTGAGGATTCTTTAATAATGCACAAATTAAAGGAACTCAGAGCGTTAGCATCATTGCCTGCTAATAACATTACAACACCTGTTGGCAAGTGTGCACATATATCACCTTTCCAGCTTCAAAACAGAAGCATAAACGCCATTAAATAGAAATTTAATTATATAATACTGTTTAGTGGTTGGCTTTGTGCTTTGGCTGTGTATTAAGCAATGTTCCTGAAGTACCTATCTTCATAAGCACTGCAAAAATTAAACCATTAAATCGATTTCACAAATGTTTACTGTGCAAACATGACAAAAACTCTGCAAATGCAGGGAATTTATTATGGGAGCCTGGTGCTTTGCTCATATGGACACACTAAATTCCCTCTTTTAAGTCTCAAATCTGTAATTTAGGAGATACCTTTCTGAACAGGGGAGTTTGCTGAGCTGGACATCACAGATTAGGGAAACAGGCATCCCAATATAAATGCAAAGTCTTGTTGAAAGAAATTTCCAACTATAGAGCTGGGAGTAAAATTTTTAAAAGGGTATTTAGTGGAAGCAGTCTTCAAAATTCAGCATTTCTTTATTGTTGAGAATACTGAGACTTTCTAAAAGTGCTCCTCTTTTCTAGCACAGAGAGACAGAGTGGGTCACCCTGTGGTCCTGGCATTTACAAAATCCCACGTGGTGCTTTTTGTTTCTGGGAAAGGGTGAACTCTTCTGAACAAATGGGGTTTTTGAAAAGCCAGATTTCCCACTGAAATGGACATTTCAGGTACAGGAGCCAGGTGGATTGAGTGCTCTGGCTGTTACAGTCTAAGTGCTCCCCCGTGTGTTTGCTCTCATCCTCCTACTACAGTTTTGGCTGGAAATTCCCTATAAGCTTGAAAAAAATTTAAATAAAGCTAGAGAGAGAAAATCAGCATGTTTCAGCAACATTTCTAGCTCATGTCTATAAAATATCAGATGTGTCACAGAAAAAAAATCAACCCTTAGATATTTAGGGTTCTTAGTCACTGTCACACTTCTGTCTCTCTAGTCTCTCAGTCTGAATTGCTCCATGGAATGATTAAAGTGCTTTAATTACAGGATCAGGTCTGTGTGGGATGGGAGGGCTGCCAGTTGGGTGTCATCTTCAGCTGGATGCCCCCAGGACTCTCTGGAGACTGGAAAGAGCTCAGAGGAGTGAGAAGGCAAAGGGGCATTTTCCCCTTGCTTTGGTGCTCAGAGAGGCTCTCCAGGAAGATCCTGTGAGGAATAAAACCTTCCTGCCAAGGGCCTGGTCCAACATCCTGAGCAGCAGAGGCAGCACCATCAATTGCTCAGGTTGGCCATTTGTGCCACAAGCAGACGTCTCGGTGATCCATCAAAAATCAGGCTGTGGTTTTACTTTTGTTTGTTTGGGGTTTTTTGGTGGGGTTTTTTTGCTTTGTGTTTGTTTTTAGTTTGCTGCTCGTGATTAATTCTGGCTGCAGAGGAGCCCACGTGCTGGGAGGAGGGGAGGGGAAGTTTCCAGGCCGTGCTGCAGTGTCTCTTCTGCAGGAGCACTTTGCACCCCCACGCTGGAGCCTCGCTGGGAGTTACCTGGCGCAGCCCCAGGTGAGAGGGAGATACATATGAATTTTCTGGCTGATGTTCCCCATCGATTTCGCTGAGACAGCCTAGGCAAATAATTTAAACTCAGTGCCTGAGTTTGCTTATGCCTTCGATGAGCAATGGATGATATAAAGTGGCTGCCTCCCACAGACCCCACGAGTCTTTAATTTATGTTTGCGAGGTGACTGGAGCTGTTTCGCTCCAGAGCCTGTAACTGCAAGACGTTGCTAATAATTCACCAGCAACAAGTGAGCCCTCTACCTGGGGATAAACACTTAGATTTGTAGCAAACATTTTTTTTTTTCACCTATGAAAATAAAAGTAAAATTTGCAGCTCCAAGCCTGTGTACCTTGGAAAACTCTTCCAAAGTCTCTCGCTCTCCTGTTCAGCTTCTGTCCTGCAGACTCCAGCTCTCCACCCCTGAGCAGAGCTTTGTAGTGACTAATCCCTTCCCTCTGCATGGAATTACATGGATAATTGTGCAGATACTGAGTGTCTTCCAGCAGATTGACTGGGATATCTCCCACCACCGTACAGCAGATCCCTTTTATTCAAATCTTCAATCGATTCGCTCAGGCGAGCTCCTAAGCAAATGCAGGAATACATTTTAGCTGAATTTCAGGGGATACTTATTGCATGTTAAATACCACTAGGCAATTATTTAATGAGGTTTAACAAGTATGTAATAGATAGGTTACTTATGACCTAGATGTGAAACCTCAATGAATATGTTTAATCAATTGGCATTCAATTAACATACATTAGGTTTTTCCTGCAGCACAGTGGTTTATTTTAGCTCTTTGTCCAACAGACCAGACTTGCAGACTTGTTAACCACTCACCGTCCATAATTTAGGTCCAACATGGTACCTAGAATATACCAAGACCAAAAAATTAACATCCAACTCGTTCTTGGTGAATTTATTGACCATAATTACTCATTTATAAATGGAAATCCCATTTGGTGCATCAGTAAACTCAATTATCTTCTCTGCATTCCCAGTTCCAGGGACCTTTCTATGCCTCAGGCTATTGGGGCTATTCCTGTTTTCTGATTCAACAGAAGAAAATGGTTTGTCCCTTCTTTGGGATGTCAAGATTTTCCCTGGCTCTGAAAAAGTAATATGGGATTAAAGTGGAATATAAATGAGCATTGCTGATGGATGTCCTAGGGTGGAATTACTCTCCGAAACATCACAAACAACCCAGAAACCCCTCTGCCTCTCTGTAGTGTTACAGTTTAATTAAAGCTTAATAAGGAGCAACTGGGTCTTTGTCCAGCTGTATTCATTCATTTCAGTGTAACTTGTGCTTTTTGTTCTCATCAGCAGTGGGGAAAAAAACGTCTCTCTCTAAAAGTTGTCAGAAATATATAAAGCACTATTAAATAATATTGAAAGCAAGCACAGCCAGAGGACTGATGAGAAAGGATTTAATTTTCAGCCCCTCTCTAAACGTGCCTCAGAGCCGTGCACTGTGGTGTCTCCAGCTGCCTGTGAGATTTGGGAACACCCCCATCCTTCCCTCATGGTTCAGGCAGCTAAACCTTGTGTTTCACGTGGCTGAAAGGAGCAAGGGATGGCAAAAACCAGCTAATGTGAATAATATTTTTGTAAGCTGGTTCATTTTGCTATAGGCCTGTCCCTACAGCTCTCTCAGCCAAGTGACACCAGCTCTGCAATATTGCTCCTAAATTGTGTCCTCTGACCCTGGTGTCCCTCCCCATCTGACTGAGCATCACCACGTGCTGCACAAGGAACAAGGCAGAACTTTTCAAAAAAAGGGAAAATGGTTCTGTGAAGACAGTGGGAGAAGTGAGAAAACAATGCAAATCTTGGCGTACTGGCTTCAGAATACTTAAATACTTCGGTTAAGAGTACACCAAATACCAGTGGGTGCAATTCCTCGTCTTTCAGACAGACAAAGCCTCGGTGCATTCTCAGGGAAGAGGATCAGAGGTAAAATATTGCAGATCTTCACAATTCTGCTGGAACAGCAATGAACACAGCCCACGTGCAGCAGAGTAGCTGTGTGCCTTTGTCCAGTTTTAATTAATATCTTTATCTTGCACTGGGTTTCTTTGTGGAAATTCTGGGGCTCTGGCTGGTTTGCCAGGTTCTGAGCTTTCAAGCTCTGCTTCCACCACCAAATCTCAGAGTTGCAAAGTTTGGTGTCAAGATCTGAAGGGCTACAAGGCAAGAAGATACATTTTGTTCTTTTCTTCTGCAGAAAGGACACCCCGGAAGATTAAAGTAACTGGATTTTGATCAGCATTTCCCATTTGCACTGGGCTCTTTACGAATTGAAATGTAAAAGGTCAAAGCTCCAAAAGCATTTTTCATTTCTAAAGAGGTTTGTTCACCACTGTAATTTAATAGCCATGCCAAAGCTGATAAGATTTTGGAATCTGTCCATGGCATGTATTGATGTCACAGGTCAAAAATAAAGGCTTCAATGTAATTTATTTCTCCAAGCACAGTGAAGATAATAACTCAAGCACAGAGCAATATGTTAAAACTAAATTATATTCAATAAAGATGACTTATGCCAGTCTTCTAAAAACTAAATACACTTGGCTCAATTTGAATGTTCTCATTAATGTGGTGTGGTGGCCTCCAGAACGGACTTGGCCATGGCACAGTGGCCAGCAGAGGATTCTGGATGGAGACTGTGGGGTGTGAGGGTACTGCAAGGAGCAGGAGGTTGTTACTCCTTTCTCTGTTTGAAAATCCAACTTGAGGAAACATTTTCCTCCATCAGTTTCTCCTTCTGTTTTGCTTTCTGCTGGCTGGAATGATGCATAAGAACAAAAATTCGCTCCTGCTATAAATAGAGGCCATGCATGTGATCCAGGGGGAGGAGAGCAGATGCTGCACACGCAGCTCCCACTGCAATGTCAGGATTTAACATTCACAGAGGGCTGGGGAAGGGGCACCTCCAAAGGACTGGGATAGGAAATTACCAACAGGAGGGGCACAGCAGAGGCAGCCAGGTAAAGCTTTTCTGCTGCTCCCCAGGCTGTAATTTAAAGTGTCTGACACTGAGGTTCAGCAATTGTTCCACTCTTACTCCTTCAATCAGTGCCCTGAAGGAGGAGGCTGGCAAGGACTCTGCTCTCCCCTGTGGATGTTTTCTGGATGCAAGAAATCCTTCATTGTCATCAGTTCAGTGTAGAACTTCGGCCCCAGAGCAAAACAGAAGTTAGAAAGTTCCAGTACCACTCCCAACACAACTTTCAGCTTTCACCCTTCTTTATAACTCTTTTAGAACATTGCCTCTGTTTTACAGTTTCTTTAGATGGCTGAGAGTTTCCCTGAACACTGTAAAGAGGGAGAGTGAATTTTTACACAGGCAGATAGTGAAAGGACAAGGGAGAATGGCTTTAAACAAAAAGTGCACAAATTTAGATTAGGTACTAGGAAGGAATTCTTCCTTGTGAGGGTGGGCAGGCCCTGGCACAGGGTGCCCAGAGAAGCTGTGGCTGCCCCTGGATCCCTGGCAGAGCCCAAGGCCAGGCTGGACAGGCACTCTGGGACAGTGGGAGGTGCCCCAGCCCATGGCAGAGGGTGGAATGGGATGGGCTTTCAGATCCCTTCCAACCCAAACCATTTTGGAATTCATTCTATGCCTCTGACTTGAGGTAATGAGACTTGGTTTGTGCTACTTGCTCCTGGATGCCAGTGGGCTATTTTAGACTGCAGTTCCTCCTGAAAATCTGTGAAGTCACAGAAAGAATATCTTTGATTTTAGAGAATTTTATAGGTTTATGTCATGGTTTCTTGCACGGGCTGAAGCGACAAACTGCACCTCCCAGCTGTGAGGTCCTGAGCACTGGAAACACCATCAAGGAGAGCATGGGGTGACACACATCCAGGGAGAGGCAGAATTCCTGTGATCCCAGCATGCAGGCAAGTATCAAGGAAGCTGTACTGGATAAACCCATAGGATCTATGATGAGCCCTAAGATCCATAAAACAATAAATGTAATATCAGCTGGTGCTTCTCCAGAGCTGCCCTCCCTTCTGGCAGCAAAGTCCTGCTGGGAGCAGCAATGTCTCTGTGCCAGTTTGCACTGAGCTTTAAATGTTTAGGTTATGGGGATGATTTGGTGTTAGTGCAGTGTCTACACAACCAACAATTTTCAGCAATTTGCAAGTCAGAAGAATTGTTTGTAGCCAGGTTTCCAGTGAGCTGATTGTAATTTATCTACTATCACACACCTACAAAGAGCTGCGGGCAGGGGAGGCTGGGTCAGGTCTGCAGCTGTCCCCAGGCTCTGATGAAAACCCAGGCATGGCTTCCTCTGAACAATGGGAGATTTCAGCTGAGAAAAACCAACCACTGTGAGGAAAAGCAATCAAATTGCAGACTTGATTATGAAAATGCAAACGGTGAGAGATTGGTGACATTTACCCTGCTATCAGCTGCAGCTGCAGAACAACCACTGCTATGAGCTGAGTGAGGGGAGAGGGAATCAGAATCTGCATGGAAAGGTGTGGGACTAAACTACCAAATAAAGTCCTAATTCATTAATCAAACTGACAGTGAAAGCTGTAAGACAAGCACAGGATCAATTTCAATTTGAATTGAAGGATAAATCAGGTGCTACAAGGCTTTGATTTACAGGTCACACATCTTCCTGCAGGATGCTATCGAGCAGTAGCAGCCACTGCCAGTTTGCAGGTAAATGAACCTAAAGTCAGGGTAGGTGAGGTCATCCAGAGAGTGTATGAGAGGGACAGCTGCAGCTCCATCAGCTTCTCCAAAATATCCTCACAAAAGTAGCAGAAGAAATTCTTCATAAAACAAAGAATGATGCTGGAAAATGCCACGCAAATCAAGACAAGGGGAAGGAGATGGATCATGAAGGCAAAGTGGCTTCTCAGAGAAATGAGAGCAAAACACTTCATCCACTCACCAAGGTTTATAAGGTCAAGCTACAGCAGCTGGAACCCCTCTCAGGGATCAACAAAGGAAGACTTTTAATAACAAAAAGCAAAAGTTAAGTAGACAAACTACTTTCAGAGAGCAGGAAACAGGCAGAAACTACATGAAAGTGTTGGCTTTGGCAAATCAAATTCCAGCATTTAGAAAAACAAGAGTTAAACACGACACAGGAGACTCAACAGCAGTTTTCCCAAAGCTGAAGTCCATCAGTAGAATGAAGATATTTGCTGGAATGGAAGAACAGAGGAAAACTTTTGTTCTGCAAAACCTGGAACCAGCAAAACTCTACAAGAAACAAACAAAATCTCTCTGTGGGAAATGGTCTGGTAAACTGGGAAGGTCTTCTGCAGTGTCTTTCTCAACAAATTAGGGGACTTGGCAATGGGACAAGTGTGGTGAGTATTGTGGTTTGACCCATGAGAACACACACTTCTGGGATTCTGTGATGGGTAAAAGATGTGCAGATGTGGCACTTGGTTTAGTGGTGGGCTTGGCAGGTTTAGTGGTTGGACTCTATGGTCTTAGAGGGCTTTAATGATTCTATGATTCTATAAACCACGTGAACAAATCAAAGCAGCATAAATTGTAATTTTTAAAAAATCCCAGTAATCAACAGCCCAATCTCTAGGCTCAGGGAATTACCATCAAATAGTGTCTAGATTGTAAAAACCTCTGACAGTGCCCATTGCAGAACATCTGGGGTGTCTGGAGATGTAAAACAACACAAAGATGTGCTTCTGTGAGGTGCTGTCCCAAGGCCAGCTTGTCTGCCTGATGCTGCAGCCCTGCTGCACTCACAGGTGAGTTTGCCCACACAGGGGAGTTTGCCCACACAGGAGAGTTTGAGTTTGTCCACACCTGCTGCTTGGCAGTGCCACCAACTCCATGGCAAGAATAAATAGCAAGTTTCCTTGGGAAGTACATAATGTGCTTTCAATGACAGCTACACTCAGTAAAATATCAAATATTGTAATGACAGCATCACTCCTGTAAATGACAGCTTAGCCAACACTGAAGTGAGGACCAGAAGGCAATGCAGAACTGTGGGGAAAATACTTGTAATATTCACAGTGCAAACAAGCTCAGCAATCACTGCAGTGGTTTCAAGCTCAATAACAGCTTTGGAAGGTAGGGATGACAATTAACAAACTTCTTGGCATGTGTTGGCAGCAACAATCTCCTGTGCTGTGAAAATTTCAGAGAGGAAATAATGCTGCGAATTAGAAGATGGTCACTGCCTCTACCATCTTAGAAAGAAATATTTGGTGATTGAAACTCTGTAGATTAGAATCAAAAAGGGCATTTTTGCTTTTCTCATTTCTCTTTGAGCATATGAATGTGAAAACTGAAAATCCATAGTGGATACAGGAAGATATGAAATAGCTTTGACAGCAAATGCCATAGAAACTCTTGACAGCAAATAAAATTTATTTCTAAAAATTCAGGGAATTACCAGATGTCAGAATCTATCCATAGCAGACAGCCTGATGTGTTTGCTAAGAAAGTCAACACATCTGCCCACATCTGGACAGCCAAAAGAAGATGTGAGGGATGTGTCTGAAAGGACCCTTTCTAACTCTATTTACCCTCTACTGAGAAAACTTTTTATGTTTAAGTGTATAAGCTACATGCAAAGGTAGGCTGGAGAGAAAATGTCTTTTAAAAATTGCTGGGGAGAGCTGAAATCAGTGCAGTGGTGTGAGAAAAGAGCTAAAAATAAATGGGTGGGCAGGAGGGATGGAGAGAGCAGGGAAAGTCTGGAAGTACCAGAGGAGGAAGGAACCAGCCCATGAAGGGAAAGCTGGTGATAACAAGAGGCCTAAGGAAGGGCAGATGCAAAGGGAATCAATTTAGAAAGCAAGAGTAGGAAAACCAAGTGAGCAGCAAACCAGGGAAGTGAGACATTTTGAAGGTATCTGTGTTCACAGGCAGAACACCAGGACAAAGGGAATGGAAAAGTAACGATGCTGAGCAGAAAATGAGGAGGCTGTGGCAGAGGAGCAGCCCCAGGCAGGGCAGGGCACAGAGCACAAGCTGGAATCCCTGCAGGGAACCTGGGATCTGGAATTTGCTAATTCCAGCAGGACAACCTGGACATGACACTAAGGACAGGATTCTGCCTTCCCAACAGGGCTCATTATGTACTTCCCAAGGAAACTTGCACTCTGGGGTCACCTCACATGCTTTGCTCCAAGGCCAGGAGGAAGCAGAGCATTAGATCACATTCCCATTAGATCACATTCCCATTTTTAATGCCCATAAACCCTCTTGGCTCATTTCCTAGATCCAACATGGATGATCTACAGCTAGATTTGGGCAACAAATTTGTCTGACTTGCCCAGTGATGCCATTTGTGTCTTGTCTTTTATTCCTTTTATATGCTCCCTGTATTCTTTGCACATTTATTTGTAGCTCTGAAGCCTATTCTATTAGTAGCTATTTTTCCCAATACTTTTCCATGACAAAACAAATTCCAGAGCTCCAAGCCCGGGGGGACACAAAGCCCCTGTCCTATCTTGGTTCTTCCTGGGAACCAAGGCCGAGAACAACTCTTTGAGATCCATTTTAATGAACAAAGTACAGCCAGTGCTGAGGGGGGACTCCAGAGAAGGGGATTGACCTGAGGGGGAATTGCATCACCACTTATCCTCCTGAATGGAGCTTTTTATCAATTACACTAATTTCCTAAAACCCATAAATATGTACTCATTTCTGCGGGAATGGACTTTTGTGTACATCTTTCCATGTCTGCCCCAGAAGGCTTTCAAATAAAGATCTGCTCTTTTATTACCTCCTAACTAAAATTATCTCAACCTTCTTTTCCAGGTTGGAGAAAAGGCAACGGCAGTGATATTACAAGACTTTTTGCCTTTTCTGCAAAATCCTCCTGGGGTCCAGCAATGCAGAAGTGGAGCCAGACTTGACAGGAATGTGTTCTCACCCCGGTCTTCTCACTCTGCAGCTGCATGGCCTTGGAGCAGCTCCAGCTGGAAGTTGGTACAAATTTGCTATTAACTCAGCCTATTTCTAATAAAAAAAATAATGGCAGCACTACTGGGTCAGACCAACTGCCCATCTCATCTAATTCCCTATAAAGAAAGAGGTTTTAAAAAGCTAATTGGTGGAGTTGCTTGGTACAAGGTGAGTGGAGGTGGGTGAACATGCAGTTAAATTTCATAGGTTCCAAACCCTTTACTTGCAGGTGAAATGTATTTCTGCTGTCTATTATGTCCTGCAGCTGGTTCAGGACTCTTCTGCAACTAAACTGGCAGATCAATACTAGTGGAGGTTATTTTTTCACCAGTGAAGGTTATTTTTTGTTTGCTAGTCAACCAGGCCCTGGGCAAATGCTTACATTAGGTGGAAAGGGAATAGAAAGAGCAGGACTTGACAAACAAACCTCAGGAAGGAGGAGGAAGGAGTAATTTTTTGGAGCTTCATGAGAACAGGGCTGTCTTAGGCAGGGCCATGGCAAACACACAAGAGACTGGTGAGATCTCTTATCCCTCTTTCTCTAGGTGCAGTTAATTACTCATTGCAGCAGTGTGGGAAGTTTTTGGTGAGCCTGGGCTGCATTTTAGCAAGGGATGGACATCAGTGAGTCTAACATGAGCACAGCAATTAGTGTTGGCTGTGGCTTAAACCCCCAGCCCTAAACCTCTGTGCAAACACTCTGGTTTTACTCAGTCAGTGTGCTTGGGTGCCTCTGCCATGAGCAGGTCTGCAGGCAGACTTTGAAAGTCTTCTTGTGCTCCAGAAGACTGTAGAAGATATGAGCTCAGCCAGCAGTCCCATGGTCCCCTTCTGCCCCAGCACAGCCCAGTCATGGTGGGAACAAGGATGTTGGCATTTGCATTTCAGTGAGCTCTGCCATCAGTGTTCAAATCCAAGCTCCCTCAATGAGCTCAGCACCCACAGAGGCTGCCCCGGGCACAGCAAAGGCTGTGCAGAGCTGCAGGCAGCCAGGAGGGCTCACAGAGCTCAGCAGCATCAGCACCCCCTGCCCTGCCACCGAGGGGCACCAGGCCTATGGGGACACAGCCTGGGCAGCACCAGCAGGGCACCCTTCCCACTGCCAGGGGCTCCCTACAGCTCTGACCCATGGGCTCCTTTCTGGAGCTGGTGGAATGAGTGGTTTACATATAAATTATCTGATGAATGTAGCCTTGTTTTCCCTTCATGAATCATTCATGACCTGACCCAAGTTTTGGCAAAAATGTGTATTTTCTGTGAGTATCCTCTCCTCTGAGGCTGAGCACAGGTTGCTCTTCAGGGCTGTTGGCTACAGAGACCTCAATCAGGGCAGGTAACTCTCACAACCCAATCTCTCCCTCTTTCAAAGAATGCCTTAGAGGCTTAAAACCAGGTGTACAATGGTAATCTCAAATAGTTTTCCTCGGACATATATCCCCTTGCTTACCTTCAAAGGTGTCTATTTTATGAGCTGCTATTTCTCAAACTTCCCTATAGATAAAAATCTTCACATGGCCCTGGGCTGCCATTACACAGCACGTTCAGCCACAATGCTCAGTCCTTCCCAAAAAACACCACATAGAACATGTCCCTGGTCCTGACACCCAGGTCCTCCTCCTGCTCCATTAAAAACTTTGTAATGCACCATTCACACTTCATTTCACATTACCGTTATAGGGGTTTGCCCCCACTTGTTATTACATCGATTTTCCTCTAATTTCAAGCCTAAATTAACTCCTGGCTTATTTAAGTCATTTGTCTTCATGCCCATCACTGTTATTTCTTTGCAGCAGCAATTTTCTCCTTTGAGTGTTTGTCCCTGCATATGTTCCACTCCCAGTCTTTACCCAACTAAACTGAGTGCTTTTTTCCTCTGATTGTCCTAAATCCCCTTATGGCACCATTTACTGTTTGAATTCTTCCTCTCACTCTTGGGGGAAGAAAACTGTACACACTATTCTGATGAGGTCAGGCCTACCTTTGTAAAATTGAATTAGTGCTTCTCTAGACCTGTAGCCTTAACTGAAAAATTGAATTGGGTATATCTGATCATTTTTTCCTTTAAACCATATAATTGCCACTTAATGTTTAACCTGTGATGTCCAAGTACAATCAGGTCTTTCTCACCCTCAGTCATTTCTAACAAATAGCTGAAATTCTCACTACTGCTCCATAAGTACTTGTCCATACATTATATATTATTGTATTTTATCCTTTTCCTATTGCTTCAGTTGTCAAGGTCAGTCCTCAGTGAACAGCCCCATCCTGGTTTGTATTGAGGATGCACCTTCCATTGTGTGGGCTCCGAGTGTCATTGTCACTCTCATCATTCCCTTCCAAGGTCAATGCAGAAATGAAATATGTTCAGATCCAGCCCTGATCCTCAGGGATGTTTGCTGGTAACCTCACTTCAGAGTGATAATTCCCCTTTTCCTTCTCCCTGTCACGGGTTCCCCTTTAGCCAGCGCTGGTCCCACTTCACAGCTCCTGTATAAATTCTCGGCGCTTTCAGCTGAGCTGATAATTTCCCATGTGGTACTATATCAAATGGCATCTTCGGTCCAGAGAGATGAGATATCTTGCATTTCCTTTGTCTAGAAAAATCATTTATCTTATCAAATTTATCACAAACAGGCAGGCTTTGCCCAGAAGAATTTAATCGTCGACCAGGATGATCATGACTGCAACAGAAAATGGGAGGGCAGGCTGTGCTCCCTGCAGCTCTGCTGGACGCACACCCTGGTCCAGGGGACCCTAATTCCAGGGACAACATTTCCTCACTGCTAGCCCTTGAAAGGACCCTCTCTGTCACTGGAGGCTGTGAATAAGCAGCGACCCTCATTCCCAGTATGGAGGCTAAAGTCGCACAGTGATGGATTTTCAGCAGTTACAGCCCAGCATTCCGAGAAGAGGAGCCGAAGAATTTACCTGGTTTATTTTGGCTGCTGTAATATATCTATTTGTTTATTACAAGGGAAGAAGTGCAGGGTTTTTTACACAAAACTGATATGTTTACTGCTTTCATTTTATGTTTTGAGCAGTTAAGCTATTCGGTGTTTAAAGGTATTGGTAAAGGTATTGGTTCTTTATAACTCCATGCCAACAATAGGAGTCTAAGATAATGGAGCCTAAAGAGAGAGATTTTTCCATTCCCACATTGTTTCTGAAATATGGAGCAATCAAATGCACTCAGTAGAAGGTTTCTATCAGTAAATCTTCAGTAAAAGTGTCTTTAAAACTTAGGTAGAAAGATTGCGGAAGGGAAAATGGCTCAAAAAAATTCTGTAGATATTCCTTGAAGACCCTGGAAGAGGTTTCCTCTAATCAGGATACCAAAATGCCTCTCTCATTCGGGCCATTCTGGTGCTTTGGACCCATTTCAGCAAAGCTCTTAAGTAATCAGCATTTGTATTAATTGGAACAAAAAACAAACATGCCCAAAGTTAAGCACTGGCTTAACTCTCTGCGGGCTCTGCTCTCTGCTGGGAATGGAGAAGCAGGTTTCCACAGGGGATGAGGGATGTCCAAATGTCATCCTCCCTGCAAAGTGATCAAGGGGTGTTAATTAATAAAGGAGAATTTGCCTTTCCCTTGTCTCCTGCACGGAAGAAGGAAGGGTTAATGTGAGCCAGGCCTTGCCAGCACAGCAATCCCTGTGTGAGGAGGAGGAAGGCTCATGCTGTCCCCTCCGGTGCCGCAGGATATCCTAACATCCATCACAAATATTTATTCCTTTTCTCGGGTTCATAATCTTCACCAAATCCTGCCTGCTGATTACAGCCCCAACTTTCATTGTTTCCAGACCGCTAAGAAAGTCCCCAGCCCTCTTGGGTGTCTGGTTTTAAATTCCTGCCTGTGCACATTTCCTGAAGTGAATAAAAATGTGCGACTTATCTGCACATACAGTTGATATGATCTTCTGCAAAACCTGCCCACGGGCAATTATGCATTGAAAGGGCAATTACACACACAGAATGACCCAATTTGCATACAAAATCTCAATTATTGCCAAGAATTGCATGTATATTTTTGTGCAGTGTTCAGAAAATTGGGCCCCAAAGACATAAACCCCTTCTTCTGCCATCAAATAACTTTTTACTTGAAACAAGAAATGGAATGTATATGAGTCATATTAGAAAAAAATGTTATTGTCAGAAAATTAAGATGGTCGCATTGGGTCAGAGTGCAGGTCTGTCCTCACTCTCACACCTCTCCCAGCCAAAGGATGAAGAAGACAAGCAGCATGTCCCAGGCCTGGCTCAGCACACTCCCTCAGCCTCCAACACTCGGGCTCAGTGACTTTCAGCATCAAAGAAGGAGTTTTAGTACTTAATACCCTGAATTATTCACTAATAAACGGATTATTGTTGCAGATAAAAATTCAAATTTGGCATAAACCAATTTGGTTTGCTCACATTTGTCCAAATCAATACAGCACCTGATGAGTAGATGTGCTGCAGTGAGCAGATTCCCTGCTCTGCCTTGGCTCCTTGGGAGTGAGGGAGAAAGGGAGGTGCCAACACAGATGTCACTGCTTTGTCCTGCAGGGTGTGTCCATCAAGAGCTCTGCCAGCATAGGCTGTGGGAGCAGGGGAAAGCCAGCACTTCTGCAAACCTCATGGGGCACCTTTGCCCTTGCCTGTAAAAAGGACCAGAGGCAGAAACACCTGGTTTCAAGGTATTTCTGTGCAGGACTGATGGGAAATGGTGGTCCCTGCTGGGGTAGTCACAGAACAAGGGAGAATGGCTTCAGACAGAGAGATGGCAAGGTTAGATAGGATATGAGGAAGAAATTTTTCCCTGTGAGGGTGGGCAGACCCTGGCACAGGGTTCCCACAGAAGCTGTGGCTGCCCCTGGATCCCTGGCAATGTCCAAGGCCAGTCTGGATGGGGCTTGGAGCAGCCTGGGACAGTGGAAGGTGTCCCTGCCCATGGCAGGGTAGCACTGGATGATCTTTAAGGTCCCTCCCAACTCAAACTGTTCTGTGCTTCTGTGAAATCCCCACCCACCTACTTCAGGGTTCAAAATGTGGGATTCAAGACAAGCTTACTTCTGGATGCATGAGGACATCCTCTTGATAAAACAGTGAAATGTTTAGTGCCCTGAAACATTTAGCATAACTTCCTAGGAGACAAAGAGACTGGGGGGGGGGGTGTTCTGCCGAGGGGGGGAAGCAAGGAAGCCAGGCAGCAAGGAAATGTTTATTTGCTCCATAAACTCCCTGTTAGCGAGGCCAGCAGTGCCTTCCTGCGTGACAGCCCACAAAACACGCGGCGTGCTCCGCGCTGTCACCGCGATGTGCCCAATAAACCTGGCGCCGATAAATGTTCTCATTTAGCCTGTGCATCTCCATAACTCCCACTTCCCGCTGTCACAGGTATTCAGAGTCAAAAAATAAAGCCACCCCTTATGAAAGTACGTTTAATGAGAGTTTAATGTTGGCGCAGTAAATCTGCGAGCAGCTGGATGTGTTTTTAAGTTTCCTTGACGTCTTTTATTTGTTTAATACATGGGTCTATAAAAGCCCTTTCTCTGAGCCTGCTAATGAGCAATGGGGGACTCAAAGCCATTTAAAACCTGGAACGAGGCGTCAAAATGAAGGATGCAGTAAAGGCTGCTCGAACAGGGAGCTCCAGATGTGACAAGCGGTGCTTTATGGGGCAGGAAGATGGAGCACCAGGCACATGGCTGCGGTGTCACACCAGGCACAGGTTTGCTCCAGGAGCCCACAGACTTTCTCTTCATCAAGGTGAACAGAGCTGGTGCTCCCTGTGGACACATGGAATCCCAGAATGATTTGGGTTGGAAGGAACCTGAAAGATCATCCCATTCCCACCCCCTGCCATGGGCGGGGACAACTTTCCACTAGACCAGGTTGCTCCAAACCCCATCCAACCTGGCCTTGGACACTTTCAGGGATGTGGCATCCATAACAATGAGCCCAGCTTTAGTCCAAGGTGCACTGGGATCCTTGGCATGAAAGGCTGGGACAGCCAAGGGCTGGACTGCCAAGGGTTGTGATCTTTCTGGAGATCCCCATGAGTCTGAAGTAGACTTCCGTGGCTAGAGCAAGGTCCTAAAAAGTCTCCACTGCAGAGATCTTCTCTGCGATTGAATTTCCAAGCCCCGTCTGCACCATTCAGATCTTCCGAAGTGAGGAATGATCCCCAAAACCCATATGGAAGGAGGGTGAGTGCCAGCTCCAGCCAGCACAGTGCAGGGTTAGCTACCATCTCGCAGTGGGAGGTTGTTCCTGGAGAAGATGCTGCTTTGGAGAGCACTGAGGAGTCACCACCACCTGCCCCTGCCCTCCTGGCCCTCCTCGGTGCTGAGGATGATGATGCTGTACCTCAGAAACAGCTGTGAGAGGGCAGTGCCCATCCATGCACATCATCACAGCACCAAGCAATGCAAGCACCCAGGAACATCCAGAATCAGCCAGACTTGGGGAAGGCTTTCCTCTGAGCATTTCCCATCAGAAAAATAAGCTATTAATTGAAGTAAAGTTCTGAATAAATTTTGGGTTGAGAAATTGTTTTGGAAAAAGGAATCCTTTGGAGAAAAATCTAAACCAGGGTATTTTTTCTCGATGTCTTTGAACAAAGTATTTCTACATTATATAACTACAAGACATATATTTTATTTTTAATTAATTAAAATGGATAATGAGAATCTTTGGTTTCATGAGAAAGATTTTTTACTTTAATTTCCCTGAATTAATTTCATAAAATGCTTCAGCTTGACATGAAGTTATTTCTTTTTACATTTCCTCATTTGGGTTGTGCAAATGACAGAAAAATCAGTTCTTTGTACATCTTTATTCTTGAATATATTTAATTCCTCTATGAAGATGGAATGGATGGGAGCCCTTGTAAACTGAGTAAATCAGATGAATGATGTCTTCCAAGTCGATTACCACAGTGCAGAGATGATATCTACTTCTGCCCAATCTGGACTTTCTGGCTCAATTTTTACTCTCCCAGAACTTTCAGAGGATTTTAATTTTTTTTTTCCCAGAAAAACTGGCTCAGTTGTACATATGGATTAATTAGAGCAAGGAGGTCTAAACCAACCCCCCAAGTCCAAGTGCTGCAGTGTAGGAGAAGTCACCAATGGCTTTTCACTCCCTGATCCACTCGCCTTGATGAAGAAGTTACTGGCAGCTCCAGCCCATCCAGTTTGGACCCATCAAAGGGAGAACAGCCCAGTTTGTCCCTCAGGGGGCTGAGGAACAGGCCAGCCCCAAGCCCCAGCAGGACACCAGTGCCCCAGAGCCTCCTAATGAGACACAGCAGGTTCCTCCTTGCAGGCTGTATCCAATCCATGGAAAACACTGATAACTCTGTTAATATAATTAATATCATGCACATTAAAGCATTTCACTTTGCTGCCTATGGGTTCAGAGCAGCAGAGCTGCCTCACTGCTGGTCCTTGGCTGCCCAAGGTACCTCTGAGTGAGTAAAGCCATGAATTTAAATCCCCTTTCCTGCTCCAACTGCCCTCCGTGGGCAGAAAGCCACTATATTCCTTCTTTTCCAAAGTTCATATGCATTTTATGCCTTCCTGTTTAGTCTGGCAATGTGCTGTTAATGCTTTTCCTTCCCTTTTGCTGGGGAGATAATAAATAAGGGCAATTATTCTTATCGGAGTTGCAGTAAGAAAGGCGACTTCCTCCAGTGCGATGTAAATGCCACTTTTCATTCTTACTTTTATGGTTCTTTAGCCAGTTATGGATCCATGTAGCTGTGCTCATATCAAAGCCAGTTTTAATTTATTTTGAGATTAAAATTTTATGAGAGATTGCATCAGATGCTTTTCTAAAATTCAAATAGACTACACCCACCATATTCCCTTCAGCTAGTAACTGTAATTCTATTTTAATATGATATTGAATTTGTCTGCAAGTTTATTATTTTTTTTTCTGTACAAACCCACCCTCAAAGAAATATTTGTCTCCTAATATTTGCTTCAAACTGAGAAATCCAATGTATGGTAACTGTGTCATTCTCTTTCCAATCTTCTGATGAGCCCAGTACAATATTTGCATTTCTCCCTTCTTCTGATGTACCTCAGATATCAACCTGCCCAGAGGGGACCTTCAGGGAAGATGGGGAGGGATTCTTCATATGGAGCTATAGGGACAGGACAAAGGGGAATGGCTTCAAACTGAAGGAGAGTAGGTTTAGATTTGATGCCAGGAAGAAATTCCTTTCTGAGAATGGTGGTGGCACCCTGGCACGGAAAGCCCAGAGAAGCTGTGGTTTCTCTGTCCCTGGAAGTTTCCAAGGCCAGGCTGGACAGGGCTTGGAGCAACCTGGGACAGTAGAAGGAGTCCTTGCCCATGTCCCAGCCCCTGGCACTGGATGATCTTTAAAGTTCCTTCCAACTCAGCCTCTTCTAGGATTCAGTATTTACCTGTAGTTTCTCAGAAATAAATTAAAACAGGTCAGTGACGTTCACAATTTTAGGAGGCAGAATCCCACTTTGGGTCACGGGTGCCTGGTTGAGAAGGATGGCTCTTCCACAGGAAGGTCAGCAGGCCCAAGAGGCTCAGGAGCTGATGACCTGAGGTGGCCCTGGGAGGTCAAGGCCAGCCAGACCCGTCTGGCAGCTTTTCTCTGGGAGCAATCCTTGGTTTCAGGAGGTGAAATCACACTCCTGGCACCAGGTGCCCTGCCTTGGAGGACAGCACTTCTCCATAGGATGGAAAGCCTGGTGCTCAAGTGTCTTGGCAGCAGCTGAGAGACATCCCCAGGGAGACCAGGGCCAGACAGACCCTTCGTCCCTGGCAGCTTTTGTCTGGGAGCAATCCGACATTCACAGTTTTAGGAGGTGGAATCCCACTTGCCTAACCTGGCCCTTGCCATGGAGGATGCTCTTTTCCACAGGACAGGATTCAGCACTGACTTCATTTAAATGGCCCCTGCACTAGGGCAGGAATTTGTTTACTCCCTGGATTTCCACCAACAGTTGTGACATGATGGAAATACTATTTTTTCCCTTATTTTTCTGCAACAATTTTCTGCCTCAACAATATACACTCTGTAACAAAATTGTAGAAAAAAGCAGATCAAGATATTCAGCCAGAGGTTTCTTTCCCAGGATTCTCTCTCTGCTCCACCCCGCTGTTCACACTACAATAAATCTTGCTGTCGTGGCTCCAACCAGTGCCCATTTCCAGGGGGGGAGTGGAGCTACACATGTGGATTTAGAGCTTGGCACAGTCTGAGCTGGATGAACTCTCCAGCACACTCAGAGAGGATGTCCAGCCACCACAGCTCCCTTGGGAAGAGTGACAGCAGCATCAGGGGATAGGGCTGGAGCTGCTGAACTCCACCAGAGTCTGAACCACCTAAAAATGTCTTGGCCCTGTGCCAGCTGGGTGCTTGTGCCTGTGGATGACCGTTTTCTGTGCAGAGGGGATGCAGTGCTAATCTCCTGTAAAAATCACAGAAGGAACTAGGTTGGAAAAGAACTTTGAGATCATCAAGTCCAACCTATGACCTAACACCTCCTCATCAACCAAACCAGGGCACTGAGTGCCACATCTAGGCTTATTTTTAACACTCCCAGGATTGGTGACTCCACCACCTCCCCGAGCAGACGATTCCAGTGCCCAATCACCCTTTCAGTGAATAAGAGGCTCCTTCACAGGATGATTAATTCAGATCTCTATAAGAAAAGGAGAGACTTTCAAGGATCATTCCCTGTCCTCTTCCAGTTCCTCACCCCTCATGTCTCTTTCCATGTTGGCAGTAAATATTTGTGCGACTCCAAGAAGACACCTTGACCCTGGGGATGCTGCGGAACACAGATCCAGCTCAGTCCAACACTGCTCAGCTCCAACAAGAATGCAAGTGGAGAATTTGTGACACTGCTGCCACCTCCTGTGTCCCTGGCACCTCCTACCCTGCTGGTGTACATCATTAAAAGTTCACTCTGCTAGGGCTTGGCTCTCTGCTACCCCTCAGATAAAGCAAAGCCAGCTCTGCTTTGCCCAGTCATTCTTAGAAAACATGATTTGATCTTGTTTTAGATGCAGACATTCAGTTTATTAATAATTGTGTGAGCTGCAGCAGCAAGGACTAGACCTAATTCCCACGAATGGCAAGCTCATTGAAATATATGGCCCAGTTTGGGGATGAATCACCTTTTCTGTATCAGTGGGAAAGTTCAGATAAAACGTGTTACTGATGCTGATTCTGTCCTCGCTGAGCTCCAGTTCCTAATGGAGATCAAAGATCCCATTAGACAGATTTGATGAAGAGACAGTCCCTCATTATAGAGTTTGAACAAGCTGAACAAAACCCATAAATAAAACCCAGGGCCTGCTCTTTCCCTTGGCACAGAACCTGGCTCTCCCTCTGGCACAGGCTGTGCTCATCTGAAACATCCCAAGTAAAGATTTTATAAACTCATTTCCAGAGTTCACTGGAATTCTAACAAATCTGTCCTGCTCTCTGACATGAGGGAAGGAATGCAGGAAGAGTTCATTGGTTTAAATTAAAAATAAACAAATTGGAAGAAAATGCTTTGAGAAGGAGTCATCAAGGCACTGAGGCTGTGAATGCAATTTAAATAATGAACTTCTATGGGATAAAAGTGAGAATTCAAGTATTGGAAGTACTTGGCCTTTGGGGGTTTGGAGTTGGTTTTTTTGCTTGCCCAGGGACATCAGCTGTGCTGTGCCAGGAGAAAGCTGCTCAAAAAAGGAAGAGGAGCAAAGCATTGGACAGGAGTGGATGTTCATCAGAGCCTCCTCTTCGAGGCAGTTCTGTCGCTGACTTCCAGAAGAGATTTACACCACCTGCCATCTGAGCAGCTAAGTCACCTTCCCAGCAGCATTAGTGCTCTCTGCTGATCCAAGACATCCTCTCCAGTACTTTTCCTGTCTTTTCTTGGCATCTGTGTAAGTATATACATTTTCTGCCATGCCTTGAGGTCCCACACTGCAGGGACCTCCTCAGATTGGATTAACAGACCCCATACACCAGACCAGCTAAAAATCAAGGTTTTAATTTCCATGGCAAAATTATTTCAATACTTGATGTCATTCTGTTTTGCAGCTCCCTTCACCTTCTCCACATTTAATCAATATTCTCGGGAAAAAAATAAACAACAAACCAACAAATAAATTTAAAAGTCAACTTCAGCTTATTGGCTGAAATCTCATCAACAGGAGTTTAGCCTGATGCACTTCAGATTTTTAATCTGTGGGGTGTTTGAGCTGTCTGCTGCCTTTGTCTCCTCTTGATGACTGGAGATGGCTTTCCCTGGAGAGCAAAGTCCTCACCTTTCCCAGCTCCTGCTGTTCTGTTCCTACCTGGAGAGTATGAAAAGGAGAGAAATTCAGGGCAAGACACCTCCAATTTGTTCCCCTAGTACAGCCCTGTGGCTGCAGCCTCAATCAGCTTCACACTAAACACTTTAGTTAATTGGCAACAAATTGGGAGATATGAACTGATTGCAATAAATATTTTATTAATTTTAAAAAACAAAAGGTTGCATCCCTTCTGGCCCAGTTTGATTGTGCACAGTCACACACATTAATGTGTAATTGCCACATCAATTGGTACCCGTGGGCTCAGAAGGAGCTCGTTATGAGAAACACTTATGCATGTATCCTCAGCAGGTGTCAATCAGCACCCTGCCATTGAGATCAATGGAGCTGGGCTTATCCAGCAGTTCACCTGCAAAATAAACCCTGAGGAACATCCTCAAATATAAGCTGGGCAGAGGGAAAAGAGATTTTTCTCTGCAATTTTTATTTATATAAAAATACCATTTTCTCCATACCTGTATTTCGCCTATGTGCAGAAACAAGTTGGTTTCGGGGTTTTAGCAGGGGGGAGTTGTTTGAGTTTTTGGTTTTTTGGGGTTTTTTTTTTGTTTTGGTTGTTTGTTTTGGGGTGGGATTTTGCTTTGGTTTGGGGTTTTTGTTTTGTTTTTGTGTTTTTGTTTCATTTCTGATTTTGTTTTTTGGCATGGTTTTTTCCTGGGGTTTTGTTTTGTTTTGTTTTTTTTATTTTGCAGTAAACCGCTTGACTAAAATACAAATATTCAAATATACAGTCATGCTGTAGTTATCCACAACCCACATTTGCCTGCTTGGGTTTGGGGGACACATTGCAGGTGTGAGCCCTGAGTTGCTGAAGTGCTGCTGGCCAGGCCAGGCTCATCTCCAGCCCACACAACCCAGGGAATGTTCCTGCCCAGGGCTGGGAGCCCTTGTTCTGCCCTTCCCATCTTCTGTTGGAGTTGTCAATGATAAAATCGAGTGTGGTGTGTGGCAGAGCAATGACAAGAAGTGGTTCAATTATTCATGGGGAATAAATCAGCAATAAGCAGAGCCCCTTTCTGGCCCAGGAGAGTTTTGTGAGGAGTCTCTGAGCTTTTGGAGCCAAGAGCAGCCCCAGTGAACTCCCAGACCTGTGCTGAGGGAAAACTGGTACCCAAAGCAGCCCCATGACTTGTATGCACCCACTACATCCAGGGCCAGGCTGGGATTTCATTAGCAAATGTGATTTTCATTTTCATCAAAAGCTCGCAAAGGAAATCACTGATTTCCATAACATTTTTGATGGGAAAAAGTCAAAATAAAGTGATTCTCTCTCATTTTGATAAGGGAAAAAAAGCATAATCTCTTTAGCTGACTCAATTCAGTTCTTTACTTTTCTGCAGGATTCACATGTTCTCACATTTTGGAGGCATAGAACCACAATAATATTGAATATATATTCTATATACCTAGTCTATGGAAAAGGTAAACCATTTTTCTTCTCTTTGCTTTTTAATTTGAGGGTTTTCTGTAGAACAAAAATTTCTCTTCTATGACCGATTTGCCATGTGGATGGGAAATTTTTCAGGCTGTACTTTCCTCACAAGTTGTTTATTTTGATTCCTTTCTAGCCATTCTGTGGGATATTTGAGTTGTCACTGAAGTAATTTTGGCTTTCTTTCTGTTCCTAAAACAGAGGACAAACTTTTAAACAGCAAAACAATGAACAGCAACTAAAGAAATGGAAAGAATTCATAAATAGTTGTTTCTGCTCATCCTGGGGGCCATGCACAGCACAGCTCCACAACCAGAAACCTGTTGGTGCAATGATGCTCCCAGCCCCTTTTCCATCTCTGTTTGCAAACAGCAGCATAAAAGCAAACAGTTGCAACCAGCTGTACTGAAAGGGGCAAGATAAGGCACAGCAATAAATGTCTTCCCATCCCAAAGAAATGGGATTAGTCTGCTCTCATTAGTGTTTGATTTGATAAAGAGTTCAGAGTGATGGCTCAGGACTCGCAGTGCAGTGATCTGCAGAGTCACACAACTTGAGGTAATGTCATGAGGCTTGGTGAAATTAAATTTATCTTCTTGCTTTAAAATATGGCGGTTTCCTCTTTTTTTTTCAGGTCTGCAGGTGGGATGTTTTATTAGTTGGTGCCAGGGTACCTGAGGGAAAGGTGCAGGGAGGTGACATTATTTATAATAGCTGGAGATGGTGAAAGAAAACAATGAAAAATCTTCAGCTAAATTATCCATTGAAGCATTCTGGTATTTAAGGAATAAAGTGAATAAGTATTGAAGGAATTTAAGTGACTAAAACAGCTCCTCAGGACAGGAGGAGAGGAGCCAGCTGGGGCCATGGATGTGTGGGGCAGGGCAGGAGCAAGCTGGGCTCATGGCAAGGATCCCTGGGAGATCAGGAGAAGGGAAAGCTTGTGCCAAGGAAAGGTGAAGCAACACAGCCAACCCCCTCCCCAACATGTCCCTGGGAGATTAATGCCAGCCATGGTGGGAAACACTTCCCAGGGATCCATGTCTCCATCTCAACTTCCAGAAGCATTCCATTTGACCAAGAAACAGAGAGAGACCTTTCCCTTGGCAGCTCCTCCACCTTTCCCACGGCGCTCTGGCACCTCTGAAGCAGAGACAAGTGATTGCACAGCCAGCAGCTGCTCCAGAGCTCATCCCACCCTGCTCAGACCCAGCTCGTGGCACAAAGCAGGGTCCTCTAAAGGTGGTGCTCCAAGGATGGCTCAAGGAGGTGAGTGTGGAGTCCTCAGCCTTTCATTTAAACATATATTTGAGTAAATAAATGGCAAAGAGTGAAGTATTTCAGACTTTTCAGCTTGGCAGGGGGTTGTTGCTTCCATCATTGCAAGCTCCATGTTGTCAAATGAAAAAAAATGGGCAATAATAGATGGATGGGAGTGGATAAAGTAACCCCCTGGAGAGAGTTCCTAAAGTGACCATAGATTTATTATGTACCTCCCAGAGGTACAGGTTTACTATTGGCTCCCTCCTGACTATTTTCTCCCTTCGTTTTTCTTTTTTCCTCCAGCACAGACAGTTGCTGCACTTGTCTTCTCCTAAGCAAAGGGCCTTTATTTATATAAACAAGGAATTGAAGAGAAATGGGTGGCAGGAGTGCCAGGACTTTCCCATACCATCAGTCCAGCTCTCTGCAATGTTTTATGGTAGGACAGGAAAAAAAAAAAACATACAAACCAAACCAAACAAATCACGGGCAAACATCCTTCTCCAGCACTTTTCCAGCAGAGGAAATTTCCAGCTGTGTGGAGAAGCTTTTCCAGCAGCCCCTGACGTCACCTTGCAGAGAGCAGCCAAGTCCCCTGGGTCTTCAATCCCCCTTTGTGTTTCCCCCAGCCTAATGAAGTTACTTCATTCCATTTGGTGGCTGTGCTGGGGAGCTCTGTTCCAGCAATGTTAACGAGCCTGGGTGAGCAGTTAAAGCCCCAGTAATGTGGAGTTTGGTGGGGGTCAGCCCCAGGTCCTTCTGCTCACACCCCAGGTCTCACTTTGAGCCCCTCACACAAACCCCAGCCTGACAGCAGCCCCTGTAGGAGCTGAAATGTGCCTCGAGCTTTGCCCTTTGGAATATTTTTGAACAGCAATGATTTTGATTTTTCCTAAAATGACCCTTTTTGGGACACCTCTCCATTGCTGGGGGAGCAGGGAGTCCATTGCAGCTGCCCTCTCTCCTCCTGCTGCCAGGAAATCCTCCCGGTGCCCAGCAGCTCCTCCATCCTTTAGGATCAATTCTGCAGATTTAATTGATGGCTCCTTCATCGAGTCTTTCTTCCCTCAGTAAATTCACTTCCCCGCAGCCGGCATTAGCATGGTCAAGTGAACTCTTTTTGCAATCAATGGCCAAGGGTGAGGAAGTTTTCCTGAGAAAATGATTGTGTTAGCAAACTCAGAGAGTTTGCTGCTGGGGCAGACTGGGAGGGCTGAAAGGAACAGCACTCGGCTTCTCTCGGGTTGTTTTATTCCTATACTTTTTGTGTACTTTGCATAATAATGCAATAGAGTTGACAAAAGATTTATTCCTGGCGCCTATAAAATGACACAACACAATGAGTTTTAAATGGAGAGGAAAAAAAAATCCAAGAGAAAAGGTAAATAAGTGGGCTCTTCTTAAAGTCTGTAAATGTTATGGACAGAAATTCAATTAGTGCTGAGGAAGCTGCAGAAGCATTCATTTTTCCTTGCTTTTTTTTTCAAGCCTTTTAATGTCCAGGCAACGGGGCTTATTTAAAAGATAAGTTTGTGCCTGTGCACAGGCATGAAGGCCCATACAGGAAATACATATCTGTGTGTGTGAAACCATCCCTGTTCTTCTCCTTTCTACCCAGGCACAGCTGCTCTGTTTGATGATGGAGCACCACTTGTTGAGGTAGAAATATTTTTATAGATTATGTGTAATCTTAAACTGGTGGTGCTCAGCCATGGGCTATAGTGGGTGAAGGAGTTTATATAAATCAATAAGTCTCAGAGAGCACATTTTGGTTTGGAGCACACGTTTGGACTGAGAAGGAGCTGTTTATATGAGCGCTGGGCACCCAAGCCTTTTACAGCTCACCTTGCATTTTAAGGCCTTATCAAATTCTCACCCTGAGCTGTGAGTCCCCTAAGAAAGCTTCACAAAGTGTTTATCCTTTTGGAAAGTTTTTTCAAAGCTTTCCCTGGCCTGCCTGATGATAGAGTCTCTCAGTACAGAGCACCAGCAGCCCCCAAGCAGCCTCTCAGTGCCAGGGCTGCTGGGGGTGTGTTCACCCTGCCAAGCAACCTAAAGCTCATCCTGCTCCATCCCCTGCAGGGTCACCTTCCGTTATCACAGGGGGCTCCAGCCCTGTCCAGCCTGGCCTTGGACACTGCCAGGGATCCAGGGGCAGCCACAGCTTCTCTGGGAAATTCACACACTCAGCCTCAGCACTTCTAGAAATACGTGTTGGACTGCACACGGGGCTGTGGCCACTGGGACACTCAGCAAGGCTAAGGAAACGCTCAGGCATCCCAAGTGCTGCTTTCTGCAGGATATTTCCCTGGGAACAGAGGAGAGAATGTCTTGTCCTGGGTCTGCAGGCAGCTACAGCAAACCAAGAGCACCATCTACTGTCGTGCCTGGCAGGGCTCTCTGCTCCTGGCACGGCTGGGGCTCAGCAAACGGGCTTTTATTGCAGGCAGGTTTCTGGACTGGTGTACTGAATGTCGTGCAGCAGCTTATTAGACTTTACTAATAAGGAAAGCTCACAGAGGAATGGATTTTTCTAATCAGCACCTGCACCACGAGCCAAACTCAGCATTTACAGGGGCACAGCGAGCCCCTCAGAATGGCACATGGTGCAACACCACAATAAACCTAATTTCCAGGGTGCAATAATGCACATTATGGACTCTGCAGCCAATTAAAGGGATCATAAAACAAAACTCTGGCTTGCACTTTTTGGTAGACATAACTTGTTTGAACACCAGCAGAAGGAGCCTGTTACTCTGTATTGTGTCAGCTCCAAACAGAAGAGTTTTTATAAAAATGGAGCAGGAATTGCACATCTGGAGGGATGGATCCATCATTTCCAGGCTGTGCTGAGTGACCTGCCCTCAGCTTGCCAGGAAAAGCACGTGTTTGAATGATGTTTAATTATTTGTTCATTATATTATTTGATGTTCTGTTATCAGTTTGATGTTTTCCTTTGATTTGCTTGAGGGGGCAGTACACTATTTATTTATTTATGGGGTGGGTCTTTGTGTATTTGCTTACAGTTTGAGCATTTTCGTTGTAAACCCCAGACTGATACTTTTAACTATTTCTGATGGCTCCCAGGGTTTTTGCAGACAGTGGGCAGGGGAGTGTCAGGGCTGCCCCATGATATAAGGGATGATGGGGCAAAATCCTTCACTATTTAATATATTTATTATTGACCTGAAAAACCCCAAAAGAGCCCTGGCTGGCTGTCCCTGCTGTGGCCACAGAAGCAACTCAAATGAAGAACTTTTCCCTTTCTTGGTCATCATTAAACCACATCTGCAACCCATTTTGGGTCACCCAGCAGAAGATAAACTTCAGGGCAGACATGAGCTCTGGGGCACGGATCAGAGGCTCTCTCCAGCTGGTAGCAAGTGTTGCTGTTTTGATTCAGGAGCATTTTATACACACTTTGATTTTGTGGAATAAACAGCCAAGGCACAGATCAACTGGCCTCATTTTTACAGGGAGACTTTTAAACCCTTCCCTGCCAGATCACAAAATGCAACATTTGCAGTCAGAGTTCTCAAAAATAAATTTGGGTTGGTGCATGCTCTCACAATGGAGGCAGAGGCTGAATCACAAATCTGAAGAAAGTAACTTGGTTTATTTTCTGTTCTTTTCCTTTCCTTTTCCAATTTGTCCAAGTTTCAGCAGCTGGATACATTCTGAGGCCAGGTGTGAGCCAGGTATTTTCCTCCCAGACCCACAGAATCTCAGAGGGCTTGGAATGATAGAAAAACTTGGGTTGGAAATTATCTTAAGGATTACCCACCCCCTCCCATGCACAGGGACAACTTCCACTGTTCCAGGGTGCTCCAAGCCCTGTCCAACCTGGCCTTGGGCACTGCCAGGGATCCAGGGACAGCCACAGCTCTGGGCACCCTGTGCCAGGGCCTGGCACCCTCACAGGGAATAATTCCTTCCTACTATCCCATCTAAATCTACCCTCCTTCAGCTTAAAGCCATTCCCCCTTGTCCTATCACTGCAAAAAGTCCCTGTCCACCCTTCCTGTAGGGCCCCTTCAGGTACAGGAAGCTGCCATCAAACCCTCCCAGCGCTGTTTCACTGTTCCTGCCACCCCTCCCAGGTTCCTGTGGACACAGAGCAGTGAGGGCCATGTGGAGATGAGCCCCAGGAGGGACTGGGCTGGGCTCACCAGCTTCTCCTGCTTGTGGAGTGGTACCTGCAGTGGGATGAGGCACTTCAGAAAGCAATCGATGCTCTTCTCATGCATCCTTAGAAAACAATTAGCAGCAGGGGTGATGAATGCACTTCTAATTACATCCTCCCGTTCTCACCCCCTCCGAGTCATGAACTACTTCAATAAGAAAAGGGCATCCAGGAAAAAAAAAAGGGACGGTTTCATTCAGTGGCAAGTGTCTCGAGGGAGAGTTTCACACCTCGTTTATCCTGAGCCCCCAAAATAGCCCAAAATGGATTTTGCACATTGGGCTATCGCCTCTCTGCATAGTGCTGCCATTCCCCGGTGGTATTTAGGGTAGTGCAAAAAACTGGATGCACTTTTTATGATCCAAAATTATACTTTTTATAAGGGCATTGTGTGATAGGGCAAGGGATGATGGTTTTAAACTGACAGAGGGCAGGGTTAGAATTGATGTTGGGATGGAATTGTTCCCTGGGAGGGTGGGCAGGCCCTGGCACAGGGTGCCCAGAGAAGCTGTGGCTGCCCCGGGATCCCTGGCAGTGCCCAAGGCCAGGCTGGACAGGGCTTGGAGCAGCCTGGGACAGTGGAAGGTGACCCTGCCCATGGCAGGAGTGGGACTGGATGAGCTTTAAGGTCCCTTAAACACATTTTGTGATCCTTGAAAAGCAGCTCCCAGCTCAGCGAGAGGCTCAGGTACTGGGATACAGACAAGACAAACTAGTGTGACCTTTTAAATACAATTTTATGCTGTTACCTCCTTGGATAAAAACAGGTACCTGAGGCTCACTGGTGTTTGTAGAGGAAGCCTGACCTGGTACCTGATTTGGAGAACAAGTCTCTGTTTCATCCAGCCTTGTAAATCTGCTAGAACAGCCGCAGAAACACTCAAAAACATGCATTTTTTAGAAGATATCAACACTCCAACTACCTGTCCCAGCTGCCAATCTGGCAGCAAACAACTCCAGCGCTGATGGAACAGCTCAGTCCTGGTTCTCTTCCAAATCCCCGCAAAGATTTGCATCCATCTCATTTTAATTGGCCTCTGCCGGTCTCTCCTTTGTTTGTGCGAGTTGTTCTCGTTCCAGCCGCATCGTTTGCATCTCACGGAGGCTGGGGATGCTCGGCTGGCGTTGGGAGGGCCGCACCTCCCTCCTGCCTCCCTTGCAGCTCCCGAATCGCTCGCTATTGTCTCAGAGCGCTTCTTCCCTCCTCCCTGTGAGAGAGGCACAGAAAACCCTCTTTAGAGGGCTCAGCACGGCTGCATCACCTGAGCAGAGCTGCTCCTGCCCACGGATCCGCCGTGAAGCAGCGTTATCCTCCACAGAATTTTCCAAGCGCTGATCAATGCACATTAAAATAACACCAAGCCACGTAAATACAGAGCTCTGTTTTGTAATTATTTGCAGCGCTTGGCTGTAAGCTTGAAAATGACATTTATCTCGCCGAGCGTGACCTTCTCCATGTGCTTTTCCATGGAGTTTTCAGACTTCCCCACAAACAGGTAGCCCCGGCAGGCTGGGAGAGGGCCAGGGAAAAGTCTCCGTTGCTGAGGTGGGAGGGCAGAAGAAAAGGCAGCTGCAGCAATTTGGCAAGATACCCCAAGCTTTAAAGAATGTGGGTGCACAAAATAAATTTGAAATGGTTTTGTATCTACGTTGCCAAATGCCAACAAATAAATTGAGCTTATTCTCAGCTTTGGAAAAGGGCACAGTGCAAGGCAAGGTGGGATGTGATCACAGACTGCTGTAGAACAGCATAATTTTAAATCTATTATCTAAAATATGTAGCTCACTGTCTTTTAGACTGTAATTGAGACTTCTCTTTTCCTCTGTGGATTTATCTTGCTCTTTAGTTGGCTCATGGCAGTCAGATAGATGGCTTCATCTTCCCAGGAAAACTTCCAGTTCTTTAGAACCTTCCTTTATTTTTTTATCCTTCCCCCTTCCCCCTCCCCCCCCCCCCCTCACTTTTGTTCTTTTTCTGTTTGTAATTAATGCAAGTCACAGAATATTTTATATTTGGAATCCTGTTATTTGCAGACAGTAGTCAAACGTGTTTGGGTAGCAGCCAGATGCTCGGCATATGCAGCAGAGGAGTGAGATGAAAGGCTGGAGGTAAACAGGGAAGACACACACACTGATGGAGAGCCTGACCCCCACCCCTCTCTGGGCTGCTGCACGTGCCAAAATAGCAGCCAGGCAAAAAAAAAAAAAGTAAATAAAACCCAAATTCAGATTGAAACCAGAAATAATTTGAGGATAAATTTTTAATTTAAAAGGCAGTATGGGATAGCAAGTTTAGAAACATCGCTTCTGAAAGCTTAAGGGTCTGTTTCTCTGCCCCCTATCTTTAGCTTTTTTTATTGACATGGAATGAGGAGAGAGCTTTTCCTAGGTGCCTTGTAGGAAAGCACAATCCATGTTATAAGCATCTTTTCTCATTCCCACCCTATATTGCTGCTACACCTTTGAAAGTTTGCAAAAAAATACAAATAGAGAAGAAATGGACTGTCTGCTTCCAAATTAACTATCTCAAGCAGGGGGCACACGGATCCAGAGCTGGAACAGCTTCTAATTGTCTTGCAAGGATAATTTAAATTCGTTCAACTCCTTATTTATGAGTGTGACATTTATTCCTTAGTATTACAGCCATTCCTAAATGCCTTAATGAGGGATCAATAGCACTTTGCACCAGCCAGACCTGCACAACGTGCTGCTCCTCGGGGAGGATTTCTTTGGCTGGCCAGGGCTGTTTGCCTGACCCACCTTCAGCCAAGCCTGAAGGACGGGGCCCTGCAAGCTGGATTTTGCTTCCCTGGGCAGCTCCTGGTGCCCAAGCAGGATTTGGACAGTGGTGCCACCAACTCACCAAGCACGTGTGGCTTTTTGCCTGGATGGAGATAAACAGGAGAGGGAGAGAGAGAGAGGATGAGTGTGGTCACAAATATCAGCGGGAAAATGTGGTGCTGGAAATCTTACTGCATATAAAGTAAAATAATCCCACTCTACACACTCATTGCAAATTCACATGGATATGACAGGGAGTATGTTCTGAGCCCTTTCTCTGCCTTTATCTTGCTGTTCCAATAATCCATCCCAGTAGATGAAATCAGCCAAGAAATATCTGTGTGGGGCTCTCCAGATTTTATCCCTGGAGAGCTGATGGCAGGGAAAAGTGCCACTCCCCTAATCACACCTGCCTATGATAGGAGAGGTTTAAGCTTTTGATTTGCTTTCTGTAGCCACAAATGGATGAGTTTAATAAAATAAATTATTTCTATGCAGTGTCTGTATCATGTGATGGGATTGCAGCAGGGGCCAGAGGAAAGTGTAAGGAATGATTATGGAAGGAGAATAATCTGAGGTGTTGGAGACTGGATCTGTTGTGTCTGAGAGAGAACAACCCCAAAAAACCTTTTAGAGGAATTTCTGAGATGACAGATCCCTCTGCAAGGTGTCACGTTCTCTGCAATTAGACACCCATGCCTCTCTTCAAGAACTGGGCTGGTTCTTTTGAAATTTCAGGGTGGGTCAAAAAATTTAAGGAGGCGAAAGTGGTGCTGGAGTTTGATCTGGCTTTAGGAGATACAGATCAGAGCAGCTCCAGCCGAGTGAGGAGCAACTCACTGAAATCAGAGAAGCAAGTTGGAGACTGCAAGGCCAGAAAGGGACATTCCACAAGGCCACTGATGCTGGCACAGGCAGAAATATTCGAGATCCAAGGGAATGTGGCTGGCCAACACCAACTGTCTGGTCTGGATATTCCCCCTCCCCAGAGGACAGCTGATACAGCACACGATTAGACACGACAAGCTGAGCCTCAGAGGTGAACAAGCTTGTTGACAAAGGACGAGCCAGCATTATATTTTAATGACTGGAGGAATTTGCATATCAAAATGGTGCTCTTTGTTTCAGCGGAGCGAGGGGAAGCGGATGTGAGGCAGAGGCTCCTTTGCACTGCAACACGTTTGTGTCTGTGTTTGGGGGTTTGAAGTGGCATTCCAACCAAAATGCTGCAGAAGAATGGGTAACAGTGGTGGTGTTTTAAGTCTGAGGGTGCCAACTTCATACAAGCTGTGTCTTTCCCCATTAATTTCAAAGCGCACACAACAGAGGCCGCTCACTCTCAACATGAAAAAATACATTAACAATTCCTCCTCAGTATTGCTGCTAAAACACCTCAGGCACGTCTGACTGTGGCTATTTCAGGAGAGGAGCAATCTCTGCTGCTGAGTCCTGGGGCATAAAGCAAAGGCTGCTGGAAATGAACCACAGCCTGCAAATATTTTTGCAACTATCACCTTTGTTTTCAAATCCCATGTGGCATTAATTATTTGCCCATAAAAATGACATGTACAGAAGCAAAGGAGTTCCAGTGAGGATTTGCTCTTTGTTTTATGGCTCCAGATGGTTTCACAGCTCAAGGTAAGTTGTAAAGGACAGGCAGGAAGAGAAAAAATCTTGTTTTGTGACTTCTGCCTACAAGAGCCTGCAGGGAGGGGATGAGTGGGTGGGGGAAAGCTACCAATCCCATTAACAAATCTGCCCAAACTACCTCTATTTGTGCTTTTTTACCCTCTCACCTACTCAATACACAAAACTACAAAGCATGGCTGATACAAGCTCATGTCTCACCAGCCTTTCTTGATAATAAACAACCTTGACATTCTACAGGTAATTTTCAAAATTGTTTAGAGCTAAGATTAAGGGTTTTTTTAAAAATGTATTTCTGTGCTATCCATTTAAAACAACTGTGAATTCATGGTGCTCTCCAGGAAAGAAAGCAATCCTTTTCCAAGGTTAGGTTTCTGAGAAATTCGCTCTAGTTGTGTCCTTATGCTATTTTTTAATAAGAAATGGACACTTCAAAGCTTGAGACAGTCATTGATTGAGTTAAAGCCCAGCAGCTATTGCTACCCAAAAGTAATTAATCCCATCCATTTTCAGATGGAATAGGGGTGCCCATCCCAGTAGTATTTTATGAAATTTGCATTATATGCCCAGTTGCTCCCTACTTAAAGGCAGCTTGAGATATTTTAGACCTGTTAATTTAGAGGAATGTCTAAAGACAGGCTCTGAAAAAGAGAAACCACACACAAAGCCTGAATGTCTGCTTGGGCTGCAGTGAAGCCATGACATTGCCTAAAGAGGGAGGAAATTTTTGGCAAGGTATAATCCACCTTCTATTAGACAAACCACCACTGGTGTGAGCAAACCAGAAAGCTGGAGACACACAAATTACAAACCAAAACTGCTATGTGAAAATCATGTCCTTTTCTAGCAGATTTACAAAGTCAAATGGATACACTCACATTTTGTTGGATTTTTTTTCCAACGTACCCCTTCTCTTACTTTCTTTCAAGAATCTGCTAAGCTTATTTACCACTGGATGCTTTACTCTGTTGCTTGCTCCAGGCAGAGCTGGGGTGTCAGGGACTTGCACTTTAAAGCATTAATATTGCTCTCTGATATGCTGATGGAGTTGCAAAAAAAAAAAAAAAAAGAAACAGCAGCCTGTTCTGGTGAAGACTAAGAGCTATCTGCTCAGAATTTAAACATGGGAATCAAATGCTCAGTGGGATACAACAGCAGTAGGAAATATAGACAAATCTTCGAGGTCTTCCCTAAGACATGCTGGGAACATTTTTCCACTCAGCCTTGAAAGAGCCAGGATTGTTCCAAGTCACCCAAGTAAAGCTAAATTGTTGATCAGCATCCAGAGCAGGCCTGCCTGGTGGAGGCAGGGAAAGAAAAATGGCTTTATTAGGGGCTGTCAAGGCACAAAGCTGGGCCCGTGCTGAAGACACGGTGTCTGTGACAGAGCCTGTGCAGGAACAGGTTCAGCCCCAGCAGCAGGAAGAATGGGCAGCACAGCCTGTCTGCCTCCTTCTACCTTCTGGGCTGCCTGGCTGGTGTCCAGCCAGGGGACATCAGAGCTCTGGTCCTGTTCTCAGAGGAGAAACAGAGTTCAGAGCATCCTCAGTCCCATTCTGTGAAACAGAGGGGCAGGAATGTTGTGCTCAGTGTCAGGAGTGTCCAACTGCACCATGAGGGTCCATCACACCCAAACCAGAGACAAGCTCTGTCCCTGGAAGGCAGCCTGGGTTGTTTCCTGTGCCCCTGGTGTTCAGCAGGGAGTGCTCCTTAATTCTGGCAGGGAGGAATGGTTCAGCATGGACAGACAGAGGCAGCTGCCTGTTCTCACCAACTCCTCTCCAAAGCAGACAGATATGAGACAGCTCGAGACCAGATAAACCTAATAGTCATGTTAGCATGGCACAGAGCCCAAAGCAACATGCCAAGCCTCTCCGTTTATTCCTACACTGTTTATACATGTTTATCATCTTTAAATCATAACTCTCTCCTGTATTGAAAGATCCCAAACAGATGCAACAATAAACTGAAATTCAAGACAAACAGATTGTGAGGCAGAGAGACAGAGCACATTCATTTGTGGTGAATCACAAAAGCTGAAACAAAATAAATGAATCAGTCCTAAAGAGTCTAATTAATAAAGGTTAATTTATTTATCATCCTGGCTAACCTGATATCTCTGAACCCATCTAAATTAATGCAAAATGAACAAAGCACAAAAAGGGCAGCAGTAATTGGAAAGTCTCAGTAGATGCATTTTCCAGAAGCTTCTTTTTCTGCTGCATAAAAAGCATTCCAGGTTCACTTGGTCAGCTGCACAGCCAGGCTGGTTGGCAGCAGCATAATTAAAGGATGTTAATGGATTAACTCTTTCTGTCTTGGAGATCTTTCTTCTCTCCCCTTCATTGTGAAAGGCATCAGGGGTGGTCACCATGACCCAGCCTGTCCCACACATATAAATGTCTCCATCCTGACCAATATACGCAAGGAAATAGAAATGGAAATGGAAAAAAACTCCCTTGCTCCCAGCAAATCCAGCCTGGGACACTGGCTGAGAAAGACTTGTTTAATAAGCTTAACCACAAAATCATTCCACTGTAACATACTACTACTTTTATATATTATATTATCCCCTAATTTACAGATAAAATTCAGCCTCTGGATTAGCAAAAACCTCATAGCACTTGCTGGCTCATGGAAATTGCAAATGCAGGACCATACACACTCCCTCAACTCTCTGATGTCCTCTGAAACAGAGTTTTGTGACTTCTTTAAGAGGCAAATTTAAAGAAAAAGGATTTTCATGGTTCAGAGGGATCAAATTGATGGAAACACCACACTCTGGGCTGAAGGTGCCCCCTTCCTCCCACCACCCCCTGAGCCTTCCTACATCAGTTCATAAAGAACTGTCTAAGAGTTCAGTAGCACAAAGAAAATCTAAGTTTTGTGTTTTGGGGTTTTTTGGGGTTTTTTTTGCATCATTACAACACTTCAGCTTTTGCTGGGCAAATTCAAGGTTCCCACAAGGCCATTAGCAGATTTTAATCTGGGGGCTTCACAAGGTTCTCACCTTCCAATTTGGCTCCTCAGTGTGTAAGACCGATTTTTAATACAATTAAACATGGAAAAACATTGCCTGATGTATACAAAGACTGTTTCATGTCGCTTATAAAAAAGTTTGTTGGAGATATCCTGATAGCAACCTTTTCATACCCTTCCACATCCAGATACTCAGTTGGATTTCTGCCTTCCATCATGAAGGAAAGATGAGGCCACCACTGAAAAGCTTCAATAACAACCCACAAAACATGGTTTGAAACATGGAGTAAATAAATACAGCAGGGGAAAAAGTAGAATCTGAGATAATAGAGAAGGGCTGTGGTCATAAGGTCACTAATTTATTTTTTTTCCTTTTTAATTTTTTTTAAAGCCCTTCTGTGCTGCCATGCCCTGTGCACTGTCAGTGACTGTGTTTCATTTCTAAAGGCATAAGTGGCTGTCACTTACAGAAATCCCGAGGGAAATGGCAGGGGAGCATGTCAAAGTACTCAGTTTCAGATGGGCACGTGGCTTTGTCATCACTTCTTTCCTTGACAATTCTGCAGCTGTTAAGGAACTCTTTCCTCTTTCAGAAGACAGAAGAAAAAGAGGCTCAGGACTGTCTTCTTCTGATTTTTGTAAATACAGATGGGTTCCTGCTGTCTGAGCAGCCCTGGGAGCTGTGATACATCACTGGAGGAAACAGCAGAGCAGTTCTGGGAGGTTTCAAAGGGCACGGCTAAACTGAACTGTAATTGACTTTCACTCATTGATCCAGTATTATTAGTGTTTGTTTAAAAATCAAAGGTTATTCAATTTGAAGTTATTCTGCTGCTTTCAGGGGCTATAAATGCCATTTAACTGCACCAAATTTAATCATTCCACCAAAACAAAAAAGAAAACTTTTGAGAAGCTTTTCTTGTAGTAATCCTCTCTTCTTCCCCTCACTCCAGACAACTTCTCCATTCCCAAATGCCTGTGGAGACTTCACTTAAGTCCCAGAGCCACATCCACTTGGCTTTGGCTTCTCCATTGACACGAGTTCTACCCATTGCCATCCTTCAGCTTCCAAATGAGGAAGAGAGCCTTGGTTACAAGTTCTGGATTGGGACAGCAAGATCCTTCGGACGTTTCTGGATGTGAAAATATCTGTTTTTTCCAACATGGTTCCTCGAGGTAAAACAGCTCCTGTGGTGCTTTCTGTGTTCATGGGTTGTGGCTGTTGCGACCAGGAGGTCCCAGGCTTCCATTTAAAGGTAGATCTCTTTCCCATTTGATTTCCACCAGGTGATTTTGTTATTGACATCTTGAAAGAACAACATTCCACAGCCTGAACACCCAAGTGGCTCAGTGAGAATCCATTTCCAATTGCTTGTTCATTCACGATCACAGGGGAAAGAGTTCCAGATATTTCATTTGATGAACACCATTTAAACATTTTTTCCCCCAGTTATTAGGTAAATAAGAAAACAGGCAGTTTAAATACTGTGTACAACTCCATGATAAACACGCCTTCTTGGAACAGGATTGGTATTATTAATCTCAATTCTCAGCTCAGGTTGGGAATGATAAAGTCAATGTCTTCCTTAACTTAATATTATAAGAAATTCATTCAGTTTGCTAGAGCCCCTGAGGTTTGAATCTTTAGGATGTGAAGTTTTCATAACAAAAATTATAGTTATATAAACTTCAATTTTCTGTTTTAAAAGCAGCAATTTCCATATAAGCACATGACTCCACCTGGGACTTGAAGAAAATGGTCAAATGCTGCAGAAGAAAAGCTGTGAGCCACAGGGATTGTCTGGAGGAAAAGTATGAAGCTCCAGGAACATTACTCAATAAAAATACAGCCAGGTATTGAGCACAATTAGTACTAACATGTATTAGATCCCAGTGCAGAGACTGGTTTTGTTTGATTCTTCACAGTAGCCAGCACAAAAATGCCCTGGCCTTGAGGCACAACAGTAGAGTAAATAATATCAATAATTTAGGCACTGACCATATGGGAGCAGACCAAAGCTCGAGCAAGATGAGTTGATCTGCTGCAGAGGAGGGAACTGAGCCAGCTTGTGCTGAGGAAATGGCCCGAGAGCTGATCCTGTTCATGGGACCAGATGGTGGTTTATGATTTCTTTTTCCCCATTTAAAGTTCCTCAGACTGGCAAGGGGGAAAGGGAGAGAGGAGAGGTGTGGTGCAGCAGGTTGGTGGGTGGTGATGTGGCAGGGGGAGGAACCAGGAGCATCCTCCTCCATTTGTGGAGTACGACATGGAATGAAACAGCACTGCAGGCTACCCAAAGTTAGTCCTGGATGGGAATGAAACCTTGCTATTGGATGGAAGCCTTTCCATCCTCTGTTCCGTGAATCCAACAAAAGATCTGGCTGGTTTACTCCAGATATGGGTCAAGTCCAAGTCTCCTACACATCCCTGCTGTGCCCTCCTCATTGGAGCTCTGAGGGGAGTGCCAAGGAACACGTGAGTCTCTCAGCAATCCTGCACACTGCTCCACTCTACCCACACTTCCCACATGGAAGTAGTGAGTAAACCACCACACTGCTCTACTCCTTTCCTCCTCTTTAAAAGGAGTTTCACTCAAGTTGAAATGCTGAAGAGCAACAACTCCTGCTGTTGTAGGTCAAGAAGCTATTTAAGAGCTCCCTGGTGTCTTCAAATTTTGGAGAAAATTAATGAGCTCCTGAGCAGGAAGTGGCACAGAGCAGGGTGTTTTCAGAAAGAAAAGCTCTGTGGCAGCTCTGCCTCACAGTGCCAGGCAGCAGCTGTCCTGGAGAGCTCTCCTGGGGAAAGATGGCAGGAGCTGTGGCTGGCAGGTCACCGACAGTCCCAGCGTGAGCCCCACGTGGGTTGGTGCCTTCTCTGTGTCCATGTGTGTGTGCAGCTCTGTGTGTGCTTAAATAGGCCCACTGTTCCAAAATCTCAGTCAATGTCATGGATTGTGTGTCTTTGACTTCTAAACATTGTATTCTATCATTTATATTTACAATAAAATGAATATGTCAATCCAGGCAAGGTTTGCCAGGGAATTGTCACCTAAGTGGGTGCTGTGAAGGCACAGATGAGAGAAGAGAAGACACTGGGGAGAACTTAGAGCATCTTCCAGTGCCTAAAGCGTTCTGAGGGAACTGGGGAGGGACTTTTGGCAAGGGCATGGAGTGACAGGACAAGGGGGAATGGCTTTAAACTGACAAAGAGTAGGTTTAGATCAACAGTGGGAAAAAGTTCTTCCCTGTGAGTGAAGGATTGCCCAGAGAAGCTGTGGCTGCCCCTGGACCCCTGAAAATGTCCAAGGCCAGGCTGGACTGGGTTTGGAGAACCCTGGGACAGTGGAAGGTGTCCCTGCCCATGGCAGGGGGTAGAATTGGAGGATTTTTCAGGTCCCTTCCAACCCAAACCATTCTGGGATTCTGTGACTCTTGCAGAATGATCTGGGCACATGTTGTCATTCCTGACCAGCCTTAAACTTGGCAGAGCATCTGAGGCAGGCAGAGCAGACAGAAGTTACACCAAGACACCCCACAAAGCCAGACAGCCACAACACACTGCTCATGATCATCCCCTTCCCAGCAAGAACCAGACGACTCCCCAAACCATTTGATTTTCAGTGCTGGACTGGGGGGAGCTCCCACCATGTGCCCCAGCTGAGGACTGCAGGGAGCAGACCTGATTTCCACATTAGCACCCCCAGAGCCCATTTCCAGCTGGGGACAGATTTACTGGGTGGTGAAAGCACGGCAGGAGCTGCTCATTCGAAGGCAGGGAACAACATCAATAAATTCCACCAGAACCTCTGTGCTTGCAGGGGAGCCCTGCAGAGCCAGGCATGAAACCTCTGATGCTGCTGCTAATTGCAGCCCTTGCCCCACGGAAGCTGCTGTCTTTATTAATGCAATTATGATGTAGCCAAAGGCAGAGAATGCTTCTGCTGACCTTGCTGGGGGAACAGAGGCCTTCAGTCTCCACGGGAAATTGCTTCCTCCCCTGGCAAATGGCACAAACCTCAGTGTGCTCCCATTCCTGCAGATTCACCATCTTGTCATTGGACCAGACAGGATGGAAATTGCTGTTTGATGCCACCTCCCTCGTTCCTGCAAATCAGAGATAAAATCCAGCAGTGTTTGCTGTCTTTCAGTAAAGGAAAATCAACAGTAAAAGTTAACATTATACTAGAAGTCACTCATGTATCGTGAATTACAAAAATAGGAATAATAACCCTTAAAGAGTCCTAATTGAAGACATTTCTGAGCTGTGATTTAATTGTAATTTGATGACTGAGTTCAGTTAGCCTAAAGGCATTCAACGGGGAGACCTGCTCTCAAAATTATGTACAAAGATTGAAATTCTGTATCATGGCAAGAAGCTGCCACTTACAATAACAGGACTGGGGGGAAAACATCTTAATCATTAAAGACTGAGATTTCTGACCACACACCACAGACTTATAATCAAAGCAGGTTGCAATCTCAGGGCAACTTCCACTCCTAGTCAAAAGAGCATTTCCTAAGGTTATGATATATTCTTCCTAAATACAAATTTGAAAGAGGATGAACAACTGTGCTTGGATTTTAGAGGACCAAAAAACAGCTTTATTTATTTGTTTGTTTGTGTTTATTTTTTTATTTTATTATTTTATTTCTTTTACTTCATTTATTCCCAGCACTTTAACCCAGGAGCTCTAAAATTGCACTGACTGCCACCTAGATTTGAGTTTCCCCACGGATCAGTCACTGAAAGAAGAACGTCCCACTAAGGAATGTCTCCATTTGACAGCTCAAGGCAGACAGAGACTGGAAAATGAGAGCTGTTGCCCTACATAAAAATCCACTGTGATCTGGGGGGCTGGTTGGCTTCTCCAATGTCAGCCAAGAAATCACCAACACAATTATGGGATCTCCTGGTGACACAGAACCTGCGTCTCCTGGTGGTGGCCCCAGGGCAGCCGGTGTGACAACCACAAGGTCTTTGGGTGGGCTTCACTCGTAGAATAAAGCACAGCCTCTACCTCCAAGTCGAAGACTTTGTTGGGGTTTTTGGGGTCATCTAAGGCAAGGAGACCTGGAAGATCTTTCCTCAAAGTACCTGAAAAAAGGATTGGAACACCTAGGAAGCACTTTGCAGAGCAGAGGGTTGAGAATGAAGACAAATCAATGACTGCATGCAGAGGCAGGGAAGGGTGGGCAGGCTGCTCACACCTACCCTGAGGGCTGGTACAGGCTGGACAAGGCCCTGGGGAGCTCTGTGTCACCAGCGAAGGGCCCAGAGACTGCAGATCCCCCACCACGTGAGGGAACAGGACACAGGACATGGCCAGATGCTTTTAGTCAGATGACTCATCGCTAAGAAGCCTGGGGGCCAGAGTTGGAAAAGACATTAAAATGCATTAGTCAACCTTAAAGCAAAGGCTTCTGTGGACCTCAATATCTCAAAATAATTGTGCCTTGCAGACATGCCCGAGGTGGCACGGGCACTGTGACAGCCCAGGGGAACAGCTCTGCCCCTCCCAGCCCCACCACCGAGCTGCTCCTCCAGCCCAACCACAGACACCATTAACGAGCACAGGGGGATTTGCATGAATTTCCCTGTGCTGCTCCCAGCTCGTGATAGCTCTGCATTCTGCGTGATGCTGGAGTTTAGTCTCCTACTGTTCAGCATGAAAAACTGGCATAAAAGCAGCAGCTGGTGCTCGCAATATCTGCTCAGTCCCTAACACCACCCAGCATGTGCTAGTACTGAATATTGATGAAACTCAGATCTTATTACAACAGAGCACAATATGTTCCTTGCCTATACATTCCCTTTAAGCACAAAAAAATAGTGCTACATTAGGATCCAAGTCAGGTCCAGTTTCAGAAAACCCACTTAAGCCAAGGTTTTGGGGAAGCCTTGTGGGTTTTGCCTGGCTCTGGGGAGGAGTGCTTCCTACTGCAGGAGTATAACCCTGCTGTAAATGAACCAAAAGTTAGGGGTTGTCAGGCCTTAATGCATCTCTGCTTCAGAAGACACTTGGATCCAATCTGATGTCATGTGTCTTGAAGATAAAGGCAAATTAACCACTTCAAAGTAGCAAGCGCTTCCACACACAGCCAATTTTGTTCTCTCTATAGAATCCAAAATAAAAATCCCTGTTTACCAAAAATTGGTTTTTCATCTTGCTGCATTTCAAGTTCAAAATGGGAAATGAAATGTTATATGAGCTGTATCAGTGCAGAAATAGAAATACAAGTGTAAAGGATAAGACAACACTATTCCAGATTACAGATATATTTTGAACAAGTTTTACTTCTGGGAATTTAGTGAACTTAGAACTGTGCTTCATTGATTCATCCTTTGGTAGTCTTCCAAATTACACAAGATCCACATTATTAACTTGTGGAGTTGATAAAACACATTATGAATTCCCACATTCACCCCCACAACCAAGGAAATTTGGAGGAATAGCAAAAGCAGTTTTAAATACCCTGGTGGTCCTCAAGGCAGTGGAAGATGCTCTACAAAGAGAAGAAAAGATATGAAAGTCCTGGCAGGGGAAGATGCACATTCCTGCCTTCCAGCACCCACACTCAGGGCTGGTTCCTGGTGCTGGGGTGATCCCAGGCACCCACCCAGCAACCCTCAGATGTGGGAAGAGACCTCAAAGGTCAGCCCTCTGCACTGGGGGAGGATCATCTTTACACCAACCATGGCTTAATTCCGTTTTCTGACATCAGGCTTGTGCTGAAGTGTCCTGAGGCCACTGGTGGCAATCCTTGATTATCCTTCCTGTTGGGAAGTGGCACCCAGTGCTCTAAATAGCTGAACCTAAACCCATGACTTCTCCTCCCATGAACAGTGGGCAAAGAGAGCATTTCAGTTTTCTATCCTAATTCTTCTCTGGCATATTTGCAGCTGAGGCTTTCTGCTTGACCTCATTTGCAAATTTAATAAGAACAATCTCTATCTCATCCTTGAGATGATTAATGAAGACACTGATTGATTGCAAACCCTTTGCAGAACCCCACTTTGCAAAGTCTTCTCTTTTGATAAGAAACAACTTTCCAGCATGGCTTTCCAACCAGTTTTGCAACCAGCAAATGGAAATTTTCTTCTAATGAGGTTTCTCTACCTTGATTATTAGAACATAATTGGAGAAAATCAAAAGCTTTATTAATGTCAATTTATACAATAACCACTGCTTCTTTTCTTTTGCCCATAAAACTGAATTATACTGTCACAGGAGAAAAATCAAAATGTTCTGGAAGCCACTTGTTCTAGACAAAGCCCACGGGATGCTGCTGACCTCCTCGTTATGTGCTAACATTTTCATTATTTGCTCCAATATTTTCCTGGCAGATAAATTTAAACTGCTGGTCTGTACATGGAGCTTCCTTAAACCCATTTGAATGGGATTTTTTTTTATCTTTGCCAGGAGACATTACCCACACTTTGTAATGTCTCAAAACCAGTGGTGAAAGTTCCACAGTGGAGCAAATCACCCTGAGGTGATTTCCCACAGCACCCATGTGATTTGAGATAAACAATCCACACTTTTAGTTCCTTTTTCCCTGTGTTGGCTGCCTGGTGGCAGCTGCACTTCTGAGTTGAATCTGAAGCAACTGAACATCAGCAGGGACGAGCTGGGCCTTGCTCCTCCAAAACCTTCCCTCCTCTCTGAGGGAGCCCAGCAGCTCTCATGTCTAACACACTTGTGCAGAGCTTCTTCCCCTCTGTCCTCCCCAGTTCCCTTCCCAGTCTGTGCCCTGGCCTGTTTGTTCTGCCCTCCCAGGCTCAGACACTGGGTTTTTTGTGCTCCTCCTTAGCAATCTGACCCAGTTCCCGTAAGCCTGGCCCGTTCCGCTCTGCGCCGTGACTTAGCACTAACAAACAAAAGCCCATGAGCTGTGGAGACAAAGCACATCTCAGAGATCTGGGCCATCAGCACCCCTGGCCAGTGCACCCATTTCCCTCTGCACGCTGCTCCCAGGGCTGGAGCCTGCAGGAAAGCAGGGCAGACATCTCGGGGTGCAATTAGTGAGCGATTGCACCAATGCCCACAAGGACGGGGCTGCGGCTCCCTTCTTCTCTGCACAAAGGAGGCTCTGCCTTGGATGGTGAAGGTGTCACATGCCAGGCTCTGGGATGGCAGAGGGAACGGGAACTGTGGTCTGGGACCGGCAAGGAGAACAGGGCAGGGCACTGCTGTGACCTCCTTCCATCACAGGGAGGATGTGGAGCTGCCCTGGTGAGCCCAGAGGAGGCACCAGGGCTGGAGCAGCTCTGCCTGTGATGCCAGAATGATTTTTTCCTTTCTTTTCTATCCCTTTTACATAGCTCTCTGTATCCACAAGTATTAGCAAGCACTCTTGTAACCCTTCACTGCTCAGTGTTCTGTGAGTGCCCTGCAGGCCCTGAGACTGAAGAGCCCAGAGCTGCAGAGCCAGGGACACCAAACATTCTGCTGGCTCAGGAAGCCAAGGGCCCCTGGCAGGACAGATTCTGGAAACTCGAGCTGAGCCCAGCCCAGCCCCATTACTGGGCTCCCTTGTTAGATCTGCTGATGTGTAAAGTGTATAACTTGTGTACGTGACTGATGGGTGTGTGCATTGTGTCACCTGGGTGAAGTGGATGCATCAAACAGGATCCTATTAAAATACCCAGGTAACGACCCCCGACCCTCTAACTGTGTCTAGCTTGATTTTCCTAACACCAGGGGAAAGGCATCACTGGGAGGAAAGGCTGGGACAGCTGGGGTTGTTCAGCCTGGAGAGGAGAAGGCTCTGGGGTGATCTAATTCCAGCCTTCCAGTAGCTGAGGGAACCAGAAGAAAAATGGACAGAGAGTATTTACAGGGGCCTGGAGTGACAGGACAGGGGGGAAAGGGTTCAAACCCAGAGAGAGGAGGTTTAGATGGTTCAAACCCAGAGAGAGGAGGTTTAGATGGTTCAAACCCACAGATAGGAGGGTTTAGATGGTTGAAACCCAGAGATAGAAGGTTTAGATGGGATATTAGGAAGAAATTGCTAACTGGGATGCACTGGCACATGTTTCCCCAGAAGTTGTGGTTGCCTCATCTCTTGAGTTCAAGGCCAGGCTGGACAGGGTTTGAAATAGTGGAAGGTGTCCATGCCCATGGCAGAGGGGTTTAGAACAAGGTGAACTTTAAAATCATTTCCAACACAAACCATTCTGGTATTCTATGATCATTCCCCCTGTGACTTACTGCTGCCCTCAGTGAGAGAAGAACATTAGGGGACCAAGAAGGCCACACTGAGCAGCCCCACAGACAAAAATCCCATTTGGGTGCCCTATTTGGTGTCAAGATTTGAAGAAAAGGCCCATGGTGAGGAATCTAGGAATTCTTCACAGTTTGTCCAGCTGTGGGAGACTGCTGAAGAGAGGCTGCAAAGGTGCTTCTCCAAAGGGTGGATCAGCATCAGGGAAGGAAAGCATTTGGAGATCCTTGAAGAGTGAAGACAATGGCTTTGGTGCTGTGACAGGGAAGGGGAGCAGAAGGTTGCAGGCAGGGGGAAGTGGTCCTGGCAAATTTGCTAAAACAAGATTCTCAGGGAAGTTTTAACTGAGCAGAGCAGGGCAGGACAGCATTTGCTGAGGGAAGAACAGAACAGCAGCAGAGGTGAAGTCACATTCCAAATTTTCTGACGTCTGTGTTTACCTGAACACCTAGTCATGGTGGGTTTTTTCCATCTCAATGAAAAAAAGTCTTGGTGAGGAGGAGAAAACAGGTTTGCATTTTTCTGGAAGTCCATTAAGAGAAATAATTAGAGTTGCCTTGAGGTACCTCCAAACCTGCAGTAAGCTGGAGAAGTCCCAGACTCACCGTGGCTGTGGAAGTTTTCAATATTTCCCCCTGCACTGAGCAACCCTGGCAGCCCCAGAAGAAACACAGGATTCCCAGATAAACAGACAGGAATGCACAGCACACCTGTACAGCTGGATCAGAAGGGCTGAATTATAGAAACTTTAAGCAGAAAGTCTGCAAAAATCAAAGTAGCTTCAACATCAGGAGCCAGAGGGAAATCTGAGTCTAAGGAAGCAGCAGGCAGTTGACCTGAATGATAATCAAAATATTGGCAGCAGATCAAGGAAGGAAGGGCATGGGGAAGATGCTGAGGACTCTCTGCCCTGTGGAGATTGGGCTGATGGTTGTAACTCCAGAGGACACTGAAGACAGGCTGAGATTTTTGCATGGACAGAGGAAACAGAAGTGACCACACAGAGACAGAATTCATCTGCACAAAATCAGGAGCCGAGCATTTCTTAGAACCACAGAATGGTTAGGGTTGGAAGGGATGTAAAGTTACCTCATTCCACCCCCTGCCATGGACAGGGACACCTTCCACTATCCCAGGTTGCTCCAAGTCCCACCCATCGTGAGCACCTTTGCAGCAGGCAGCAATTCACTGCAGCCTTAGAGCAGAGGTGCATTATGTCACAAAACAGTTCATTAATGAAAGACTGGGGGAACGTCACCCCTGAGTGACTGGGTGGCATAAATTAATCACATTTATTGGTGAAAAATACAACTGATCATCATTTTTACTGCTGTAGAAGCACAGCTTAAAATAACTGTGTGGACAGTAATGAAGGGCCCTGCCAATCAACAGGAGCAAGAGAAAAAGCCCAAAACAAGATGATTTTGCTTTTGGCATGTTCCAGGAGTAGGTTGTGACTTGTGCTTTACTTATAAACTGGCCAGCCTATTCCTCAGAATAAAAACAAACAGAAAAAGGCAAATTCAACTCCCTGAATTAATTGCACCAGTGCAACCCCTTTGCCTCTGGCAGTCACCCACAGCTCCCTGGGGCACAGGCACAAACACCACTGGGTGAGAGCACAGAGCTCTGCCCATCATCAATCTACACCCAGGAGGGACAAATCCCACCCCATCCCCACGGTGGGAACTCGGGCAGAGCCATAAGGGAGGGTTTAAGTAGCCAGGGAGGCTGGCAGGGGCTCAGCTGCTGCTGGAAGCAGCCAGAGCACTGGAAGTGGAGGGGATCTCTGAGTTCAGGGACATCTCAGCACTGGGAATTGCTGCCTAAATTATTCAGCCTCTCTCAATCCAGCATTTACTGTTACTGAAGCACTCGGAGGGGAAATCTTCCTTTGACTTCAGAGGACTCCAGATCAAACCCCAGTAATACTTTTATTTCTAGATGGAGAGGCTCTGAAATTAAAAAATAAAAAACAGAAGTTGACGTGAAATTCTTGGATCTTTCAGTATTTGTCACGGTACCTTTTTTTTTTAAAATTGGAATAACCCAGATGTTTGTTTGAAAAGAAAGCAGGATCCCTGTGGCAAATATGTGTCCATTCATTCACTTTCTTGCAGTTCCTCTGTAAATTACCAATCTTCTAAGAAGTTTCCACATTTTCCATGGCACTGATCAAAGGTGTCATTATTAACGAGGAACATCATTGGACAAGGCATGGTAAAAAAAATAATTTTCCCCTAACAAGACTTTCAGATCAGGAGTTCAGCATCGAAAAAGTCCAATAAATCTCTCACATGCACAAAGTGAATGGAGGAGAAAAGCATTGAAAGGGCTGTGGGACAGAATTCCCACGCCTGGAACCCAGCCCTGCCATCACCAACAGCAGCTCAAGAGCTTTGTATGAAGGTAGGAAAAGCCCAGGAGTGCAGCAGAGCCGTGGGTGCAGCACAGAGGGGAGGGGGTGACAGGAGTCAGGGCACAGACTGGCACTGGGAACTGAGAACAGCTCAAAATGGCCACATAAAGAAATGCAGATCTGGAGCTGGGCAGGGCTGGGTTTAGGAGAGAAGGCAGAATCAGTAACAAATACATAAAAAGTGTGGGGATAAATTCAGACAAACTCAGCTGCAGACCATGAAGGAAGCAGCAGTGCTCTGAAGGATTCTTTGGTCAGCAAAGAGCGAGCAGAGGTGTGAAGATGTGCCAGCAAACAGAGAACTGACCCAGGGCAAGAAAACCAAAATCACCTCTGAGAACATCTTATTCTCAGCAAAGCACTGACAAATTGCAGTAATATCCCTCACTTCTCCCAGAATGAAACCACCAACCTCGAGAGCCAGGGGAACAAGGCAAGGATGAGCATAAACCCCCCCAAAAGAGAGTTAAAAGCCACATGCATTTATAAAGACTACATTTGAATTATTTTTCTGTGAAAACCAATCTAATTAAGCTACTAAGATACTACATACACCAGTAACATCTCCTTGGCTTTTCTTATACATTAGATGTGCTTTCTTTTCACCTGCAGTGACAGAAGGAATGGCTTCAAACTGACAGAGGCTTTGGAAAAATTGTTCCCTGTGAGGGTGGGGAGGCCCTGGCACAGAGAAGCTGTGGCTGCCCCTGGATCCCTGGCAGTGCCCAAGGCCAGGCTGGACGGGGCTTGGAGCAGCCTGGGACAGTGGGAGGTGTCCTTGCCCATGGATTATCTGAAATGTCCTTTCCCAACACAAATCACTCTGTGCTTCTCTGATTGAGCCTAACATTAATTTCTGAGGGAAAAGGGGCCATTTGTGAATTGTTCAGTGGGATTTGGTGATTCCTTTCCCTCTGATTGAGGTTTCCTGTGGAAGGGACCCTCCCAGCTGCAGCTGATGTTACTCACTCCCCATTTTTCTCCCTGAAGAGACTTCGTAAAGAAAATGCTCAGTTTCTGACAAAGCCACAAATTAATTTTCTCTTCTACCCAGAAGCAGCAGCACGGGCCCCGCAGTCTCAGTCCCCTATCCCACAGCACCATCTCGTGGGAAACTGCAGCTTGGAAAAACCCACCAGCAAAACCACCAGCTTGGAATAAACCCCCTTCCAGGAATGCCACTGCTTTTTCCACAGCTCCAAATTTCTGCACAGCGGGGTAAACTCTGCACCTTTGCAGGGCTTCCCCTAAAATATCAAGGAGTGACAGAGGAGCTCCTCCATGGCACAGCCTCATCCCGAGTTTATCTTCCCAGGAGCAGAAGTGCAGAAATGCACCTGGCTCTTCTCAGAGAAATCCAGGTCTTTTCTCCCAAGTGACAAGTGACAGGACAAGAGGAAACCACCTCAAGTTGAACCAGTGAGGTTTATATCGAATATTACAAAAAATTTCTCCATTGAAAGGGTTATCAAGCATTGGAACTGCTGCCCAGGGCAGTGATGGAATCACCAGCCCTGAAAACATTAAAAAAAGAAAAGTGTAGATGTGGTGCTTAGGGATGTGGTTTAGTGGTGGCTTTGGCAGTACTGGGTTAATGGCTGGGCTTAATCTTAAAAGGCTTTTCCAAACTGAGTTATTGACCTATTGAGTTAGATTAATTATCATTGACTTACTGAATCATTTGAGCTATTTAACCCATTTGTGAAGTGCCCTATTGCAACTCCATCCTTCACAGAAGACCTTGCAGTGCTCCCTGCTCAGCTCTCTCAACAGGATCAGTGAGAAAAGAGTCCACGCAAGTCCCTGACCTGAACTCGTGACCAGGAGCTGGCAAAGCCTCCATCCCCTCAGATGCAACTTCAAATATGCCTGAAAAGAATCCCCACAGCCATAAAAAAGTTTCATAAAATTTTTCCTTGGCCAGTCTGGGAGATCTTTCAGTGAGCCCAAAATCAAGTGCCTGAAGGATATGTAAGAGAAGCTCAGGAGATAGAAAGTTTTCACAATCTCATAAACACGTTTGTATTTGTGGTTCCACCTTTTGGACACCATGACTGGAGTGGACCAGCTATTGCTGGGATGATTTTTCCAGTATTTACAAGATTTCCCACAGCAGCACTACTGGGTGTCCAGGAAGAGGGGGTCCAGGCCCTGGATATGGGCGAGGTTCCTGCCCAGAGAAGGTGCCAGGCTTAGACTTGGAGCCTGTGCTTTCTCCTGAGGTTTCCTGGGGATCACGCTGGAAGTTGGAATGACCATATTGAAAACCATTGTTTAATTAAATTTTTCCTGTTTTCTGCATGGAAAAAGCATGACTTTTGTCTCAGCAGCCTGCCTGCAGCTGAAGATTTGCAGGATACTGAGAAAACCAGGGGAGAAAGTGTCCCCAAGCCTGTGTGCTGCACGACAGCAGCTGAGTCCCACCGCGGGCCATGGAGACACTCAGTTCCTTCTCCTGCTAGAAAAGCATCACCAGAGCCTCTTTCAACAGCACTGATGGGCCTCCACACAGATAGCCCATAAAAACACCTCCTGCTGCATCTTTAATAAAATTATCACCCTTTTTAGAAACTCTCACCCCTCTTAGCCAACGCTGCAGTGAGGGAACAGTGGCAGTAGCAAACAGCTGTTCTCTGCTTCAAACATTTGACATAAAGCACATCAAATTAGCAGCTAATGCCTCTTCCCTCACATCCCACAGCCCTGGGAATCCCCTTTGGGAGCACATAAAGGCAGGAGCCCCAGACGTTTGGCGGCACCTCCCACCCCTGTACCCAAAAGTAGAGTTCAGCCTCCACCCTGGAGCTGTAGGAGCTCCCAGTTCCTCCAGATCCCAGCCCTGGGGGATTATTAATGTGCTCCATTTATAAAGCACACTGGAAATGTGGTGTATCAGGCAGCCAGGAAGCTTTTCCAGGTGTCCTGCTGAGCCAACATCCAGGATGATTTATTTTCCCAAACAGAGAGAGGGAGCTGGAGGTGGTGGGGAAGGCACCGTGCCCACTGAGCCCACAGGCAGGAGTGGGCATGGGGAGCAGAGCCAGCACCTCTGCCTGCCCTTTCACATCTGACTGAGGAGGGAGGCAGCAGCAGGGATTCTGCAGTGCTCTCTCCATCCTCCCCCTCTGCACCAGGTGCTCTTTGCTCTGCAAGCCTCAGGAGCAGGGCGAGCCCTCCCCGTGGGGCTCAGCAGGGCAGAGCCCAGGTTCCCCCCACGGTTTTCTCCACCCCCTGAAGGAGCCGGCCCGGGCAGTGAAGTTCGTTTATTTCGTGACCTGCAGCCTGTTTTGCATGGATTTTTTGTCTCAACCACGAGAATTTTGCGCTGTCTCCACCCATGAAAGGCTGACCTGCCCTCATGGGAGTCAGCTGCGAGCTGAAAACTCCCAAACATTCCAAGGGTCCACTCCCATGGGCTTTCTCCAACACTTATCACTCCAACATTTATCACACCCTCAGCCCATCAGTTCCCCAGAGCCTCCTCCCCTCAAACTCACTGTAATCAAGCCTGGCTTATGCTTTGTTTTTTGGGAAAAGTGGCTAAGAAGCAAAGATGGAAAGGATTTCTGTTGGCATCCAGACCTTTTGGGAATTCAAGCCCAACATGGAAAAGTTTCAATCCCACTTCAAAGCCTGCTGTGACCAGATGGAGACTGAAGTTCTTCCCTGGACTGCAGGACCTGCTTGGAGCAGGGGATCAGAGACCAGACCCTCTATATCAGACACACAAACTCTCAGCAATTAAACTGAAATGGGTTTTCCATTAATGAGCAGTAATTAGGGCTGCTGCCCAGAGCCAAGCAATTCGAGCCCATTGGAGGAGGTGGCTGTGCCCTTGTGCCCCGGCCAGCTCATTACAGGAGCTTCATTTGCCACCCTCAGGGCAGACAACACTGCAGACACCTCACCTGGGACTGTCCCCTGTCACCAGCACCAACGTGGCCTTCCCCACACTGCGCAGGACAGGTGCCAAGGGGACAGGATGGAGTAACAGAGTTGAGACAGGCAACACAGGGCTTAGGCTGTGAATAAACTGAGAATCTACCCTATATTCACTACCTGTTTCTTATTCAACATGGACCTGTTCCACCGCTCAAAAGCCAGCTTGGCTTTACTGATGTTACACATTCTGAAAGCTTTACAATGTCTAAAACTTGTAAAAATCCCACTTTGCTCAAGCTCTCAAGGAAAAGTGATGCCTGTGTAAGTTTGATTTCTGAAGAGGCACTCATCCAGAGAAATCCCAGCTCTCCCAGTTAACAGTGAGCTGACACAAAGCTGCTGAGCTGGGGGAGAGCAGCTGAGAGCCAGAACTGTCCTACAGGGATTGTCCTACAGGGATTGTCCTACAGGGATTGTCCTACAGGGATGCAGGACCCAGCTGCTACAGAAGTGAAGTGTCACAACTCCAATTGCCAAAGACAGAGCTTTCCTCATACTGCAGATGCAAGCATTGTGGGACACAGGCTGATCAAAACTTGAATTTGGGAGAATTTTCAAAGTGTGCCATCCATTTTGGCTGCACTAAATCCCCTTGAACCCTGAGGATTTGGTCTCTGCACTGGCTCTTCTCTGGATTTTGCTGTCTGAGCTCTGCTAATTAGAAAGTCTTTAAACAACACATGAAACAGATTTGAAAGATGAGGAGGACGTGGGACATCCAGGGCACAGGCAATGGAGCAGTGAAAAGCCCCCTCACTTGGTCAAAGAAACCTTCTTGCCATATTGAAATTTACAACTCATTTAAACTTTTGGCTTGTTTTCCACATCCAGTCAATCTTTTCCCTCTCATATGGGCACCCTCACCCCACTTATTCCTTGCAGGATGCTGACCCAGCCTTTTCCCTTCCCTCAAGGTGACAGAAAGTTTCTCCTGTGAGCCTGATCAGCACGAAGGGCTCCACACAGGGCGGTGTGAGAGCCATTCACTGCAGCTTCTGAGCCCTTGGAATTCACACCCAGATTTTCCCTAGAGGAAAGCCAGGCTGAGCAGGCTCTCTGCTCACCCAAACTGACACCAGGATGAGCTGCCCAAGGATTTGCATCACAGCCACAGGGGACAGACCCAGCCTGGACTCACCAAACAGGGGAGCAGCAGCACAGCAACCACAGAACTTTCCCCTCAAGGGCCGTATCTCCTAACAGGAAAAATGATCCTTGCAACACAGCTCTTCCCTAGGGCTCTCCACGGGAATAGCACCGACCCACAGCTGTGTCAGGGCTGGAAACTGCACTTGGCAGCTGCAAACCATCCCTTTGTATGCAAAGGGGGCTGCTCACAAACCAGTTAGCAAACAGCAAATCCGTTGCAACACTCCCTGTCCTCTAGGACAGCAGCACAGGCAGGTAAGGACTGCAGAATTCCCTCACTGCAGCATCCGCGAACAGTTACAAGAGAAAACTCAGCCCAGAAAGTACCACGGGCAAGAATTAAGAGGAGGAGCCAGGGTTTGGATTCAAATGGAGCTCCAGCACTGCATGTGGAGGGTGGGAGTGGGGTCCCAGCTGAGGCTCTTTGGGATTCAGGCTCCTCAGGGCAGGCTGGGCAAGCAGAGACCCTGCTGGGGTGAGCTGAGCCCCAGCGGTCAGTGCAGGTGACAGAGAAAACCAAGTTACCTTGGGAATCGCAACAAAGATTAAATATGAGTGGGTTATTTTCTGCTCCTCTGTGATCACTTGCTATCTCTATCCTATTGGTAAATGTTAGTTTATTTTTAAAACTACAAAGGGCAAGTCTTGCTTTTCTTAGGAGACCTTTCCTTGGAACAGCACTGGTGGTTTCAGTAGCTCTCTTCCTTATCACTGTTCAAGTCCTGCCCTGGGTTTCTGATTACAAAGACTTTTCTGAGGGGTGAGGGCAAGTGTAGCTGGGCTGGCACTGGGGTCAGAGCTCCTGGGCTCTGCTAGAGCTGCAGAATGCTGCTATGCTTTCAGAATATTGCTATAACTTCAGGTTTTTGAAAGGAATAAGGAACTTTTCTTCACAAACTGTGGGTCTTGCCAGTAGATAAAACCAGCTGAGAGATGAAAGAAAAAATGGGGGTATTCTACTGATTGATGAATGGAATGAGGGAAATTTGCATTTACAAACAAACCAAAGGTCTGCTGAAAAATAAAATTGAATATTGGAAGATGAAAGGAACAATGAGAAGATCCATAAATTCCATAAGGAATTCCACTGAGTGACACAAGGGAAGTGCAAAGTGGGGGGAATTACACATTAGAGGAGGATCTTAAGTATTAGGCATTTTTGGAAAGTCTGTGCCTCTCAAATCCCTCAGCCAATGGGGAAAGAGAAAGGGACATGCGGCCAGGAAATTGGGATGAAAAGAAGGCTACATCCTCCAAAATCTGAGAGAGCCCAGGGGAAATGCCCCATGGCCTCTCCCTTTATTCTAATAAAGTGACAGGACTCCTCTGTCTCCTTTTTGGACATAAACCTCTGGTGTCTATGGATTAATTTTCCTCACACTCTCATTGTTTATTTTTTCATTTCTATCCAACATGCATAACAAACTTTAAGAAAAAATATATATCTGAGACTTCTGAAAAGCCAGTTTGAGGTCTTTACATCAATGAAAGTGTCCTGCACTGAAAATTTTCACATAGCAGTAGATTGTAATTTCTCAATGGCCAGGTTAACAAAAGGAAGGAATTCATTTAGGTTTTTCTTTATGTATTCAGAAGCTTTTGGTTGAGTTGCTGTCCTTCCTCCCTCCCTCCCTGGCTTGGACCCATGGCTGAACATTCTCAGGTGTCTCTGGTGGCTGAAGGGGAGATGGACACCTGTGCTCTCAGCTCCGACAGGGTTTTACATTTCTAATGTCGTTAAAATGTTCTTTTGAGTATCCAGGGGAAAAAAAATTAATAAATTGTATCCTTTAACTATGAGCCCAATCTCTGCGGAGTTAATTTTCCTTGCACAAAGCCATCAGTGGGATGGGAGCCAAGGGAAGGCTTTCTGCCCTGCTAATATGTTGCTGGTAGTGCCTGAAAAGGCTGCAGTGCTCTGGGCAGGGCTGGAGCACGGCTGCGGTCTCTCCCCTCCCTGCTCCAAGGGAAAGGCACAAAAGCACTGAAGGTATCCAGAACAGAGATACAAAGTTCAAATTAAACACTGGATAAAGCCTGAAGGAACTTTGTATCACTTTATTAATAAAGGCAAACATAATAACATTTATATGGATAATGATTTGTATTTCTACAACACTTCTGTATCTGCAGAGAGTTAAAAACTGTTTTCACCTCTTTTTTTTCTTCTTTTTTTTCCATTTTTTTCCCAATTCCCGAGAGCAGCGCAAAGGCGGCTGCGCTGTTCCCTGCAGCCACCAGGTGGCGCTGCAGCCCAGCAGAAATGGGGCAGAAAACAAAGATTTGGAGCTTTTGCAGAACTTTGGTGTTGCGGCCTCGGTTTGCTTTGGGCTTTGGGGCCAGGAGAAGACTCACGCGTGAGAGGACTCACCTGGCCCATGGGAATTGTCCCTGTCCCAAACCGCAGCCCCTGAGAGCTGAGCTGAGGAGCCCTCAGTACCTCTAGGGCCACTCGGGTGCCCTAAATTCCCACAGCATTCCCGGACCACAGCAGCCATCCCCAGCCTGGGACAGCCAGGCTGCCTGCCAAGGTCCTGGAAGAGCAGTGGCACTTCCCTGCTGGATGTGGTGAGTGCTGTGCTGGGTTTCTGGAGCAGGATTCTGCTCATGGACATCCTGTCTCACTGCAGTGTCACTGGTGTTGGGGACAGCCAGGCTGGGGTCCTGCACTGCTGTCCCTTCAGAGCCACATTGCCCAGGGTGTGGGAGAGAGAGCTAGGCAAGGGGAGGGCAGGAGGGACCTCAGTGTGGTACCCCAAAAGCAAGAGCCGCAAACTTCCTCCACAAAGCAGGTCCCGGGGCCCTGAGTAGCAGCAAAACAGCCCAGAGTCCCCCAAACTATGTCTGGAGGGGAGGGCAGAGCAGGCTGGGGGCTCTGTGAAGCTCTTGGACTCACTTTGAGGGCTGGGTGAGGAACCTGTGAGGACAGGAGAGTGTGAGCTGCAAAGTCCAAAGTGCTGGGAGGTGGGATTGGCTTGGGGAGAGGCTGGTGACAGAGCAGGGGGTGCTGCAGCAGACTGATCATGGCTGGCCCAGGGCCAGGGAAGGGGAGCCCAGAGTGTCTCGTGTTTGTTGTTGTTTTTTTTTTTCCCTGCACCTGCAGTTTTTAAATCCTCTACTGCAGGTCAGTGAGAAGCTTGTGCTGTGCATGGAAACTGTGAGCTGCCCTTATCCCAGGGTGCCCTCAGCACAGGGGAGGGGCTGCTCTGACACCCTAAACACCCGTGACCATACCTGGGCCCAGGGCTCCATCTCCAAGTGCCAGCAGCCATTTCAGTGGGCAGTGCCGTGGTGCTCTGCTGTACAGCACTGTGGTGGCACAGCTGCTGAGCCCAGAGCTCTTGGGATGCCTGGTTCTTCCTCCTTCCCCTTGGAATCCAAGCTGTAGGGGCAGCGAAGCTGTGCTTCCCACCCTGCTGCTGCTGGATGGAGGGAGCAGGGTTTGGGATGCAGCTCAGGTTCTGTGCAGGTGGGATTGGCTCTGGAGCCCCTGGGGCTGCTCGCTGGGCCCAGCACCAGAATCCTCATCTGGCAGGAGACAGCAGCAGCCTCAACCTGGGCACCTGCCCAGGGGCAAATCACCCCCTCTCCCCTGCCTGGCCAGAGGCATCTCTCAGGCAACACCAAATTTGGGAGAAATCAGATCATTCCTGCTGGGGAAGGTGGAAATCCAAGGCAGCCCTGTTGCTATGGTTGCCACAGACCATTCTTGATGTAACATTATGATGAGCAGCTCTGCAAGCAGATGTGGCACAGCTGGAAAGCAAAGTGATTCCCCCAGGTGTCAGCATGGCACACAGAGTCCCCTGTGCTCCCACAGCCTCCCCTGGGATGCTTGGATGTGTGTCCCTATTCAGGACCCTCCCTGGCAGCAAAAATCCCCTCAGTGGAAGCAGCACTGGGGAGGGGGTAGCAGGCTCTGACAGCAAACAATGCATGTGGGTGTTTAAAAATAATGCACTTGGGATATTTGTCATTCACACAGCGTGTGAGTGTCTATATGAAGTGTTGGAGAGCAGATGCAAACCCTGTTTGAACAAGGGGGATGCTGAATGCTGGCTGAGCATGACAACCATTTCCACATCTTTTTTCCCTGAAAAATTGTAAATTATTAGTTGAAGGAAGGGAGGTTTTGGCTTTGCTTGGCACAGCTTGGGCCTGGTTCACTGGGTCCATTTGCACCCTTGCAGGCTGAGGGCTCAGGCCCTGCCACCTGCCACTCCCCAGGGCTTGCTGCTCTTTGCTGCAAGGTTTTTAGCATCCTAACCTAAAATGCACCTGACAGCCTCATCAGAGGGCTGGAGAGGAGCCAGCACTGCCACTGAGAGCCAGAGAAGGAGCAGGGAGTGTGCAGAGCCCAGGGCCTGATCCAGAAAGGTGTTCACCTTTCAGAAAGGTGTTCACACCTGCTGCTGATTCCTGCTTCTTCCTTGCACAGGTTTTTGGGTGTGTCCCCCTGAACCCCTGGGGTGCTCCTGCCCCTGTCCACACCAGTGGTGCCATTGACTCCAGCGCAACCCCTGAGCCGGTGGCTCTGGAGGTGACAGCTGGGATCTGCAGGGTTGGTGTCCCTGTGCCAGGAGCCAGCACAGGGTGACACTGCCACCTCTCGTGTCCCCTTTTCAGGCCCTGGTGAGCCCCAGGAGGGGCTGGGTGGCTGGGAGAGCCCTGCTCAGAGCAGCCCCATCTCCAGGGCACGGTGCTGGTGAGGAGCCCTTTCCCTCTGCAGTGCTCAGGGATGTGCAGGCTCCTGGCTCCTGCTGGCTGCCAGCCAGACCTCCCCAGGGCCCAGGGGGCTGCTTAAGCTCATTGCTTTCCTTTCAGAGGCTTCAGAAAGCCGCCTGCCCGCATTTAATTCAAATTTATTGAATAATTCTCCTGGGAACAACTAGTTCAGGTCCAAGCACTACAACAGACCATCAGTGAGATCAGTTGGCACGGCCTGGCCATGGAGTGCTCTGTCCCCTCCAGCACATCTCCGTGGCAGTGCCAGGGTGATGATGGTGAGGCAGGGCCTGGCCCAGGGCAGCCTTGGCTCAGCTCTAAACCTGGCTGCCTGCACTGCCTCCAGCCCCAGGGGATGTTCTGAGGTCTGTTAATATCCCTCCCACTTCCACCCCAAACCTGTTCCTGCCTTTGAGCCGGGTTCCCTTGGGCAGCAGTCCCAGAACGGGGCTGGCCCAGCCCTCACCTGCCTCCAAAGGCTGCTGCCAGCTCTGCAAAGGTGATGAGACACAGTGTGCCTGTGGGGATGCACAGGTACTGCTGGATACATGCCCTGCTGGATGGGATTCGTGGCTTCTTTGGCTGCTCTGCTGGGTTTGTACAGCCAGGTTTACAGCCAGGGTTTACATCCATCTTGGAGCCACCAGGGATTGGCTCTGCTGGACATGAGGGAAGCTCTGGCAGCTTCCCACAGAAGCCTCCCCCCACAGCCCTCCCTCTGATACCAAAACCTGGCCACACAAACCCAATACAGGTACAACAACCTGAGACCACCTGGACAGGAGTGGGGACAAGCCAGAGCCAGGCTGGAGGGCAGGGATGAGCCCCCAGCTCCAGCAAGCAGGCTGTGAGTGATGAGACCTGACAGATCCTGGGCTTCTCTCTGGGAAAACTTTTGTACCCTGTGCTCAGCCCCGAGCAGTGCTGGGGACACGTCGTGTCTCTCCTTATGGCATCCTGGGGGCTGTCCCCAAGGACCAGGCTGTGGACACGCAGGACATTCCCTGCGGCTCCTCGCAGGCAGCCCACCGTGTGCCCGGCGTTACGCAATTAGCTCGGAGCAAAACTAATGATGTTCATTAATGAGCGCGGCGCTGGTCGGTGAGCGCTGCCGCCCGCTCGGGGCATGGGCAGTCATGCAGCAGGGCTGAGTCAGAGGCTGCTAATGATGCTGCGAGCCCTGGGGCCAGCAGCCTTCCCGCTAGCCCTGGGCACGTACCGACGGGCAGCTCCGTGCCACCCTCCGACCCGGACAGCACCTGGCACTGTCAGCCTGCTCTCCTGCGAGGTGAGGTGTCAGGCAAAGTGCCACAGCCTGGAAAGTGGCACCTGGGGCTGCGATTCGTCCTGGACAGGGCAGGATGCCCAGGAACCTGCCCGTGCCAGTGCAGCGGCTGTGCTGCAGTGTGGGGCTGGGACATGGAGCCCCTCTCGTCTTCCTGGGGTCCCCAATTCCACCACACCCCTTGTCGTACTCATGAGCTGCTGGCAGGCTGGAGACACCAGCTCGGCGTCCATGGAGCCACCGGGGGGCTCAGCAAGCTGAGGCCAGAGGCACACAGCGATTTACAGCGCTTGCTCAGGCCCCGAGCAGCAGGGAGGGATACCTGCAACAAAAGCCTGGCTTTGTCGTACAATCCTGATTTTCCTGCGCTGGATGCACGGCCGGCTCAGGGCAGAGCAGGAGCGCAATCCCAGCCTGTGTCCAGAGGGTGCCTGGGGAGGAGGGCAGGGGGCTGTGAGCTGCACAGAGAGGGGTGCTGAGCAATCCTCTATAAATGTGTGTTTATTTTGGGCAGATCAGGACCGAAACGTGCAGCGGGCTCTGCCCCTCTGCCAGGCTCAGGTTTGCCCCGGGTAAAAGAAGACGCTGCCTTGGGGCTGTGCTGCCCAGCATTAAAAATGGAATCTGAGCAGCGAGGGGATGCCAGGGTCTGTGTGATGCAGCAGAGCATCGCTCCCCGTGCTGAGGCCGCGGCGGGAAAGCACAGAGGAGCATTTTACAAACGCAGCCGAGGAGCATTTTTCAAACTCAGCCTTCGGATGTTCCGCAATGGGTTTGGGGCCGGCTGGTAACGTACGACAGACGCGGCGGGTGGGTGGTAGCAGACTTGAACAGGCACTCGCTGCTCCAGGCTTCCCCCTGGAGAGGCACAGTGCGCGCTCCCACTTTTGGGAGGCAGCTGGAGCTGGCCCTGGGCAGCGCGGAGGGGAGCGGAGGTGTCTCAGGGGATCGTCGGCAAGAGGGGCCCCAGAGACCTCCCACCCACCGGGCATACGAGGGACTTCCAGCTCCGAGGATGCCCCGCACCGACAGCGGTGCCCCGGGGGACCGTCACCTCTGAGACTGCCCCGGGGGATCGGCGCTTACAGGGACACCCAGGGGACTCGCACTGCTCAGGACACCCAGGGGACCTCCTTCCCCAGACCTGTCCTGAGGGACAATTACCCTCAAGGGTGTCCCAGGAACTGAAATGGCCCGGAGTAACCCTCCTCCGCAGGGGTACCCCAGCGACCTGCTCTGCAGGGGACACACGAGGGGACCCTGTCCCCAGGGATGCTGCAGGGGCCCGCTGGGGGGACCTGCCACATCACGGCTCCCCAGGGGACACGCGTTGCTGAAGACACCCGGGGGGACCCCTCACCCCGGGGATGCCCTATCCATCGGGGACGCCCCGTCCGTCGGGGATGCCGGGGCTCGGGGCTGCGGTGGCAGGGTGGGATCGTGCGGCTCCGGGCGGGCGGAGG